>NW_015148991.1:2006301-2105014 GCF_001465965.1 Polistes dominula | reverse complement strand
TTGGACTCTTAGAAAAGTGGCCACAGACGACACAATTTACAATATTTTTACACACAAAAAATTGTGAATATAGTTCAGATATATAACTTACATATGCCAAAAATTTGTATTGATATTAATAAAACTGGCTGCAAAAAAAATTCACAAAAAAACCGCTTTTTTTTGCACTCGAAGGTGACGTGTCCCCTTAAAGAAAAGCGATCACATTAGTGGTGCTCTTCAATCAATCAAATGGATAAAGCAACTTTTGTCACCTTTCCTATTGAAAAGAAGATTGTTAATTAAAAGAAATATTAAATGATTTTATTAATTTCTTGTATAAATATTTTCGTTACATTTATTTTTAATTATTGAAGATAATTTGATGATATAAAAGAAAAGAAGAAGACACAGAGAGGAAAAGGTATAATGAAAGATATGTCTATCTAATGATTCATAATTGCTATTCAGGATTCGTCTTTTTATCGAACAAGAAAGTAATACGAGGGAGATTTTTCTTTTTTGCATTTGTCAAGAGAAATACCTCTAACCAATAGAATATTTCATTAAGGATGATTCATTAGCAACGTTTAAATAATGAATCACCAATTTTTTACGCGATCTATGAGAAACTTTTCTATCTTGTTAATAATAATACAAGAAAGTCTATCAAAAGAATAGAAATATAGAATAATAAATAATTCAAATTACCTATAGAAATGCATTAAATAATAAACTTCGCGAAAGAATACAAGTGTTGTAGAAGGAAAAAGAAAAAATAATTACGATATTTTGTTGCTCGTTTTAAAAGAAAACATTATCGTTTTAATGCGAAAGATGAAAAAGGTCAAGATATATTTAGGACGATCGATTATCATCATATTTCATAATATGAGAGAAATTTAAGAGAATCAAGTAGGAAAGACAGGACACCGATTTTTCCTCAATTCTACGCAATCTATGAGGAAAATAAAAAAAAAACAAAATGAAACATTAATGTACATCTTTTTATTCATTTGAAATAATCAACATATTGTGATTATTGTAATAGTCATTCTATTTCGTGAAATAAAAATCATCACCATTGTTAACAGCGCATGGTCGTCGTTTCTTAAATTGCGTTGTAATAGGATTTAATAATAATAATAATATAAGTTTTTATATTTTATTATCATGTTATCTGTTAATACCGCGCGATAAACGCGTAACAAGAATCTTGACCGATAATCTAAATACACAAAGGGAGGATTATTATCGTTCAAACCAATGGGTTTAATGTTTTCCATTTCTCTCTCTCTCTCTCTCTCTCTCTCTGCCACCCTTCTTTCTCTTAATAGGAAATAATGAAAATCATTTCATGCAAAATTAATAGATACAAGATATGGTTTGAGCACTAAGCAAATCTCTCCAAATAGACTTTTCTTTCTATTTATTTGATTTCATAATAAATCCTTTGCAAGATACAAAAATAGAAGACCTCGAAGAAATTCTATACATTAAATCGATATAATGTAACGTGTGTTATTTATATTTATTATACTATCACTAGAAACATTAAAAGAAAAAAAAAAAAAAAAAGAAAAACATATCTAATATTTCTGTTCAATATGAAATAACGAGAAAGGCAAAAGAATTTCAAATTGTTGTTATTTCTTATATTCTCTCTTGATAATATATAAGATTTAGATCATAGATTTAGGTCGGATGCTATTATAGATAATAATCAAAGTTAAGTTGATATCGATCGAATAAAATATTTCTAATAAAGAATAGTTAAAAGATGACTCTTCTTCTTCTTCTTCTTCTTCTTCTTCTTCATCTTCTTAGGACTTTGACACGGATGCGTCTAGTAGAATAATTGCCATTCTTCCGACAGGTTGCAATGCTATTAACGGACTCGTTCAAAATATAAATAGCTATTAAATCGTAATACGTAATCCGTAGCTTACTAGTTACATAGCAAGTGTTGCATTGTTAACGATTTATTCACCTTGCTTTCTTCGTGTATTTCATTGGATATACTATATATGGTATATATACCTATAGTATATTATAATGTATATAGTACGTACGCATTATACACACACGTGTAAATCTCCCGCAATTAGAGCGATCCTTGTGGCCTCGTATTTGTTTCTAGGCAACGTAGCATACTACAATTGTAATTACGTCTTTGCCAATGGGTATATATATATATATATATATATATATATATATATATATATATATATTATACATATACATATAAACATTTGTACACATTTATCGTATTCAAACATATAAACAGATTCGAGAAAAAAATCTTATTTAAATGAAATCGGGTCGATCGATTATACGAATAAATTATTTCACCTTTACCTTTTCTTTTTTTTTTTTTTAACGAACTTATTCGAAATTAAAAATGGAAACAGGTGATGATTCGTATTTTTGGAAATAAATGAATGCTTATTACGACATTGGATTTTTATATTAATGTGAAATTAATGTGAAATTAACATTTTCTTTCGGAAGTTTATTTCGTTATCTCGCATATTAGTATTCTATTCAATTAGAATTGTCTTTTATATATATATGATAAGAGACACTCTTTTATTCCAATCAACTGAAAGTGTCTGCCGCACGCGCGCAATATGAATTTATTAAGTGCACCCTGAGTCGATGAAATTATAGTCTTCTCTGCAAGTGCGCCAATATCGCGCGAGCACCTACGTTCGTTCCCTTTTTGAATAATACATCAACCCATTGGCTGGGCATTCGTCGAGTTTTCCTTTCTTTCTTTCTTTCTTTCTTTCTTTCTTTCTTTCTTTCTTTCTCTCGTTCTGTTTTCTCTTTTTTTTTTTTTTTACCTCTTTTTACTTTACTCCCCTTTGACCGGAAGCTTTTACCTTCATGGAAATACGTGGAAAAATCAACGTACGGATCAACCCCTCGCTTACAATTCAAGTATAGGATGGGCCAAAAGTTCACTCCAAATCATTTTTCAAATCTATAAACAAAATATAATTCCTAAGTGAGTTATCGTACAGATTACAAACATAATATTGTATCAAGTTCCACATGGTGTAATGTCACGTGATTATCATTTTGTTGTTGTTTTTTTTTCTTTTTTTTTTTCGAAATGTTTTGATTTTATTTGAATAGAAACATACATTTGTAGTTTAGGATTCTCGAGCAAACTAAAACCTTGGATTATTTTTATCTCGGCTTGTTAACGATTGTTATCTTATCGCAATGGAAGTCGATATCTTATGTTTTAATATTGGTCAAAGTTAGAGTTAGTAATAACACGTAGGTGGTTTACAATAAGGAAACCCTTTAATCGATAGCTTTGATCTTTACTTCTATGTATGTATGTATGTATGTATGTATGTATGTATGTATGTATGTACTTGTCTTTTCTTTCCTTGATAAGAAAATAATTCAATAATTTGATATTTATAAAAAATGATAGAAAAAGAAATTTTCTATTAAGGGGACACGTCAACAAAAAAATCGATTTTTTTGTTCGATTTTCTGAAAGAATATTATTTCAAAAATGTTTCTTCAAATTTTGGTAAAGATCCGCCCATTATTTACGAAACTGTAGTAGTTTAAACTGAGCGCGCCGTAGCGCTCCAAGTAAGTGTCCCAAACTTTAAACGTTAATTTTTCCTATTCGCGTTTTTAAAACGGTTGCCCTCGCTGCGTCCAGACCATTTATCCGATCCTTACCAAATTTTGTACAGTAATACTAGATACACGTATCTAGGGAATGAACGAAAGGATTTTTCGTAAAAATGTCAATTTTTTTTTTTTCTCAAAAACTCGGCGATTTTTCTGCAAAAATGTCAATTCTTTCGCAAAAAGTCGACTATTTCTAGAAAAATTAAAAAATCAAAATTTCCTGCCGTTCATTCCCTGCGCCAACATCTCTACTAAAGGATARCACTCGGTTTTTTTGTTTCTGATGAACAAATTTTTGCCAGTGAGGGCAACCGAAAATCACCTTTTTTTTTTGGACTCTTAGAAAAGTGGCCACAGACAACACAATTTACAATATTTTTACACACAAAAAATTGTGAATATAGTTCAGATATATAACTTACATATACCAAAAATTTGTATTGATATTAATAAAACTGGCTGCAAAAAAAATTCACAAAAAAACCGCTTTTTTTTGCACTCGAAGGTGACGTGTCCTCTTAAATATATCATAAAGATATCATATAGTACATATTAATAAAAGATCAAATTTGCAATATTCCTTATTTAAGGACAATATTTACAAAACATAGATATTAACTAATATACTAGCTACAATTTGTATGTACAAATAACAGTAATTAATATAAAACTTACATATTACCTATCTTTTTAACTTTTTTTATTTATTATATTTATGTAATAGATAATTGAATTTAATAATTAGTATTACATATACATATGATGTCGCAAATTTGATTTATCTTGAAATTATTTAATCAACCATAAGGACGTTTAAAGTTCATCCTATTTAACTTTTGATTGCTTTTGATGAAGTTGACCCCAATTTCGTTGTTCACAGTTTGTTCAACCACCGATCTTCTACGACGATGTTTTTCTTTCTTCAAAATTTATTCCCTATTCTTGCATCGTTTCCAAATAATTTATTGAAATTGATTTAGAAATGTCTTAACTTCCGAACTTTTTCTTCTTACTGTACACTTAAGGATTGTACTTCAGTGAAATCGTATATCCTGTGCAACAAGTAAGTTTCTTCTTCGGTGAATTCGTTCAAAGTGTGTACAATGTAAACATATTCTCGTCTAGAGGATTGTCCTGTTGAGCATCACAGTGGAAACTTCTATCTTTGATAGAAAATAAAAAGAGACTTTGGATAGAAAATATTTTCTAACATTGCAATATTATTTATATCATTATAATAAGAAGAAGACTTTCTCTAGAAGAAATTTTCTAACGAGATGAAACTAACGTTAGTAGAAAATTTGCAGATCTACTTTTTTTTTCTTCTTTCTTTTTCTACATTGTCTGTCAATTATTCGATATTAGATTTCACTGTGTAGAAAATCTGTTGCATCATTTCAAGTGTATCGTTTGAAAGCGTATTAAAATAGATAAAATAATAATATTAAAAATTATAGAGAGAAAAAAGAGAGAAAAAAAAAGAAAAGAGTCAACATTGTATATAACGTTATTGCACGGAAATAAGATAATTGCATCATTTTCTTATGCGCGATGTTTCATAGCGATTCTACGTGCATTAGCTAAGTCAGATGTAATCGATGACTGTAAAACTAACTGAAAATGTCCGCTTATAATGTGCAAGCCTCTGACGTAAATTTACACGCGTGCCTTTGCTAAATATAAATTCCGTTCACCAGCACCTTGCGTAGATACGCGATGATTGTTAACGTCACCACAAAGAGAGAAAAGGATAAAACGTTATGTCTTAAATGAGTTTGGAAAAGGTGTAATCGAGTTATTATTTCAATGCACCAACAATCTATATGCGCCTACCGATAATGTGATTATCGTGCCCAGTTAACCTTTTTCTCTTCTTTTTTTTCTCTCTTTTTTTTTTTTCCCCCAACCTTTTGTAGTCGGATCCAATATTTTTTGAAGAGAGAGAAAAGAAAATTTGCGAGCAAAAGTGCATGGCAAAGTGCATGGCAAAGTGCACCGCAAGGCAAAGTAGTCGTCGATGGTTTCAAAATTGGCGTGGTGTTTTGTTGCGTCTGCGTGACACAATCTTCGTTTTATTTTCTCTCATTTAATAGCGCTCTGGACGAGGTCAAAGTTTATGCGCACATACGTGCGTACAACTGAAATGCATTTTATTCGCGAGGATATACGACCGAGTATATTTTTTTTCTTCGTCTAAATTTTATTTTTATTAAAACTATTATTTGAAGAACAACGATTAAGAATTGATATATTTGACAAATAAACAAGAAAAGAAGAAAAAGTAATTTTTTTTTTACAAAAATAGTATACAAATATTTCGTAGGATCTCCTTAACCCATTACCCACCACAATACGAAAATGCAACAAGAAAATTAGATTATATTCATATTAATCAAAGAGATCTATTTTTGCAACAATTGTGCTTTTATTTTTAATTTAATTAATAAATTATTAATTTTATTTTATGTTATTATTGATTTAATATAAAATAATGAGAATTTGTAATATTTTCATGAAGCAAGAGGTACGATCTCATGATTTGAACAAATATATTTTATTCTAAAGTTGCAATTATTAAAAAAAAAAGGCCATTGGCGGGTAATGGATTAATGTTACAAATTATAAATAAATAAATAAATAAATATGTTTGTAAAAAGTATATTGTTGCTTTCATTCGCATGAATGTTAATTTTAATATGAAAATAATGTTGATTATCATTATTTTCTTTATACATATTAGTTCACAGAGACATCAGAATTCATGTGATTTTTCGTTCCCATACAGTCACATGTCCTCGACATATTTATCGCGTGTAACCACGGTAGAACGTGCTCGCCAACTCGTATACACGCACGCACGCACGCACAAAATACATACATACATATATGCAATTGCATTAAAATTGACAGTGATAACGCGTCAACACACGACAAGTGTCAAAGAGATCCTAATCGTTCAGTTGAAATTGTTAAGAAGAAGAAGAAGAAGAAGAATACACCGTTCATCTTCAACTTCCGCTTTTTAATCTGTTTATTTGCACTAGTTTTAAACTTATGTAGGTACGTTTTGTGTTGCGTGTATGTATAGGATGTGTGTGTGTGTGTTTGTCTGTGTATGTCTGTTACGTATAAACATACACGTATATAAATAGAAATTGCATTAATGTACGTATGAAAGGTTCACACAAACATCTCGTTTAGGATTATTTGTGTCTCCTGGATATATTATATCTTATCATGATTTTGACCTTGAATTAATTTCATCTCGTGGGTTAATATATAAACAGAGATCACACTATAATATCTAATGATTAATAGTAAATTATTTGGAAGAAAATGATTTTTATAAAATAAAATTATTGGTATGTAACTTTTAGTAAAATGATTCGAGTTCTACGATGAAATGTTGGCATTCATACTGTGTAGGCGTTAGTAAGAATTTACAAATCATGTGCTTATGTATGTATGCATATGGACGATACATATATATACATTTATATGCTTATATGTAAATGGATATATTTATAAATGTATATGTATTTTAAATACGTTTGTAAGTACGTATACGTTGACCTTCGGCATGATGCCAAAGAGTGAAAAGTACTATCAAAAACCAATGGGAATGAATGAAATTCTAAATACTCTTAATTTTTTGTACATTTCATTTTATTTATCTGTATATTTGAATAGATCGAATTTTTCTTCATATATATTTTCAGATATTAATCCAATTTTTTATTTCGAATGTTGGACGAATATTTTATTATTTCTTTTTTTTCTTTTTCTTTTCTTTTCGAAAGAAGAGATCAGTTTTATTAGAATCTAATAGAATGTAATAGAAAGTTTAGATATAATATAGAAAATAGTAGAAATATTTGTAGAATGAATAAAATTGTATACAATTGACCAATGGAAATAATATTAGAATGAAAGATTTAAAAAATTTGAATCTCTTAGCATAGAAACAATTTATTTTCTTCAATCAAATAATTGCAATAGTTATTTGAAAAAAGAAATACAAGTTTTGTTAGTTGAGATTGAAAACTTTTCAATGAATCAACGTAACATTTTGATAAGGTAATAAATTGATTACACCAAGATAATACTTGATATATCGAATTAAATAAAATCATATTGAAGCTTATCACGAGTTAATCGTGAAAACGATCAAAACTGAATATAAAAGAAAAATAAGGAGAAAGGCATATTGAATATGCGATTTCTGTTATCTTTAGATTTGCAACTAATGCGTTTATATGATATCAAGATACCTAATATAAACTGAATTTATGTGTGTGTGTATGTGACGTTTCCACGTAAGGATAGATAAGAACTGTTCAATGTAAAATATATGCACGTATGCATATGTGTGAAAAGTCGAGGAAAAATGTCAATGTTATTGAACAAAAATGAATTTTAATCTGGTCTTAAAGATATTATCCAACAAACGTTTTTCACCTGTTGCTAATGGTCGATAATATTTGTTTCGAGTATTAGTAGTATTAGTTCTTATTCGTTTACAAATTAAAATGATTTGCGATAGTTTGACAGATTCATGGCAAGTCGGAGAACGTTCAACGATATCGTCAAAATAAAAAGCATATTTAAATTCTGTCATAAGAGAACAAAATATTTGATTAAAATATTGAGAATATCGAGAATATCGAGTGAAGGTTTTTTTTTATTTTTTTTTTATTTTTTTTTTTTTTTGTTAGTTTTCATCGAGGAAATCAGAAAATGCAGTTATTGAATCATCAAAGAAACTTTTGACTCGATGAAAATTGTTTTTGCTGACATGACAGGAGAAGCATAAGTTGTGTTATTCGAATCCCTTGTAATGCCTTTGTTCGTAAAGTACGCACGAGTCAAGGGCGTAGTTTAATTAAGTAGAAGAGATCAGAGCAAGTTAGGTAACTTTGTTGTAAATACTTTTTTTTTCTTTTACACTTTTTTTTTTTTTTTTAAATAAAATTTATTTTAAATACACGAGATAAGGAGACAGAATTCACGTTTCGTTTTAAAACTTGGATACCAATTCCTGGTTTTGTTACGACACTTGTAAATCTATAATTGAATAATGGGAGTTGTGCATTGAGTAGGTGTGGTCAATAACAATTCCAACAATTTATATTTATTTTCGATGAAAATGAGAGATGATACTAGATACCAAAAAAAAAAGTTTCTGGATTAAAAACACACACACTCAACCCAATTTTTATTTTTTCTCCATTAACGGGACACGTCACCTTCGAGTGCAAAAAAAAAGCGGTTTTTTTGTGAATTTTTTTTTGCAGCCAGTTTTATTAATATCAATACAAATTTTTGGCATATGTAAGTTATATATCTGAACTATATTCACAATTTTTTATGTGTAAAAATATTGTAAATTGTGTTGTCTGTGGCCACTTTTCTAAGAGTCCAAAAAAGAACGGTGATTTTCGGTTGCCCTCACTGGCAAAAATTGGTTCATCTGAAACATAAAAACCGAGTGTTATCCTTTAGTAGAGATGTTGGCGCAAGGAATGAACGAAAGGAAATTTTGATTTTTTAATTTTTTTCAAAATACTCGACTTTTTACGAAAAAATTGACATTTTTGCAGAAAAATCGCCGAGTTTTTGAGAAAAGAAAAAAAAATTGGCATGTTTTTTCGAAAAATCCTTTCGTTCATTCCCTAAATACGTGTATCTAGTATTACTGTACAAAATTTGGTAAGGATCGGATAAATGGTCTGGACGCAGCGAGGGCAACCGTTTTAAAAACGCGAATAGGAAAAATTAACGTTTAAAGTTTGGGACACTTACTTGGAGCGCTACGGCGCGCTCAGTTTAAACTACTACAGTTTCGTAAATAATGGGCGGATCTTTACCAAAATTTGAAGAAATATTTTTGAAATAATATTCTTTCAGAAAATCGAAAAAAAATCGATTTTTTTGTTGACGTGTCCCTTTAATCGTAAAAATACAATTTTATTATTAATATTATTATTAATTGGCATTAGGAAGTGGAAAGTCCATTGTCGCAAATACGAAATACAATTTTAGGAAAGTTTTTTGTTCAGTTGCGTTAATTGAAATTGAAATGCCGATATTGAATCTAACGAAATCAGTGGCCGTTTCGTTCTCGTATCATGATCGATCGATTAGATTTCCATACTCGTTACGCGCTTCCATGATTTCATTCAGATTCACTTTATATTTCACTATGTTAGTGACGAATCTAACAATCAGATGGGAAAACGTACGTTCATATCCGCTTGTACGTCATTTTTATTGATATTAAACAAATACAAATTAATTATTAAATATTTAATCGATTGATCAATTACGATTGCTATAAAATACAAAATGTAAAATTAATATGAATGTTGTTGTTTATATCGCCAAATTTCCGATCAAAAATAAACATTCGCGATTTTAATATACATCCTTTCTTTTTACTTTCATTTTTATTTATTGAAATTGAATAAATATGTTTCCTTGTAATAATTGCATTATCAACTATGTGTGTATGTGATACGATGCTATATAATAATCGTAATATGTTTGTTCCGCTAAATATAGCTGTCTAAACATGTTTACGCAAATAATGGCGCCTTCGTAAATAAGCACATATATTATAAATACAATGTATATATCTGAATTCTACATATGCATGTATGGATAGCACGTATTTAAATAATCGTTAAATCCATGATGATGTATAGAATTAATTTCATTCAATAGAAGTTCATTAGAAGAGATTAGATATCGAACGATATTAAAAACGTGTGGAGCTTGTGAAATTTCTTTAATAAAAGCATCCAAAAATAAAAATAATATTTTTTAAAAGTTCAACATTTTAAAGAAATTAATGATAATAAATTCATTCGAGTCAATAATTTATAATATTATCGCAATGGTATCATCGTATTTTATTTTTTTGTAATAACGTCTGATTGAAAAATATTTTATTTTTTTTTTTTTTACGACGTATTATTTTTTGTTTGTTCGTCGTTTTATACATTCGTTATATAACGGAAGACTTTGCGAACAATTATTTAAGATAACAATTGATCGTTTTTCTTTCTTTTTGTCATTTTTAAAAGAACAAAGATAAATAATAATACGGTTTTTGCATCTTTTACAATAGACTTTGGTATCGTTACCAATGACAGCTGCATTCTTATCTGCATTTCGATAAATAAATGGTGGTAAAAATGTGTTCTTCTYCTTCTCCTTCGACCTCTTTCTTGTTATATAAATTTACGCGTTAAAAATTAATTATTTCAAGTTTTAAAAGTAAATATATTTTATATTTTGTATTTTGTAAAATTAATTATGGGAATATGACAAAACTTTGGGAATAATTCTGGATCTGGATATATTATATTTGTGGTTTTTTTTCTTTTGTTTTTTTTTCCAATTTAAATGAAAATATTGAACTTGAATTATTTCGTAATTTCGTCTAATTGTAAAATAAGATTAAGAAACTTAGGACATACCGTAGAACGTATATACGTTGTCAGGTTTATTTACGTTCCATTGTAATACGAGTTCATTCTCCTTCTGTTCTTGCTTGGCGTGCCAATGAATGGACCACGTGCATGCTATCACAACGAGAAACTTTATACAACGCAAAAGAGAGAGAGAGAGAGAGAGAGAGAGAGAGAGAGAGCACATTCTTTTTTTATATGACATACTGTGTATTAAAGTTTGAAAAATTCATATATATTTTTTAGTTGAAAATCAACGCCTACGTGTACACTAATATTTCAACACGTCTGATAAACAATATTTTATGAATAAGTTAGAAAGGATTTTTATCGACTTGTTTTTGATAGGGAGAATCTATTTTTGATCGAGTAAAATGTCACGAATTTTTCTCTCATCTTCCTTTAATTGCCTCATATTGCAAATCTCTTCTTAAACGATAAGATTAAACTTGTTTACCAGTTGCATTCTTGAACTTTGTACTGTTCGCTTGTCGACATATGTTAGTTAGTTTAACGTTTAAATAATGAGGAAAAGCAACAAATTTCAAAGGAAAATAATACGTGTATAAAAAAAAGCCCGAAAGAAAATCATACAAAAGTCCACTAAATGTTAACTGAGTTATTTGTCAATGATAGTAATAATCATTGAGCGTGCTTGAGAATTTGTCTTTGTGATTTTTGTTTTATTTATAACAAATAAATATGATGAATTTCATGATTTATAATGAAATCATTTTTATTTTTACAGGCAGCTCGTCTGTCGAACCAAAGAACGGCGGCAATGGCAATGCCAAAGGAAACAAAACTAATAACAATGGCGTCGAGGTCAATAGAAACGAAGAACAAAATGGTTCGAGCGATGTTAAAAATCAAACTAAGAAGAAACCGAACGCGGCTGGAAATGGACCACTGCTACAACAAGCGTGAGTTTTCATCATACCTATTATTAAATAGTCATTTTGCTTTTTAAAATGATGGATCATTGCTATATATCTAATGATTTATTTTTCTTTTCAGAGAGATATCTACCAGTCAATTGGATTTCTTCAAGATGCTTGACGAAAAAATTGAAAATGTAAGTTACATTGTTTTATATTTAATTTTTGTTCGTGTAACGCGTCAACGTTAATATAATTTTGGTGTGAGCATTATATTATATTAGAGTCAGACCATGCGAGAAAATGGTAGTGGTCTCCTCGAGGAGGTTTGTTTCTAACACGAGGAACCTTCATTTAGCCTTGTCGCAATATAACGTTCATTCATGCGGCAGCTCGTTCGTCTTTTTCGTGCCATTAATTTACCCTTCGCTTAATCCAATAGAAAAAGGATGATCACAATCTAATAGTATGCAAATCTTCGTAGTCTATCAATAAAATAAGCAGCTATGAATGCCAAGTGAATTTATTCGAATTGTTCTTTTATTTTGACCGACTTAGTTTTATTTTATTTTTGTTATTTTCAGGGTCCTGACTACGACGAAGCTCTCGACTCAACAAACAGGGCCGAACACGTATCGAATCTTTTACGTCGATGGGAGTTAGCCAGCGTAACGTGGTCGTCTAGCGTGTCGGATCTGAACCAACCATCATTGTCCAATCAAAAGAATCGTAATCCAGCTTTGAGTACTTCGAGACAAAGTCTCAGTGCTAAGGATCGCGAGGGTATGCGAAACATCGTTGGTGGTAGACCAGAGAGTGCACCAATTTTTATGAGAAACGCCAATCGAGTTGATGGTCTTCAAGAGACCCATTGTCCTTCGCCAAACATGCCAAGACACGTCTTAGAATCCATAACGCAGAGTCCAACGCAAAGTTTGAAGAATGTCACGCCACCGGGAAGTTCCCCAACTAATTTTCGCTATCAGGATAGTTTCAAGGAATGCAATGCTAATCAAATACCAAGTAAAACAACGAGCAAACTTCATTACGGATCACAGAATCCGGTAAACGGGGAGTACGTAACACAACAGGCTCTCTATCGCGAACAATATCTTCAACAAACTGGCATAATCGTTCCATCGTCTCAATACTCGGCTGAGTCACCAGGTGGCAACGTACTCAGAAACAATCCGTTCGTTCAACAATTTCAAATTGGTAGTCCCCAACATTTCTCGGTACAGAGAAAACGAGGCTTCAATGCCGCCCAAATGACGTGACCAGGATTGGCACGGACGACGAGATAAGACTGAACACGATTCACAGGAATTACTTCTTGTGAAAAACAGAGCTAGTGAAACAGAGAGAACTATAGAGATAGAAGGCACGGAATGAAAAAAGAAATATCCTTCTAAATGGGTCTTCTTCTCTCAAATATTCCCAATCCTCAGCTCGCGTTCTTCAACTTCTTGTGCTTTATAGTAGGTGCTTGTGTGCTGTCGATAAGAACTTTTCTCAAGATGTAAAGAGAAGAAAAATGATGGCAGAGGAGAGGAAGAAGGAAGCTGGTAGTGGCCTAAGGATTCAAAACGTGATTGAATTGACGATTGAAAGAAACAAAACCAAAGTAATCAGGAAGGAAACATCATACGTACGAAAATTCGCATCAAGTATAATCAAATGGATTTCTTTCTTATACATAAAGTGCCAAAAAGAATGCTCTACGTAAAATCATTTAGAGGAAAATCGCGCGGGAACAGAGATAAAAAAGAAAAATTAATCTTTCTACGTGAAAACGAAATACTCTTCTACTTCGTGATTGTGTATAAAATTATTAATTAAACTAACTATAACGGAAAAAGAAAAGATGAGAAAATTTGAAAAAAAAAACCAAAAAAATGAATTTTTCGATGTGCGTACGATAAAAAAATTGTCGTCCGTTACTTTTATTGTCCTTTTTTCTAATCGATGGAATACCTGTTGTTCTTACGAAAAAAACGAAAAGAAAAAATCTATTATATTAAAAAGAAAAAAAAAAAGAAAAAAAAAACAGATTTTTCGAGAAAAGCGAAGCCTTTTTTTGTATTAATGTAGTAGCGATCCTTGAGATATACATAATATACATGTTATACGTATACATATACATGTGTGTTGTACGTCTGCGTATATGATTAAAAAGAAATGAGTCTGTGTGAGTATACGTATGCGAGCAACATAAAAGGGATATATTATGAAAACGATTGTATGACACAAAGGAAAAAAGAAAGAGAGAGAGAGAGAGAGAGAGAGAGCAAGAAAACGTATTATATTATAAAAATAATTATACATACGTGTATATAATATACATAAATACATATACTTGTATGGGTATATATGTACATACATATATATTCATATCTATATATTTAACTTAAACGTGATGACTGTATATTTATATGTTGACCATGTTCAAAGTTAACGATATATATAGTTGATGATGAGAGTTTTATATTTCATGTTAAAATACGCTCTATATATACTGTAGAGAAATCAAGAACATATTTAAATACATACATACATATACGCATATACACACCACGTATACATAAAAACAACACGCAAAAACAATTTTAATCGAAATCGCTACATCACTGTCAAATTGTGATTATACGTTTTGTTCTGTTGAACAACTTTTTTTTACAAAATAAAATTCATTATTTCACCCCGACTATTTTATAGTAAAAGATAAATAATCATTTTCTTGTATACTCTAGTTAAACGACGTGTTCTGTTTTTGGATAACGAAAACGTTTAGACGTTTTTTTTTTTTTTTTTTTAATTAAATTTAATAATTTTTCTTTTCAAGAACAAGTTATTTATAGTTGGTGATAACTAATGATGCGTTGTGGAAGAAAAATAGTCATGTCATAATCCGATTTATTAACATACTAATAGGATTTATGGTGTCCCAGAACTCTTACGATACGAAACTAATCGTATTTATTTAATATGTGTAGATATATATTTTCAAGCAGTTTTGCTATAACGTTGAAAATAATCATTCCAGAATGACCTAATCCGATTTAATATTGAGATGTATTTTGATGAATCTTTAAAACATTTTTATTCCACATCTTTCCTTTTCAATCGTCGAAAATACGAAAAATAATTGAAATCTGTGTATGAAATATTTGTTTATTTAATTTGATTTGATTATACTGAACTAAAATATGAAAAGTATACGATTTAAAAAATGTAAATTTCAAATATGTCCATACGCGACGATGATTGGAAGATTCGAACGTGGCGCTAACCGGACGTATTATAACCGCAAGATGGCCGCTACTGTCAAACGCGAAGTATATCGTGACAGAACTTAACGTTTTCAAATAATTCGAAACATTTCGAGAAATAGAGGTTAGTGATTATTTATTCATATGAATTAATAATATAATTAAAGTTAACATTTTTTATAAAGCATTCGAAGGTCATTTCGAATATTTTGGGGCGTGGTTTCATAATATTAGAAATCAACTACTTTGAACTTGTTTTTCATCTTTTTTGTTGTTGCATTGACTATTTGAATGAAGAATATCTCTACAAGCATGGAATTAACTTATAGACATCTATTTTTCATTGTTATTTCCAATATTTAATATACTACTTAAGAATTTTGAGGTTAACCGAAAGAAAATATCACTAGTTCATATTCGCTTGTTGTGTATATTTGTACATAGTTATACGTATATATACATATATATATTTTACATTTGTAGGTTCAAAAAAGAAGCGATAGAGCAAATCAATGCGGAAGAAGTCAGTTTGAAAATAAAAAAATGTCATTGCAACAGGAGTAGAAGAAACAAGAAGAACACGTACAACAAGCATGGAGAAGAGAGGCAGTGCTGAACTCCTGAATGTAGAGAAAAACAACTCAAAAAATGCCAGTTCAGATTCCCTTAATTCAGACAGCAAAAGCAGTTCACTCAATTCAAAGATGGGTCAAGAATCGGTATTACATCTAAGATTATTCAGTAGTTAAAAAGAAAAAAAAACATGACAAGCATTTTCCATACGTACGCATAATTTGTTCTAATTCAACAAATTGATTTCATGCTGCGTCTCTTAACTCGATTTCTTAGGAGAGTTGGGAAAAAGCATCTCATTCGAAAAGCTTTTCTTCGAGTTCCACTTCTACAGATAATAATATTGTTTCCGCTTTGGAGGCAAAAAAAGACAATCAAGTAAAAGTGAGTCTTATTGGATTAAACAAACAAGTGGTCTTAGTTGGAACGTTTGTTTTTAATTTCTCATTTTTATATTTCTGTTTGTTATGAACTGCTGTTGCTACATTTAAGTTTCATCCGAAATATAATCCCGATGTATAAATGTTAAAAAGAAAAAAGATAATCATCCTCCTTCACTTTTACTTTTTATCATACATTTTTGGTAGAATAATGTGTTCGTTGATAGAAACCCTTATGTATCGTATTAAATGTATATTTAAATGTTTCTTTTCGATCCAATTTATCATGGAATTATTTTCAACAGAATCTATCAGGAAATGATACAGGTCCTCCGCTTTTAAATGGAGAACGAGTTCAAGGCATTGCTCATGAAGTGACCTACTTGTGTCCTTATTCGGGTCCAGCTAGAGGAATTCTTA
Source organism: Polistes dominula (assembly GCF_001465965.1). Next base: position 2,088,380 of record NW_015148991.1, on the reverse strand, counting down.
GTGTTACAAATTATAAACTCCATTTTCGTAGTGTAGACCGTGAAACGTCTTATGTCGTGGAAGTGCCCTTGGGAGTTGTTAGTAGAATTGAAAAGGTTGGCGGCGCGTCTAGCAGAGGAGAAAATTCCTACGGTATCGAAGTGTTTTGTAAAGACATGAGAAATCTTCGATTTGCTCATAAGCAGGAAAATCATTCTAGAAGAGATGTCTTTGAAAAACTACAACAATATTCGTTCCCGTTGTCGCATAAATTGCCGTTATTTGCGTTTGAATATTCCGAAACGTTTCCTGAAAATGGATGGAACGTTTACGAACCCATAGCCGAATTAAAACGAATGGTAAGAAACTTGCACATTTCTAAAACATCTACGTAAACGTTGAATTACAATCTCATAGGATTTGTTTAACATTTAATTATAGGGTGTAAATAATGACATGTGGAAAATATCTAAGATTAATGACACATATACATTAGCCGATAGTTATCCAGCAGTTTGGGCAGTACCCGCAGCTGCAACGGATGAAGATTTACAAGCATCTGCAGCATTTAGAAGTAGAGGAAGATTACCAGTACTTTCCTGGATTCATCCAGAAAGTCAAGCGACGATAACACGTTGCGCACAGCCGTTAGTAGGTGTTGGAGGTAAAAGAAGTCGTGAGGATGAGAGGTACGTGCAGTTGATAATGGATGCCAATGCACAAAGCCATAAACTATTTATAATGGATGCTCGACCAATGCCTAATGCAATAGCGAATAAAGCGAAAGGTGGTGGTTACGAAAGTGAGGATGCTTATCAAAACGCTGAGCTTGTTTTTCTTGATATTCATAATATTCACGTTATGAGAGAAAGTCTAAGAAAATTAAAAGGTATTATTAATAATATAACATATAAAGGTTTATTTATCTTTAGAATGTCTGTATTACAAAATAATTCGGACTTTAATTATAATATATACGTTTTATATCTCGTAGAATTATGTTTTCCCACGATCGATGAAGCTAAATGGTTATCTGGCATAGAATCCACCATGTGGCTTAAACATATTAAATGTGTTCTCGCTGGAGCGGTTAGAATTGTGGATAAAGTAGAAAATCATAAGACTTCCGTACTCGTACACTGCTCTGATGGATGGGATCGAACAGCACAAGTAGTAACAATATAATATCTAAATGATTATATTATCATAATAAAACTTGAAATATGAAATATGATTTATGTGTTATAGCTAACAGCTCTTGCCATGTTGATGTTGGACCCATATTACAGGACAATTAAAGGATTCGAAGTTCTTATAGAAAAGGAATGGCTTAGTTTTGGTCATAAATTTCAGCAGGTTCATATTTACATAATGATTGATTAGGTAATAATTATCCTTGCGGAATCTTAAAATACATTTTTTACAGAGGATTGGTCATGGCGATGAACATCATAGCGATGCTGATCGTTCTCCAGTATTTTTACAATTTATGGATTGCGTTTGGCAAATAACGCGACAATTTGCTAATGCGTTTGAGTTCAACGAGCACTTTTTAATCACTATACTTGACCATCTTTACTCTTGCAGATTTGGCACGTTTTTATTCAGCAGGTATGTATATATATATATATATATATATATATATATATAATTGCACTTAAATCATCGCTTTTATTTATTCGTTCTTTTGTTTTAAGTGAACGCGAGAGAGTACAAGAACAGATAAAACAAAGAACCGTCTCGTTATGGTCCTACACTAATAGTCAATTATCCTTATATCAAAACCCTTTGTACTGGGCTGGACCACATAATCAATTAGTTCTAATGCCAGTTGCAAGTATGAGGTACATCAAACCGTGGAAAGGTCTTTATTGTAGGTGGAATCCCATTATGAGACAGCAGGTTTGTTTATTGATCAAATCACATCGAATAAATCTTTCTTTTTCTTTTTATTAACAATATTATCATTTCAGGACCCTGTTTATCAACGAACAAGAGAACTTCTAGTCTTGAAAGAACAACTTGAGAAACAACTGGAAGAAGGTCGACGCGAACAAGCATCTCGAGCTAATCGATCTCTGACCTCGCCTGCACCACCTAGGATACATTCCCCGGTTCACTCATAGCACGGCGAAAATGTTTTACACGATTAACGATCTGTAGTTTTGTAAATGTCCTCCCTACGCTTATTGTCTCTTTTTAAGTCGGTGTATACAAGATATTTTTACTGATGAACTTGCTTCACTGTTGTACAAAATTAATGCCTCTTGATAAAAGAAATTTATAAATTGTCAAAAGAAAATAAATAAATATATATATATATTATATAAATATAATATATATATATATATGTATAATATTCATAGATATTTGTAAGCGAGTGAAGAAAGTTGAATCTTTTGAACGATCGATCGTTAGATCGTTATCATTAATAAGATAAAAACAAACAAATAAACACAAAGAACGTATACATTTTTCAATAAATTAATTAAAACATCGAAGAAGAATAGTTGCTATGTCATTGTTGTCAACAAAAATATTCCATAAAAAGGGGAAAAAGGAATTATGTTTTTATATTCAAGTATTTCATCCCTTCCTTTACCAAAAGCAAGTAAGGTGTTTCGAACATCAACGATAATAAATAAGAACATATGAAATTTACCATGATATATCCTAGAAATGACAATCCCTGAGAAATGAAACAAAAAAAAATGATTATAGTTAATTACATTCAATATTAATTTATCGGTATAATAAAAATAAAAAAGGATACAAACGTTTTGTAGAAAATCAATGTGACTGGGAGTTTCACTGAATGATTGTATAGAAGTTATAAGAATTGGATTTATCAAATAGACTATGTAAGTCAATCTACTTAATGGGATCCAAACTTTGAACGAAAGAATACGATTCAATATACCTAAGAAAAGATTATTATATAATTATATAATAATAATAATAATATTGAACTAAAGAATCGAATTAGATTTTTGTTTGTACCTCCGTTATTTGTACAACAGGCTATTACGATCCATGCGATGCCAATTGCCCAAGCAATTTTACCAAGTGCAATGTAAAACACAGAAGCTAAGATTGATACCCTTCTCCGATATATTCCAAAGAGTGCTAATAAGCTGCAAGAACTGCTGACTATCCAGAAGAATATTAATGTTTTCTAAAATCAATCATCAACATTACGAAGAAAATGGATTACATCATGAAGTATTAGTAAGCGAGGTAAATTCAAGAATATTTTATACCTTTCCAAAAATTAATTTGTTCTTTAATTTGACAAGTATATACCCAGTGATCACTCCCACAAGATAAGGTCCTATTCTAATCCATGGAGGAATGTATATCTTGTCCAAGAAATTATATTGTTTGTCCAATCTATAAAATGAAGGATTTGATCCGAGTATCGTTCCATAAAATCGATCCTTAGTAACGGAAGGATTTAATGTTTTTATATGTATAATAATCATTAATATTGATAATTACGTAGGAATATAATCATTAATGTAGGTTATATAGCCTGTTAGGATGATCGATGAGATAAACAATAAACTGAATAAACTGGCTGCTACTTTGAAGTACCTGGAATCAAATTTGATTTCATCAATTAGAATGATTTACTTTAAAAAATACGTTTAACATATTCATTATATAAAATGTTTGTTTCATAATGGAAATTACATGGAAGATAATAATAAAAGGAAAGAAATAATCACAAAGAATTGCATATCGTCCGCCAAGTACCAACTCCAACTCATACACTGCAAAGAGCAATATTATTAATCATAGTATTACGATAATATTATTTTTTGTAATTGGCAAAAAAGTATGGGTGTCCGTACCATTTCTTGGCTGTTAAAAAGATTCTGAATATAAAGAAGATTTCTCCACCAATATTTTCGACAAGTTTCGTGTGGACGTTCGGTCATGTAGAACAAGGAAGTTTTACTGTACCACATCGAATTTATTTCCAATAATCCTATTATTATCATGTAAGTCGGTGTCAGTCTAAATTAGAAGAATAAATAAAGAAAGAAAAGGGATACTCTTATTTCAAATAATTCTATTTCTAATTATAAGCAAATTTATGCACAGTGAGAACCATAAAACCAGTCGATAGATAATTCCAGATAAAGAAAATAATAAATAAATAAATATATTGTAAGATTATTTAAAGAAAACTATATTTTTGTATATATTCGATATAATGTTTCATATATAATGTTATTATAGAGAGAGAGAGACCTACCTGAGAAATCTTTTCAGGATAATCAGAAAATATGATTTTATTGTATTTAGATAATTGTAAGATTTATATTTATCTTTGCCTATTGTATTCTTTAGATACGTGTAAGCAACCAAAAGTCCACTGAGAAAAAAAAAAGTATCAACCGAGGTGGACGCGTTGGTTAACAATTGGGCAAAGAAACCCTCCGACAGTCTCCAACCTATCGGCTTATTGTCTTTGATCGATCATAGAGAAAGAAAGAGAGAGAGAAATAGATAGAGAAAGAGAAATCCAAGATAAATGTAATTGTATAAAGTAAATTCACAATTAAATTATAATTATGTCGTTACTTTACCATAATAATCTTTCGTATAAAGAGGAGTATGTGCCATAATAATCCATCCCATCGTAAGGAATCTTAATCCGTGTACAATCGGTAAAGAATTTTCTCCAGTTTTATAATTAAATATTATTTTCGAATTGGAGTATACGGAAAAAGCTTGGAATACCCTACAAAGAAAATTCTGAGATTTCAATTCTTCCATCCTATTTTTTTCTACATCCTCGTTTAACGTTTCTTCTTTATATGAGAAAAATGAAAATATGAACTGTTAATACTGTTACACGCGTAATCAATCACTAAAGAATATTCCAAGAAAAAGTTGATATGATATTTTGGGATGTACTTACCAATCGTTAGAGAATTAATATTTGTAGAAGCTTGAAAATATTTGTAATATTTCTTCAAACGTCTTTGATATATTAGAACGTCATAGGCCGTTCCTATTATCATTAATAGGAACGTGAGTAGCACTAATATACTGAAAAAGGAACAAATAAAATCGATACAATTGTATTCTATGTTTTACGAGTGTATATAATAATTATATTGGCATACGTCATTGTAATAAATGTTTCATTCAATAGCCATCGATTATCATTGATTAAATCTTTGACTTCAACTAATGTAAAATCGGCTGAATATAGTTGACCTATTAAAAGAGTTCTATTCCTGAATATGGTTTGGAGAAGAATTGAAAGTTGATCCTTTAAACATGAAGCGGGTAAACACATGCCGAGTATCATCATATCCTATAGAAAAATGGAAAGAAGATTTTTCATTGAATTATTCAATAAATTCGTTCATTTTTAATTCTTTCACTTACTTCTGCGGGTAATACGACGTGGTATTGTAAAGTGCTATTGTGTCGAAAATTAGCGACAAAATATTTCACTTTGTAAGGTGGAAATTCATCCTCGATGCGACGATATCTCGAATTGTTTCGTAATTCTGTTTTCGATAACAGGAAGGGATTTTTGTTGTTTGCATCTTCGCATTGGCTTCTACTACCCAACCAATAATTATTTCCATAAATAAATCCTGACATTGGCTTACCGCTTGCATCGATTACTTCATCAAAAAAGAAAAGAGAAATGTTGTTACGTTTCGTTGATCGAAACTCATTTTCATTAGCCTTCAATTCAGGCTTTTAAATAGACAACCGTACTTACTTATCTACCGAATTTTAAATGCGGTTGCCATTTTATATTCAATTTGAATTATAATTTTATACGGAAATACTGAAAATAGGCCAAATTGGTAATATAATTTGTTTTGTCTCCTTTTTTTTCTTCCCATAAGAGAAAGGAAAAACAACTACTATTACCCTTAAGAGTTGGATTACGAAATAAGTAGTTTGACTAGTTTATTTCATCATTCTAACTGTAAACATTTTGTTCAACTATAAAGAGAATTACAAAATAATGCGATTCGTTTTAATTAACAACTACAGATATTTGTCCTTTTCCGGATACCTTCGAAAGTAATTTCAAGATAATTTGGAATAAACGCAATTCTCTTTGAAAGGATTGTTGCTACGAAGGTGTTCATATGAAATTAATGAAGATTGTAAGGGAGAATTTGCAAATGATTGTAGAATTTATTAATGGTTATTTAAACATTTAATTATTAATAATAATATAGAGAGGGATTTGTGGTATGTTTTACTAACCTTTTAGACCCCACAGTAGTTTTTGATCAATTGCTTCTCGAAAATCCTTCAGTTCTTTGCCGCATTGGGTCGAATTTAATAGATCTGCGTTTGACAACATAGCATAAACTGGCATCGTACTTATTTTGAATTGTTTCATTTCATTTGCCGAACCATAATTAAGAAAGATAGAAAAGGGTGTGAGATATGCGAGCAACAGGAACCCTGTATGTGCCATTTTCGTTTCTTATTTTGTTCACTTTTATCGATAGGATGATACTCGTCGACAACTTGAGTTTATGAGAGCACACTACTTTTTTTCTTTTTTCGGAGAAACCACTTCAGTTTTTATGTTGGATTCATCGAAAGATTGCTGAACAATATTAAGTGGTACCTGAGATTGAGTCATTGAACGATTAATAATACTTAACATTTTTTTCTTACTAAATTATTATTAAATGTTCTATAAAAGGGTGGTCTTATTTCAATCATAGTAATGATCACTATTTATGGCTATTACTTTTTACTTTCCTGAATATTTTCTCTTTCTATATTTATATTATGATTTAATAATGAAGCTATTTTAATGGAGACACCTTTGAAATAATTTGTTTGTAATAGTTAATATAAAATTGTAAAATAACATCGCAGATCGTACATTATGTTATTAAATCTAATATTGAGAAAAAATAAAATCATTGCTCACCTGGAAATAAGAAAAAGGAAAAAGAAAAAAAAAATCAAAGAGGAAATAGACGACAAATTTGAGATTTTCCTTCTCTTGATCGTTTCTATATTTTCTTTCTTGGAAGAAGATTCATCCTAGGCTTATTGTGAGGTATTTGATCCTTTTTTCTACTTGAACGATGCGAGAAGTTCGCAGGATGAAATGAAATAAATAAAACAATGACAAAAGGTAAATAAATAAATTGATTAAACAAATAAAATTATACTCGAATTATACTTGACGACGAATAATTCCGAAAAATTCCGGATGAATGTGAAAGAACTACTTGCACTTGATGAAAAGTAATAGCAGAATCCAAGTGAAATGCAACCGATGTTTGATTATGTGTCGTTGCTTGTCTTTTTAAATATTCATCCCCACTATAAGCACCATCACCACTATCAGCACCATCACCACTACCAGCAGCATTGCCACCATTGGCACCATTACTTAGGACCACCGTTGACGACTACAAGCATCTATCGTGACGCCTCAAGGGAATACTTTTCCCATTTAATAGTGTACCAATCAACGTTCATGCAACTCGAATAACTTAACTTTTCTATTTTCTTCATTCTGTAATGTGTCAGATTTCAAATGCGAGCAACTATATCCAAATTCGATGAATATTATTATCATCTATCGAGAATATATAAAAAAAAGCTTTTTCCCCGAGATTCACTCTATACGATTTTATTTCGAATAAAAGATATATACATTGAAGTATAGTCTCCAAACGCGAAAACTTTCGCCCGGTATTATTCGTTCAAATACTTCCTCATCATGAACATATTATTTAAGTAGAAACAATCATTTGTGTATAATTTGTGGTTGCAACTATCTCGAATCTACGTTTAGTTTTCGGCCCGAGAAGAATAATTAGATAAAAGGATTTTGTCTTCCTTTGTCGATGAATTTTGTCGAATCATTGTTCTTTCCTTCAACGTAAATTTGCAGATATATATTTAATTTTAGTCAGCAACGCATCTTTTTTTCCAAGAAATATAAGGATCTTTGTTCTAGCGAAAAAAGAAAAGTACGAACGGAATGTTAATATTATCGTCGTCATAATATTTGATCGTAAGTTATTGAAACAAAAGAAAAACCAATATAAAAGTTTTTTTTGTTGTTGTTTCTTGCAATACGTGCCATCTTCTTTATGATCAATGTAAAAAGAATGTTCAAAGAAAAGGAATATAAAATATAATTGTCTGTTTGCTAGTATTTCACAATACGCATGTACGTTCCTTATGTAATATAACGCACCTATTTGTTTCACCTCCATTTCTTTTCCTTCATCTATATATTATACAATTTTCTTCCATTATTTATATGGTAAAACACTTCCGATTGATCAGAGATATACGATCGTAGTAATTTGCAATTCAAAAATACATTACGTTTGCTTCTAATATTATATTATTATTCTCCAGTTTGATTGGCATTAAAAAGAAACTGATTAAAATGTTTATTTAATATCCAATTATTTTATTTTTCTATATGATGACTTAACTAACGTTTTACTAACAATGATTTTTATTTAAAGAATGAACGAACCTTTTTTTTCGCGATCACAATAAAAACAACAACTTTTAATGAGAAGAATTATACTCGAAAAGAAAACGAGATAAGAAGGCGGCGACAGGGCAGGATACGTTTGTAAAAACGTATAAAATTGGTGTTGTAAATTATTTTTGTAACTTTGGTAATATTTCGCATTGTACTTTCTATATCTATACAAATATCAGAGGAATTAATTGCAAGATAAACGATTCTTACGACAAAGTTTAGTGATTTAATTATCTTATTAAACTATAAATAACTTTTAAATCTTTCAATCGTATCAGCTACACATTGAACACGCGTGTTTTTTTTTCTTTTTTTTTTGTAAATATAGTAAAACTTTAACTTCCTTATAAAATATTCCATCGATAGATATCGCAAGTAGTTGCAAATAATATTGTACCATGAAAGCGTTAGCGTAATAGCACTTTACAATGTAATGCGTATTTGTATATATGTAAATATAATATGTAAAATATATATATATATCTATCTGTATCTCCTGAAACGAATGTTATGTCATATAGCAATGATCATTTTTAAAATGTATCTAGAGAAAGTCCTTTTCTCTTTCCAATTAACATAAATAATATTATTGAATTTAACGGATCAGCACTTCTAGATCGTTGCAAGTTTAACAAGGATCAAACAGTTATTTGAGTGCATAACTGAACACGCGAACCGTTGGTCACGTTTGTATGTGTACTTTGTATTCTCTTTTTCAATAACGCAATTTAAGTATACTTTTCTCATTTCTCTCACGAGTTTCACTTTTATTTACGATAGAGTTCATAATATGAATAATTATAAGAAAAAAAAAGAAAATAAACAATGTTGACATTTAAATAAAAATAGAAATGCATCCGATTGCATAATCGTAATCTTACAAGTTCGATCATCGATTTTAATGTGTGACTTATTCATGACTCGTCATTATCCTTGAATATATTTTTATTTTTCCATTTTTTCTTATGTTATCTAAAAATAGTTGGATTTTGTACTTAAAAGGGTGGGAGGAGAGTGAAGGGGGAAAGGAGGAGTGGGGTTAAGAAAATAGTAAAAGGTGAAAATGAGATATTGATTTTCAAATGTGTTATTATCATCAGCACATATTATGGAAGTTTTACATCCGCATCTCGCGAAGAACGAAAAAGAACGGACACAAAAAAAACAATTAGAAAATTCAACAATTGACCCAACGAAAGGTTGATTCAAAAATGAATATACGATGAGTCAAAGTTGATAAGGGTGGAGTGAAGGAAGATTGGTAATAGGGGGTGGGAAGGAAAAAGGACGAAAATTCTGGCCACTCGAGTTTTTCTTTTTTTTTTCATAGTAAAAAAAACATAATTTATAATAATAATAATAATAATAATAATAATAATAATAATAATACAAAGGAAATATAGAGCGGGCTATTATTATACATTATCATAAAATATCACAATAATTAATATCCGACGGGGCGAGGGAGGCAAGGCGCAAAAAAGTTTAACGTGGCATTATTTACGCTTTATCATCGCAATTGTTTCTTTGCTTTTTTCTTGTTTTTTTTTTTTCTTTATATACCATTTTTGTACATTACTACTTCGCGAGGAAATGCACACATTTTATTCCCCCTCTCTCTCTCTGTACTCTTGTTGACTTTTTTTAAAGGATACATCACGCGTATCATGACACTTGCGTACACATTCTCTCTTTCTCTATTTTCTTTTTTTTTTCTTTTTTACTATAATTCTTTTCATTTCCTCGCGCGAAAAGGTTTGCGTGACTCAAATTTCGCTACATCGTAGCAACAAAGAATAAAATAATAATAATTACAATAATAGTAGTAGTAATAGTAGTAATAGTAATAGTAGTAGTAGTAGTAGTAGTAGTAATAGTAGTAGAAGTAATAATAACAATAATAATAATAATAATAATAATAATAATAATATCATTCTACACCCTCGTCGTATATTATTAGAAATAAAGCAGAAAAAAAATAAAACTCCCTAAAGATTGAGAAAGAGTACATTTCGTATATTGAAGAAGTAATTGAAGAAGATAATATGTTCGAAGGGTGTGTTTGAGTATCGTAATAGAATAAATAGGTGGAAAAGAGAAGGAAAAATAATGTATAAATATATAAAAGTTCATTCAAATAGACGACGAGAGATGAAGAAAAAAAAGGAATTCCGACTAACAAAGTATATACGATTATTGTGTGAATTTATTGTATGTTACAATATCACGATTAAAAAGCGTGATAAGGCGCGAGAATATACCACCATTGTCATCATCACCTTCATCTTTATCTCATCGTCATCATTATCATAATCGCAATCGAACGTCTGCTAGAACGTTTATCTCGATTTATTTTTTTTATTCGCATCTTTTTCTTTTCTATTTCACATCTTTTTTTTTTATTAATTATTATTATTATTTTTCTCTCTTTTCTTTATTCGCACGAATTTATGATTGATCATTCATTAATTTTTTTGATTTCAATTCTTCTTCCTTTATAATTATCTTTCACGAATCGATTCAAAGAAAAATAATTTGAAAATACTTTCGAATTTAAAAATTGAAACGAGCAATCGATTTCTTTCCAAATTTGATAACAAATGTTAAGCGATTGAAATATTGCAATTTTCCTTGCAAACATATATATCAGCAGTGAATTATCCCATGAGCAAAAACAGCAAAAACAGAGGACTTTGAAATTCCATAATTAATATTCCATTGTTAAAGAGTTTTTTTTTTTAATAAAAAAGAAAGAGATATTTCTAGATATAAACAAAATTATACGGGGAGGGAGGCTTTGAAATTCAATTTTAATTGAATTCATATATATATATATAAATTAGTGGGAGGAAAATTATATTAAATATAATATATTAAATAATTATATATATATAATATTATGGTCAATGTATGTATTTTGGGCACTTTTACCCCATCTCATCTCCCTTCGCCACGTTCATTTCTGACGCAACCCTGAAACAATTCTCTCTTTCTCTTTCTCTGACAAAATAATATTAAATTACATTGACCGTAACATTTACAAACACACTTTATGTAAGCGTTATATAGTTTTTTATCCTGATAGTTTTTATTTGTTCTTGTTAATTGTTCAGACAAAACCTTGAAACAGCACTTGTTTGCTTCGTCGTGTTTTTTTTTCTTTTCAATAAGACATCCTATCGCTTATAGATTATTACGTTGTGTTTGTATGCGTTTGTTGGTGTTGTCTCTATGTGTGGATGTGTTAGTTACGGAGAAAAAGTATTTTTTTTTTTTATATAACACCAGCCATTTATCTATGTAACAATTACTAATTACTATATGTACAAGTGTTTGCTAAAACAAATCTGACAATGAACCGGTATTTTTTTTTTTTTTTTTAATCAAATCAAACCGCACGAAAAGGGATTTTTCATTTTTCTCTTTTTTTTTTCTTAACAGGCAATATATTGTTTTTCCTAATTTATTATTATTTACGTCATTTCCTTTTCCGCGAGAAAATGTTCGATGAACGACGACGAGGGAGTCGTTAGCCTCCATCCATTTATATACAAAGTCTTTTTTTCTTTTTTTTTTTTGTGGAAATGATTATTAGATTAGATTTCATTTGATTCGATTGGTTTTTTTTTCCAAGAACGTTTAAGAATTGTGTCATCAATCTTTTCTTTTTTTTTTTTCAGGGGTGAGGAAAATAAACGTCGAATGAGTTACTGTAAGACGGAGTACTAGTTTTCCAAAACTAAATAATATTTTCATCGATCACAAAATCTCAGGATATACAATTTGCAAAGCTTGTAAGGAAAATCTACGATTTATTTCAATCACATTAAATTAAAAATCTAATTAAATGAGTTCCAAAAATATACGTTATATTCACGGATCTAATTTTCTGCTTTTACTTAAAACGAATTATGAGTCCCCTTTACAGTATTCAATAATAATAATAAAAAAAAAAATAATAATAACAACAATAATAATATTATTAATAAAAATAATAATAATAATAATAATAATAATAATAATAATAATAATAATAATAATAATAATATTTATATTAATAATAATAATAATAATTAAAAATAAAGATTAGTCGAAATGTCGTAGGGCCTCGTTCAGTATTATCAATCAAATTACCGTTGTTATAATCCCCTTGATTTCGTGTTGTCAATAATTTTATCCTTAAAACTAATATGTTGATTTTATTATCACGACATCGTAGTCTCTCGTCTAAAATAGTATTGACTAAAGCTTCACGCGCGCATGAAGCACGACCGGTCCGACGAGAATTATATACATATATATGTATGTATCAATTGTGCTTCAGTTTCACGGAAGAAAATATGTGTATATCTTTGAATTATTGTTTTTCATTCATTCATTCATTCTTTCTTTACCATAATATACGTCTTTTTCTCTTACTCTCTCTCTCTCTCTCTCTCTCTCTCTCTCTCTTTCTTTTTTCTATTTTATTTTATTTCCTTTTGTAATATTCACGAATTCCTTCCATCTTGCAAGAAAATGTCATCGTCCTTACATTAATATTAATATTTATATTAACAATAATAATAATAATAATAATAATAATAATAATAATAATAGTAATAATAATAATAATGATAAATCTTATATCTTTCCCCTTATCCATCATCATTATCATTATCTTTTTCTCTACAGTACTATAAATAATTGTAACGAAACAAAAAATTGTACGTACGCGCACGATATTTTCTGTACGAAATGATACATATGTATAAATATATATATATAGTTGTATATATTATAGGAAAAATACTGTGATTTTTAAAATAACGTAAAATCTTGTTTTTTCTTCTTCGTCTAATTTATTGCTGAGAGACAAGAAAAAAGAATAATTATTTATAGAAAATAATCTCGCTAGATGGAAGTGTCATCGTGTTTTTGTTGTTGATTGTAGTCTGATAAATTTGTTCGATCAGACAGCATGTTTTGTTTTTGTTCTTTTTTTTATTCGACCCCAAGAACAACAACAACAAGTCGTTCTCCAACGTGACTACCGCGGCTCGTAGGCCTCGTAGATGAGTTCAGGCACCAAGGCCAATGAGAATGTTGTGCTGGGCTGCCTAGCGTATTGTCGCCTCGACGAGATGGCTTGGTGTTACCTATTGTTTTCTTCCATCACCACCTGCTTGAACACACCCGCGGGCATTTGACTCTTCACTTCGTGACTACCCAACGCCGTTGTTCCATCTTTTGCTATGAACAACTGCAAACCGGTTGCTGTAAACAAAACAAAAAAACAAAGTACAAAAGTAGCTTAAGTTCTTTTAGATATTTATTGAAAAGTCTCAATTATATTTTTAAATTACTAATTGTTTTACAATGTGAACACAAGTATTATTTGGAAACTGAAATTCATTCATCATTTTGAAAATAATATTAATCCTCTATGGGCCGAATTTTCGTTCTAAATAAAAAAAAAAACTTTATTTAGAACTTTAAATCAACAATTATTTTATTAACATATGTTACCTGAAATTAACACTGGCCCATAGAGGGTTAAGTTTGACTAAAGTTGGCTCGTCGTTTGTGTATATCAAATAAATAATTGTTATAATCATACTCTCAGAACTTTCGAGATCCGTTTGTTCCAAATTCGTAGCCTTAATCAGTTCATCGATCAATGAATCTGGATTAGGTCTGGTGACTTCGATCCTGCACAAGCTAGGATTTCCTGTACCATCTTCGGCTTTTTTCCGTCGCTCCAGTGCAGCTTTAGCACGGTCCAATGATCCAGTTTCGCTTAAACCCGAACCTCCTGAAGGGTTTCTGTATATGTGATTAAACAAATCATTATTGACAAATCAAATTCTTCTCTCAGTCGTCTATTATTATTATTATTATTATTATTATTATTATTATTATTTTTCTATTAATTGTATATTTATAATTAAAAAGTGAAGGATTTTCGCGCGTACGACAGATTCAAATTATTATTATTATTATTATTATTATTATTATTATTATTATTATTATTATCGTCGCTAATGATTTAACATAAATTAAAATCAAAAGAAATATTCTGACGCGAGACGAATAGACGACGCGATGCGGATAGCAAGAAAAAATAAGTAAGATAGAAAAGAACAGTGATCGTGCAGCCGTAATATTCGAGACGATTGCATGTGTATACACATATACGTAATATAGATTTCGATATATAATTATACGTAATTCTCTAATAAGACGATGCGGGGAAACGATTTGTACATGGAAGCTGAATAATCAAAGAATATAAATCCCATTCAAGTGCGATTATTTTCATGCCGATAAACATTGATGACAACAAGTGTCCGTTAATTAGCAAAGCTGGTTGTTGGTGCATGAAAAATGGTAGAAACGAAGATGCTCAAATTGTCCTGATCAATGTGTCCGAATGCATCGCATCCTGAACACGATTCTTCCAAAATTTATTTCCAAAAAAAAAAAGAAAAATATCCAAACTTTTTGTCAAAATTATAGCAACACAATTCCAAGATTTTGTTAAAGAAGAAGAAGAAAAACAATAAAGTGTTCTTGTTCTATCTAAAATTGTGCAAGGCGAGCAAAAAGCAAAAACGATAAGGATAATGACAAATAATAGACAAAAGACAAAAGTATACATGAATGAAGGATAAAAATGCAGATAAGAGACGAAAGCATGGACTGACGGTGGGGTTATGCTGTTTCGGTGTTGCGAGCTTGGTGGAGCGACTTCCGGTACTCCTAAGGAGGACTCCTCGGAGTCCGCTGGGCTGGTGGCGACCGTAGCCAGCTTGCCCCCCGCCCCGTCCAGCAACTTCCGGTGACCTCCGCCGATACCCCTGCAAGGATTCACAAAGCCATCCAGAACTGTAAGCAAAGCTTGCGTTCTCTCTTTCTCTCTTTCTCTCTCTCTCTCTCTCTCTCTCTTCCTATTTTTTTTTTTTTAGATTGAGACAATTGTTCGATACTTGCTTCATTTGTTTAGCAATAATTCAGGCATACTTTTAACTCGATTTAAATAATTAATAGTTCTTTCGTATTTTCCTCGTTAATGTTTTATGCTAGCACGATAATGATAATGGTAACACTGACTTATGTGCGTATGTACATCAATTATTTTATGTTATATGTATGTATTTTTAAAAAGCAAATGAAAGTATGATTGAGGTCCCGATCTTACACCACCATTGTTGATCGTGGTAGACAAAAGGAGCAGGATGTTCTTCCTATAATTAGACGACTTTCGTAAGGTCTGCTTGATAAGATAAATGTAGCAAGTTATAAATACGTGTACAGGGTACGCCATTTTAATCGCCATTTTAATCGCCATTTTAATCGCCATTTTAATCGGAGCACTCGAGTATCTCCGTTATTTGTGATTTTACAATTATTATAAGTATATTGTATATATTCATATAAGAGAAAAATAATGTCCTTACCCGTATACTTAGCCCTTCCCAGCAATACTGCAACTTAGTCCTAAAAATTGTTCCCACAAAACTATAAATAAGGGAGATATTTGGATGTTCTGATTAAAATGTCTTACCCTGTAAATACTTAAATAAATTGTTACATCGCTTAGGAAACAGATTTGTGGATCACTACTCACACCTTTCGGTTAAACGTTAGCCGACGTACTACACCACACGTGTTCATTAACTTTATCAAAAATAAACCAAAAACCCAAAGGAGAAACTAAAGCAAGAGCGAGGACAAAAGGAAACCAGCTGATCAAAATCCTTTAATCAATCGATCGATTCATTTTTCATTATCGTAACATGCAACGTTTCTCCAACTCTCATCTGTATTTAGAAAATATATATATATTTATATGCACCTAACAATAATTCAAGAAAAAATTTAAATTATAATATAGAAAGAAAAAAAAATAAACGAATGATTGATTCGTTCATAGAATCGTCTCGAAGGGGTTGCTTGATGATAGTATGGAAAACTATGATGAAGATAGAAAGAAAGAAAAGACAAAAACAAAAAAATGAAATTTAGAAATAGATTTTATAGGAAATAATATTAAAAAAAAAAAAATCGAAAATAAATAGATGTTCGCGAGATGATGAACGATAGAAAACCTACCTGAGGGTTTGAGCCGTCGTCGCGGAGCGTAGGGATGCTCTAGGATTGTCAGGCCTATGGAGAGGATCGGGAGAGGATACGGCCCTGGCCTGATCGACCAATCGTAAAACTGGGCTAGTTTGTCTCTTTTCAATACAATCGCAGGTTTTCGACATGCTACGCCACCCTGGTTGACCGATTCTCGGTTTTGCGATTGGTAAGATCACCCGACTGGTTATTTCCTCTCGATCGTTCATATTGTTATGTTGTCCTAAACTTCCTATACTGTTACGTTCATTGCGTGATTCGAAACTGTTAACCCTTTCGTAATTTTGTCGGGAATGTCGTGGGACGTCTTGGGGTCCGGGTACCCTGAACACGTTGTTGGCATCTTCGTAATGCTCATCAATGGAAACTCCGTTCCGAGTTTGCGAACTCGATTCGGTTAAATTCTTTACAAATTGTACATTAGGATTAACAGCTGCCCCGACAACGTTTACTTCGTTGCCCTTATCGGCATTAATAATCGTCTCTGGCATCTTCAAAATCGATCTCGAAGTTGTTGTAGCAGTGGTTGTTGCAACAGCACCAGCAGTACTCCTTTTATCCATACCGTTTCTCATGATCCGAGAGGAAAGTGGACTAGACGTGGACCAGAATCGGGTTCTTGGATCAACGAGCATCATCGAAGACGACGTTGGCGACGGTGGCCTTGGTTCGAAGGATGTTTCGGACCGCATGTTAGGATAGTTAGGAGGATGATTTTGGGAATAATTCGGGATACGTGGTGCCCATACCGGCCAGGAGGGTGACCTATAAAGATCATAACACAAATTTGTTCTTTTTTTCTTCAAGCATGCATAAATCATAAAGAACAAAAAAAAAATAATATGAACAATTGTCTAAAACAACTAAGGTTTGATTAAATTTTGATGATTCTTCTTTTTTTGTGGAAGGTGGGGGGGGGAGGGAGGAGGAGAGAAAGAGAGATAAGTAAATCAACCAATAGATAGAGATAGGAAAATAGATTGATAGATAGATCGAATGAGAAGAAAAAAGATACAAAAGTCATTGATTAAAAAATATGCATAAGTGTGAAAAAAATGCGAAGGGTACGATCTTCTCAAGTCAAGTCCCTTGATTCCAATTAAAGATCCGTGTTGGAATTATTAGTAGTCGGTAAAAGCGTAGTACAGCGATATGAAAAACCTTTTGAAAAATCTTGATGACAAATCTTGATGACGAATCTTGTTACGAATTATATTACTTTCGTTCAAATGAAATATCATAGCACCGAGAGATCTTTCGCGCAAAGAAAAGAAAAAAAAGAAAARAAAAGAAAAGAAAAAAGAAGATAAAAAAATAGAAAATTGATTGTGTTATCCAGCAGGCAATGCGTTAAAAAGTCGTGAAGAACATCCAAACTCCCCTCTCCCTCTTCGGAGCAGCCATGCGGTTATTTCTGCGTTTATGTTGCTTTGAATGAACATTATTTTCGAGCATTTGTATTTTGTACAGATTAGTATTCGTGTTTTATGTGTATGTACGTCCTTATGTCCTACCGAGAGGATATTTTAGTTATCGTTTTCGTTGGAATTTTCCCCATTTCTGTCTTAACAAAAAGTTACAAAATTGTATAATTGTTCTATTTCATTAGTTATCTTTGGGTCCATTCGGAATGTTTACCTAATATGGCCACTGTCACCACTACTGCTCTGTCTACTGTGTTGACTGTGCGAGTTTAAGGATCCATATCCAGATCCTTTGCTTAGTTGACTGGTATTGCTGCTATTCCTCGAATGACCCGATTCTGTGTGCGCTTCTGTCAATGCTTCGACCGGAATTGCCGAAGGTACGATCTCGCTTAGGGTCATCGGATCGTATGTTTCCGTACCACTGAGAAGTTCTACAAGGAACCCATCGTTAAACGAACCATTGTTAAATATCAACTTGGATATCTTCTTTTTCATATATATTTACCGGAGGAAAACAGTGCTGGCCTTTTCTTGGGAAGACTACCGAAACCACTGCTCGCACTAGCTATACTACCAGCCAATGAACCACTAGAAACGTAATCTTCTCTGTTGCTACATCTTTCAACGGTCACCTCGTCAGCCGTAACTCCTGGCACACCGGGGACACCGGGAACTGCTAGTTGAGTTTGTTTTAACGATGGTGAAGGTCTACAGTAAAAGACAGTCATAAAGATTAACCCTTTGGTCCTTTGGCCTTTGGGGTATTTGGTCTTTGGCAAAAACACACGTTGGCCTGGGAGGACACTCACACTTTGAATAGAATATCTCCGGAACGTATGTTCATCTTAATGGCTACTCTCAGCATAGAATTATCTTGACGATGTCTCGCGTCATAACCTTCAAGGAGACACCTCCTTCGACAGAGACCAGCTCCTGCGAATTCGGCAAGGTTCAGGTCGGTAAAACCTAGCCTCTGGAAGGACCTGCCTCCCTTCAATTCCTACAACCATCGAAATGGCTACTTTTACACGCAATCGAATTACAACAATCCTATTGTTTAAACCATTCATTTGTGTTAAATCTTACCTTCCTTACTGATATCCTTAAGATGCATGGATCGAGAACACCAGTTGACGCATTTGCACTCATTTTACAACAGAACTCGAACTTTGCGTTCCACCTGACCGTATGCTCCTGAACTTCTTCCCTATAAATAAAATCATATGATAGGTGGAGTCATTCAAAACGTTCAAATTGTAACACTTTATCGACCGCTAGATTTTAAACAGTATACGCACCACATCCGTTCTACTAACAGAATCTACTAACAGATTACAATAACTGATTTTAATCAAATATTAATAAGATTCTAATAAAAAATTATTCTTTATGTAATGACAATGACTGTTCATCGCCGTGTCAAGCGATTAAGTTACCGAGTTAAGTTACCGATTGGCGACAAAAAAGCCTATTAATAAGCTAGCGGTCAGTAAAATGTTAAGAGAAGAATTTTCGTTTATTTCCCATCGATAGAAAATATGTAATATTTTTAACGAAACTGGATCAAACATAGAAGATTTCTAAAGATGGGGGTAACGTGCCGAGACATTTAGCTGTTGGATTACGAAACAACAAATAGTGCAGATCTTACTTTATGTTTTATGTATTTAATATATTATAATCCGTATTGTCCCACACATTGCATACACACATTGTTCAAGGAATTAGACATGTTCCGTTGCATTATTTAAATGAGTCGTTTATTTTGAAAGTAACCTATAATTCCATTTATATTTGAATCAGGGTTTGTTTATTATATCATTATTAATATTCTAATACTTGTAAAAGAAGAAAGAAAATGTGAGGCAATTTATTTGTTTGAAGAATAATCGTGGACGTCAAGAACCCTTGGGTGAAAAGGAAACCTATTTTGCGTTAGATCGAGATCGTCGTGGGTGTTTCGTAGCAACCATGTTTCAAAACACGCATCCTGCGCACATACTTGTGTGCGTGTTGTGTGTGTGTCTCTATGTACGTTTGAAGAAATGTTATCGATTTATCAATAGGCGAGACACGTGCGTCGAGGGAGTCGCTTTGCAACGGTGTTCTTGTCGTCGGAAAATTGTTCGCGTGTCCAACAGGCTGCATGGTAGGCCATCATAACGGGAACTACCCTTCGGAGTATTACAAAACCGGAAGTTACCGAATCATCTAGAATTTTCTTCCTTCTTTCCTTCCTTCCTTCCTTCCTTCCTTTAGTTTTTTTCTTCTTTGTAATTCTACTAGCGTACAAAATTATACTACGAAAAAAGTATTGAACGAACAGCAGAAGAACAGCTGCAATTGCGTCCTCCTCGTCGCGATTAGGCGCTATTCATAAAGTTCCATTACGCTCATTACGGCAGGGAATCGCTTTGAAATGACCTTTAAACGATCGGATTCTAAAAGTACACGATTGGCTTTAAGTGTAGATAAAGCGCGTAGAGAGTTGCGAGTAATCATGCGACACCATAGGAATATCAAGAACAACATATATCTCTGGTGGGCGGATGGAAGAATATCAACTTAAATTATTCAGATAAAAAAAAAAATAATAATTAACCTTGAAATACTTTCGTTTTATTTTTATCCTAAAATAATGTACAACTTTTGTTCTCGAAATGTTCGTTCGAAAAAATCTCATCCCGTATATCACGTCGTCATATCGAATAAATAAATAAATAATATATAATTAAAATGTATGTTATATATATTTTAAATATACGTATTTAAAAAGGTGTACTCGAAACTTCCTCGTGTGCTAACCTGATTATTATCAAAAAATGCTTATGTTCTATCTTTTGTCTATTATCGATATTATCACAAGTGGTTTGCTTACGTTCTAAATTAGCCACTTTTGCAAGCTTAAAAATAGCTTGAGCTCACGTGATTTCCGGTTGTTATGAGATATCAAATTCTAAAGCTTTCTTCGTTTTTTCGTTCGCATATAATAATCATAATAATATTAATAGTAATAATATAACAAAGTGATTCTATTGGACCAATAATAGACGAAAGTATCAATATCACATAGTCATATTTTTCTTAGAACAAAAATTCTACGTAATTGCATATATCTGTAAATGCAAATAGAAATTATAATTAGATCGAAGGATATAATAAATCTCGATCGTATTGAACGATTAATTCGCTAATATTCATCCCGTAGGCGTGTTTGCGTCCTTATATTCGCACGAATAYACACGCACACGCACACGCACATGTACACGTGCGAATCGATTATGCAAAGTGATATAACAACGTCGATCTGGTAGCACGATCACGAGAAGCACTTAGGCACGTTTCGTAAATAAAGTTCTGTGAATATAATCTTTGAAAGGAACGTTTCGAATATTACGATAATGAAGAAGAAGAAGAAAAAAAATAAAGATGCCTATGATCATCTTTTCGTCATTTTTCTTAAACACCAAAAGCATATTATTTGCTTCTTCTTCCTAGTACGTTCTAGATTACGTCACAAGATTAATACACTGACATCATTTATTTGTCCCATTTTTTTTAATTCTTTTCTTCGTCGATGATGGTCATGACAAAAACGCGACAATGAACGAGTAGTAGTAGACAAGTGTATAATAAACGTATGTTATGTATAGCGTGTATAGAACAAGATGCAAATAAAAAACCATATGTGCATGCGACGTCTGTGCAAACAATTAAACTCGCAAACGAGCGTTTAATGTTTTATGGTCGTTTTCTTTTAACATTATCAATGTCATCTATCTATATAGAATTCTTCTTAAAAAAAAAAAAAGAAAAAAAAACACACAAATAATGATAAGTCATTTGAATTAATGAATATTATTTTGTTAGTGCTACGAATATTGTTTTTGATGAACATTTCTACGGGTGGTGAAGAAGAGCAACAAAGTGTACGGGGTTAGATTAGTGTGCAAGACAGACAACTATGAAATTGAGAAATTTGTCGAGTAGATTCTTCAAACTCTACTACCATCGCAAGTATTCTACTACAGATACAACACTAAGGCTTCTCGTTTACAGTTACTCGCATTATTCTCCAGTTACAAAGCGGTTTTTCACCTAAAAACATGTTCTCTCTCAACCGTCATAGTCATTGATCGAATTTCATGCTATTGTAGATCTTTATTACTTTCTTTTTTTTCAACTCTGATATAGTTTTGAACAGTTCGATGATACTTTCTTTTAAACGAATCTTATTCACCCTTTATATTGAAATTCTTCTTTATTATTCAATTAGGAAAATATTAGTTGCTTTAACTATTGAAATGAAATATCTTTCTATGGCGTTCCATGGCGGAAACTAAGAGGTTGCAATGTTTTTCAGTTTCTAAAGGTGTCAACAATTTATCATCCCAATTAGCATTTATTTAAGATTAACATTAATGATTGGATTTAGGCCACTTTCAAAGAAAAACTTTGTCATCACTTCAGTAACCAACAAATGTTCGTCTCACCAAATTGTACAATTAATGAATTTAAAGAAGTATTAGACAGAAGTATTAGACAGAAGTATTCCAGAAATGTTATTATACAAATTTCCTCTTGTAGGATTATTGCAATTTTATTATCTTTCTTGTTGAAAAAAGAAATAATATTTCCTTCATCGCTAACTTTGCCTTGGACTATTCTAAACATAGAATATGCGGACCAACGCAAAAAAGAGATAGACTTTCTTTTTCTCCGATGGCTCGTTAAAAATTGTTAACTTTTTTTTTCCAACTCTTTTCGAAGAGGATACATCGCTGATAGCTACTGAAAGAAAAGTTTTTAAATTGAAAAGAATATCGAGTAACATCAGTGGTACTACCTCTTCCATTCATTTATTTTTCTATAAAACTTTGAAAATTAGTAACTGACGTATAGTACATTTTACCATCAGAATAAGAAATATCCCATTAAATAGAAAATTACATTTCGAAATTGATTATCTTTGAAAATTGACTTACCATACAGTGATTAGAATAACAACATGATTTTGCTATTAAACTATTCTACTTACTGTTGAGATGAAATTAATAGAATATTAATAGTAGGTAGTCAGTTGAAATGTAAAATCAATATTCGAACACGAATACAAATACACTAACGTTACCAGTTTTCAAAATTTAATTACACGATGAATGCATAGAATGCATAGAATGCACGTAGAATGCATGTAGAATGCATATAGAAAGCCCACGGTATATAATATCATTTGTAATGAAATTAATCCACTTAACACATACATATAATAATTAATGAAGCATAAAACAAATTCCGATAGAAGGAACATGCTTTTCTTTTATATATATATTTGTTTTTTGACGAAAAGAAACGTGAATGCAAAGGAGAGAGACACGAGCGAGAAGAATTTGAGACCCCTCGTCAAGAAGAACGATTATCGAGTTGGCTTCAATCGAATTATACGCGTTTGAATTGCCGAACGCAGGGAACCGTTACATGTATCACGTAAGCGCCATGTAAGAATTATAGGGAACCCAAGACACCAAATACAGGAACCGATAAGAAGAAGAAAAAAAAAACGCTCTTCTATATTTTATTTCACCCCTTAAGGGTTCATTCTGGTTTATCATTTTGAGAAAATCATTTTTTTTTGTGCATTTTTCGAAAGTAGACATATGTAGAATTATCATACAAAAATTTTAGAACGATCCGAGTAGTTTAAGTATATTATTTTGCGACCCAAACACATAGAGATATTACAGATAGAGGAGACAAACCATCTGCGATGGTGTAAGTGGAAATGTCTCTGCATGAATWTADCWGCAAAAAACAAAAGGTTGATGTTGACCTGACAAAAACAGAATTACTTGAAAGATGTTTAGGTGGCCACACATTTAAAATAATAATGAGTGCTTCAACAAATGCGTTTGGGCTATGGTGCCTAAACACCTATTTAATGGTAAAAAAATTGTTGAAATAGCTTGTAAATTGGCAGCTTGTATATTCAACGAAGGTTTTGATCTAATACTGAAAATAATGCTCGTTTTGGGGATAAAACTTAGCCCTATCGCAGTCAATTACGTTAGTAACCGCGCTCAACCAATCGTTTGAGCGGAGAATCTTTAAAAGAGGCCTGGACACAACGAAAAAAGGCTAGAGTGGAAGAAAATGAGTATTTTGAAGAAGCAGAAGGCATACTGTGTGATGCAGGCATCGCAGAATAAGGTAAAGTCAGACTTTTCAAAAATTTGGTAAAAGAAACTTTAAACGCGTTTTTCTCGAAACAACGTTTTTTCGGTTGGCGGGCATGATATCTCCGAAACTACTCAACCGATCCTTCTGAAGTCAAAATATTAATTTTTACTATTTTTTTTTTACAAAAAAATACGAAAAAAATCAACGATTTTTTTTCGAAAAATGGCCGTCATTTTGTTTTGTTTTCATAAAAATTGATAGTTTTAGCATACCCGATAGCCATTGTCATACTGAATTTAAAACCGTTTAATTTTTTTGTTTTAGATCACCCGTTCTCAAATTTCGATGCCCGCCAACAGCATACCTAGTTTTGAAGGGTTCACGTTTGTCAGCCATTTTGAATGTCAAAAAATGTTTAAAACAATAAAAAAAAAATTTTTTCTCGTACTTTTAGAGTGTATTTATTATACCCAACAACTTTCATATGTATATGTATCCTACAAAGCCTAAAAAAAAATCGTGAAAATAGCCTTTTTTTCGGCGTATAAACCAGAATGAACCCTTAAATGAAGCGATGAAAAAGATTATTTAGAAAGTGGCCCAAGTCCAATCATAGTCATCAAAAACATATTATTTTTCAAATAATGTTATTTATGCTAATTGGGATGATAAATTTGACATCTTTAGAAACAGAAAAACACATTATTCTGTTATATATGACATTTATTATTTATGTTTTTAAATGTAATCCAACGCAAAACCTTCAATATCTCGATTGAAACATAAATGGATTTAGGCCAGTTTCAAAATAAACGGCTCAAATATCGATGGATAGATTGTTCATCAATTATATTGGTCGTTTAGCAAATAAAAAAAAAAAAAATGTGTAGGAAAAGATTATCGCTATTAGTAAAACGTTTATAATCGATCGACAACAATTAACCTTTGATCAAAGTTTGAAATTGAAAGCGAATACTTTTCTTTCTCGCTAATCGTCGCAAATCCGATTACGCGTTAGACTCTTCAAGAGTATAAACTTTAAAATCGACCTTATACGAATAATGTGTTCCAAGAAATACTAACTTATTACGAAGTGTAAGTTAATCAATCGAAGGTGTTTCGTAGAAACGAGATTTAAATCACTTTGATTATTAATATCCATTTCGATTGATTCATTAGGAAATGTAAAAGAATCAATATTGGGGTTATATCGCAAACAGTTCAAATCAATAGTTGTGCAAGAATTTTTCTATTTTATTTCTGCAAACAAACTATTAACTATTTATAAAATTTATAGAGAGATTAAATTCTTTTACTTTTCAAATTGTTTTGTTATTTATTTTAAGCTGAATTGTGAGATGCAGTTCAGCATCGATGATATTTCTCTAAAAGTAAATATGAATATATATATATAAAATAAAATTAAAAAAAAAAATAAATATACAAGAAAAATATATATTAATAAAAAGTATAATTAAGAGAAGGGAAAGAGAGAAAGTGAGATGTAGATAAAATCGATAAGTTATCGAGAGCGCGTGCGTGTCTGACGTTTACATCGTGTCTCCTTATCGCAAGAAAATGCGAGTAATAATAATGCGAGTAAATAATAATTATTCATCGATAATAAATTTGAAGCCGCTTAAATATTGACAAAACATTTTATTGTTTAATAAATTATAATATATTTTATAAATAGAAATTCTATTGAATTTATTTCTGTCATTTATGTGTTCCAATTGTTTCGTTTGATATGAATCAGTTTTCATTTTTCATGTAAATATATTTTGGTTTGTCTTAAGGGACGATGCTTATTTATCGCAATCGTGTAACGTAACGATTGATCCTCGTGTGAGACTTGGTAACACCAAGGGTTCGCACGATCAATACAGATCGTCGAACTCTCTCTCACGTCACTTAAAACGTCACCATCTCCAATGGCCAAAGGTTTATTACATCTTGCATATTTTTCTATTTCTTTTCAATAAATTATTCACAAAATAATTCATTCGTACGAATAACTCAATGTTTCTTTTATCGAACAATCCCGCCTCCCCCCCCCCCGACCTTTTTTGTCCGAGTTATTCACGATGTTTTTGATTAATGTTTCGATTAAAAGAATACTTTGAGCAAACTTTTTGTCAATCGTAAAATCGTAGGAAGCGCAAAATAAATACACGACAAAGGGCTGGAAGGGAAGTATAAGAATAAGAATAAGGATAAGAATAAGGATAAGGATAAGAAAGATAAATTAATTAGTATTTTCATCGTAGACGAGATAAATCAAGATCGAAAGTGACCGAACGACCTTTGACATACTTTGTTAACTCGATGAAAGACGACGAGGCCACGAAATCTTTGGCATTCGCATATACATATATAGATGCAAAGGGTCGAAGCAAGTCGTTTTAAATTACAACATAATAGCGCGAGGTCATGACACTTTGTAATGCACACCGTTGTAATGCATACCGTTGTAATGTATACCGTTGTAATGCACACCCTTCCTAAAGCTTATCAAAATCAGGAAGTAAACGTTTTTCTTTTTATTTTTATTTTTTTTCGGAAAAATGTCAAATTAACTTCTATTCAATACGTAAGAAAACAAATTTGTCAAATGTAAGTATTTTGCATTTATTTTTGTTTCATTGTAATTAATTGTTGTTATACTGTTTTTTGTTATATTTAAAAAATTGTTTTCTCGAAAGAATAAAAATTAATCTTATCACGATGAACGAACACCTGATAGAATTATTATCACTTTTTATCTTCATATATTACGCAACGATCTAACTCCTTGTACTTTAATCGCAAGTTTTCTAATTACGACGTTACAAAAATAACATTGTATTAAAATGATTCTTAGAAAAAACGCAAATAAAAAATTCAACCGATTGATTGTAAAATTCATTTCAAATTCGTTCGTACGTGATATTCTTAAAATGATTGTAATCTTTTCAGATAATATGTGCGTGTTTTCGATCATTCAATTTCCGAGTAAGGATAAATGTGGTGGTATTGTTTGAATAATGTTTTACGTAGGTCTCAATGTTAAAACTTTATAATTATGTTGCATGAATTCGTGTCACGTTAGAAATGTGGTATCACGATTAACACGCATCGATCTTTTATTCCTATAAACGCCCACCTATTTCAAAGGTCGAATCAAATTATTAATTGTTCTTTTTCCACGGGTATATCATTTTCTATTTATTGATTATTATTAGTAAACAATTGATCATCTCAGAGACATTGTGAATTTCTTTTTAATATTAATTACACATATATACATGCCTGTCCAACTTCCTAATGAAATAAAATTTGTATATATTTTATTTAGTGAAAGCGAACAAGAAGTAATTAAAAAATCAACCTTGACTTGGAACAATTAAATTAAACGTTAGAGAGAGAAATGTATTTACTATTTCTCAGCAACGTTATACATACTTATTAATCCGCTCCAATAATGAATTCGAGTAACGCTAATAAGGACATCAAGGTCATGTATAATTGCAATCAAACTTTTTTCCTTTTGTCATTCTAACTTTGCTTTTATTTTTCTTACTTTTAATTGTATCTTTTAATGAATCAATTATTATTATTATCAACATTGTCTTTTCATTATATAAACAAATAAGTGTATGTTATCTGCATTTAGTATAATTCTAAACTATTTAGTAAATTAGAAAAACATGCAAAATAATAACACAGAATGGAATACTTCAAATAATAATACACGAAGAAATATAAAAAGCAAGTTTAGTTATGTCATATGTAAATCTGAAAAAAAAAAACGTGAAATAATTGAATTGTAATAAGCGCCATCTATTGAAAACTTGCACTACCTAAAGACCTACAAATAGAACCTACAAATATCTTTTTTGTTTTATAAATCTTATCAAATGACATTTCAATCGAAATGATCTTGAAATTATTCTATTGAATTTTATTAAATATTAATTTTCTCTTTCTCTCTTTCTCTCTTTCTCGCATCGGAAGATTTCCAAGAGAGTTGTGAACGTTTATTCTAACAAGTCTCTTGTCGTCTCTCATCTCTTTCTTTTTCTTTTTCACTGACACAATGTTCATTCGAGCGAGAAAAACTTCGTTACAAAATTATCTCTCTCGGGTTTATAAATATAAAATCTTATCTTCTGTCTTTTTATCTTTATTTTCAAAAAAAAAAAAAAAAAAAAAAAAGAAAAGAAAAGAAAAGTTGAAAATACGAGCTAAAAGTTACTTGGTTATATTTAAAACCTCTTTTTTCTCAACTTTTTTTATTTATTTTTAAATTATATCAGAATCCCTAGGCTCTTTCGTAGTTTTATAATTAAACAAAAAAATTGTATCTATAAAGATTCATCATCGATTTTTCAAATTGAACATTTTTTTCTTATTCCAATATCAAATTTATTATTCTATATAATATTATTTCATAACCAATTTAAAATAGACAAAAATATGAATCATTTAGAAGAAAGAAAAAAAAACAAAGAAAAAAGATGACGATCTCGTGTAATTAAAAAAAAAAAAAAAACATGTTAATATATCAAGAAGAGTTGATTTCATCGAAGATTCCAAAACGATTATGTCAAGTCTCGTAAACAAAGTTAACATCATTCTCCTCTGAGTTTGACTGCATATGTGTGAAACTGTTATTAACAGATGCTCGTCATCATTTGAACATCGTTCATCTTTTTGCACGACTACTATTTCTCTGTAGTGACATTCAGCTGGTCGAATAAAAATACTCGTTCTAACGAACCACTCTTGTATCCAATCAAAAATCGTTCATTTTAATCTTTATTACTATTTCTAGAAAATTTGTAATATTTTTCAACGACTCGAGTGTTCGAGTGGCAACCATTTGATTTAATCGATCGGACACGATCCGTTCGAAAGAATGATTAGTATTGTATTTTATAATTAGAAATGAGCAAATAAACTAATTAAAAATAAGTATTGGCAGATAGAATAAATCAAATTATCCTCTGATTCATTGATTTTGTATCCTATAGAAATTCGATTCGATTCGATTATCTTCTCGCATGTACAATTTATTAGTTTTATTTTTATTTTCAATAATAACAATCGATTAGATGAATTTTTTCATCAAAATTTGTTTAGGGATTCAATTGAAAAGTGAAAAACTCCGATACGAAGCCTTTGTTCGTCACTGAAAACGAAAATCAAAGATCTAAAAGAAGATCATGGCAATGAATAGTAGAAAACGTTTGAACGTGTTGGTTTAACGGTGGACAGCTTGTTGAGAACTTATCTCGACGTTATGCGATTTATGTTTTGTCGTCTAAAATACGAAAGAGAAACGTAGAGGAATATCGGGTGGTTCTATTCGCTTTTCTGCGAATCGATAAAACCCCATTTTGTTTCTGTTCGTTATGCAACTCTTCGACATATCGCTCAAATTTTGACGATTATAAATGCAAGCAAAAAAATTACGAAAGAAAAAGAAAAGGGAAAAAATGAAGCATGCCAAAAATGGCGAAGAGGAAATGAAAATTTATAATTGGTATGTTAACGTTGTTGAGTCGATTTTCAAAAATAAAATATACCTATAATTTACTTATTAACCTAATTAAACGGATATTATTAATCGACTCGTATCCGGAGTGGAACAAAAAAAAAACAAACAAATTCCAACCTGACCTTTTCGTCGAATATAAAATGGAAACGATCCATCTAACGGTGGATGATGTAAACGATGAAGTATAACGAGAAGACTTGAACAAAGACGAGTATACAAGAACGTACGAGATAAAATAAACTACTGGGCTTTTTTACTAACCGCAAGATCGATCAAACGGGTAGATTTTGCCATGAGGGGAAAAAAAATAATAACAATTCCAAAACAAAAAATAATAAGATCACGAAGTTGTTATAAGTATGCAATACAAAAATTATATTAATAACGTTTCCTCTCTTATATTCTTATTTTTTGTCATTTATTATTTTTTTATAAATATATTAATTTATTGTTCATTCGTCGGCTAAAAAATCGATGAAAAAAAAAAGGAAGAATATTTAGAAAAATATTGGTAGACGACTATGTAAATTTCATGTAAAATTCATGAGAAAAAGAGCGAAAGGGATGAGAGTTCATTGATTCTTACGTTACACACGTCTACATCACAAAAACATAAATCCAGTTCAATGATGCACGTGTATATGTGGGATATATGCATGCACCTATATGTTTAAAGGGTGTATTGTATAATAAATGCGTGTGTGTCTAGTGCGTGTATTGCGTGCTTAGGAGAATGTAAAAGAGAGAGAGAGAGAGAGAGAGAGAGAGAGAGAGAGAGAAGGAGAGAGAATAATCAATAAGTATCTCGAGTCTAGCAGAACCAAACAATGTCTAGTACTACGGACGATAGTAAGCCCTTATTTTTGATCTTAACCAAGGACAAATTTAAATTTTTGGCATTTCAAAATATATATTCTTATTTGATTCACGGAAAAAATGATGATTTTCTTAAAAAAAAATCTTTTTTCTAAAAGATACACGCACGTATTTTATAAATACGTTTTTTTCGAATTCGATCGAAATAAATTCCGAGAAAGTGTTTAAATAAACGAAGATGGGATTAGCACCGACAGACAGTAAGTATACAGATCAAATAAATAAGATAGAAGTTCTCTTTTATATTTTTTTCTTCTGAATGAGTGCTTAGTCTTGACCACCATGTAATCCGAAGAAAACTCGATTCGTGTAATATCGACTGATCGATCTTACCAAGAAAAACAAATAATTCTTTATTTTATTATGCTTAAACAAAACTTTCTTTATCTATACGTATCTGTAAAGTAGTTCCCCTACGCACAGATCGAAACTAAAGCTATGGATTATACGCGTTCTTCTTTTTTTTTTGTTGTTCTTTTTACTCTAGAAAATAAGAAAGAATAAAAAAAAAAAGAAAATTTAAATAATAAACAAATAAAAGAAGAAAAAAAAGAACAATTTTGTAAAATTCAATTTATAGTTCAGAATGAAAATAAGAAAATAATTAACTGGTAGTTGAAGGAAACAAGTTACCCTTCGGCTTACGTGAAAGCAACCCTCCAATTCCCCCTTCCATTTCCCCCTTCTATCAGCATGTCAGCAATCATGCGCGTTATCGACACCCCCGCTTAGTCCTTACAGTATCTCTTGGTTCTCCCAGTGCTAAAGTTTTATGCTCGAATACTTTCCTCTCTCTCATCTTTGTCTCGATAAGAACAAAATCTACCCAGCAAAGTTCTATTACACAACTTCTATTACATAGGTTCTATTACATAGGTTCTACTATATAAGTTCTAATAATATAAGAGACACACATGTTATTCAAGTATTTCATGGTCCATTGTCAAGGATAATAGATGTAACACATGAAATTTGACGAAATGAATTCTTCTTCTATATTGGATTTTTTTGTTAAATTTAACCCTTATTGGTCGTAAATCACGTGGAAAGTGACAAAGTTTAAGTTTATATTTGTAATACTTCAATGTCTAATTATTCAATAACGAAATATTTTTGCGGCGCCTCGTATTTTAGTAACACCCTGTATATATTTCAGTCTTTGTGTCTCCCCTTTTCAACCCCTCTAACTCTATCTCCGTTACGCAAATTCGTAGAGTAATCGATCGGTCGACCTTGGCCGGACCGACTCTGTTCCTCTTTCTCGTTCTCCCTTTCTCTCTCTCTCTCTCTCTCTCTCTCTCTCTCTCTCTCACTCTCTCCCTTAGCCTTATCCTACTTTGAAATATGATAGAAACAATCTGAGAGAAAGAAGGAAAATGAAAGAAAAGAAAGACATAGAAGAGTATTATAGGGACGTAAGAAGATCGTAAAAGTTGATCTCGTTCAATCTTTTCCGCTACTTTCTTGTTGGATGAAAATAGATAACTTTTTTTTTCTCTTTATCTAACTGTAACTCTATTCCTATATATCAGCAGTTTATTTTGAAAATGGACAGGTCCATTTTCCAAAAAAAATCGAGTTAGCTACCACCACAATAATTACATTTTTACACGATCTTTTTATTCTGAGAAAATACTTGTTAATGGTATTCATTAACTCTTTGTGGCACGGTGTGGGATTTAAAAGTGTCCCACCCTTTTGATGCACCGTAATTCATGGTGAGACATTTTTAGTCCCATCTCGAAATATTATTATTGCAATAGTTGTATGCGCATATAGATTTATATTAATTGTTTTATTTAAAAGGCAATAAAATTTCTATGCAACATACGGCTATTTTATTATCTGAAATACTGCTCCGTAAAGAGTTAAGATTTGGTAACACGAACATTTATTGGTTACTGAAGTGATGAAAACGTTTATTTGGAAAGTGGCCTACATCCAATCATAGCCATCAAACATTAATTATTTCCTTAATAATGTTAATAATATCAAATTTAAATTACTGTACAAGAAACAGGACCATTTACAAACATAAAATACAAGAACTTATACGCCATAGTTATTTGAAATTCCTCCGGCATACATAAATTGGAGAAGACTCAACAATCTATCTAACTACCTGAAAGTTTCATTTTATTTCTTTTTCTGAACTTTTAAACTTCTGTTTTTGAAAGAAGAAAGAAAAAATTTAAAAGGAAGCATTTGGCATATCAAAGTTTAATTAAATCATTTCTTTGAAATTTCTTTAAGAGATGTCATTTATTTTTGTTTTATGCAATAAACAAAACAACCTCAAGATAATATAAAATAAACCGCGCGACCCCATTTTTTCAATAATGGTATAATTTTGTTAGTAATTAATAAAACAATATTAATTTTTATGTAAATATCTTTTAACAGAAAATAAAAGCTGAATATTTTGTTGTATTTATAACATAAATGTGTATACATTTATTTTGATTTGAAGGAAAACTTACTTTTCCTATGGACTTGTGCTTTCTAAAGAATTGAAAACGTCATTTCATTGATTTTGAAAGTGACCTATAAACCGAATATTTGACACCTTTAGAAACCGCACAACGTTATTCTACTATGTCATTTGTTATCTATATTTTTAAATGTGATCTAACGCCAATCCTTCATTATCTCGATTCGAACGTAAATTGAACTTGTGTGGGCCACTTTTAAAATAAATGGCTCATATTTCTTTTTTTGTGTGTTTCTTTTAATTGTGTTTGTATAGAATAGGTTTGTACCGAACGCGTTGAAGGATATACTTGATCAATGAAATAACGAGCCGTAAAATTGACGTCTACTGTACTTCCGCATTAGGATGACAAGTTTGAAAGGCGAACGATCGCTATGGGGAGAGAGAGAGAGAGAGAGAGAGAGAGAGAGAGAGACGAAGAAAAAAACAAACAAAGAGATAGGACAGATCGTTAAATTTTTTATCAGAGAGAAAAAAAAGAAGTAGAAGAAGAAAATTTCATTCGTGACGGTGATTTTCCGGACAAAAAAAAGAAAGAAAAAAAAGGTACACGTAGCAACCCCCATTAAGTATTGACTATCTACTTCTATTTTAACGATCTATAGCACACCGAACAATACCTAACAATAAGTTCGGAATAGAAACGCGACGACTGCCACTGGCAACTGTTGTGTATCACAATAGGTGATAATAATAACCTAAACGACAACTTCGATCTATTATATGCATCGAAAGGATGTTATTAGAGAATATACGTTAGCATCGTAGCTTTTATTATTAGCTGACACAATTATAATTATTACGCGTTATATTCATATATAAAACGAAATTATTTATTGTTGTGGGTGCAGAGAGAGAGAGAGAGAGAGAGAGAGAGAGAGAGAGAGAGAGAGAGAGAGAGAGAGAGACGGACACAGACACAAACACAGAATATATCTTTATATCTAAAAACTAGGGGTGCCCCGGCCACGCGTTGCTGTGGCTAATAAATATATAGAGAATCTACGCACATAACATTTGTCTTCTTTTTCTCTTTTTTCTTAATATCGAACCAAATGCGCATGAGCGGTAACATAAGATCACCACTTACTTCACATCATATAATTTTACATTGTCTGAATATACGCACATATCATTTGTCTTTTTTTTTCTCTTTTTTCTTAATATCCTTTAAAAGGAAAAATAATTATGGTGGGTCACCCTTATCACTCAGGGGTATAAGAAATATACGAAAAACTATTCTCATACCTACCGAATATACACACAAAATTTCATATAAATCGGTCAAGTCGTTTCGGAGAATAAGAATAACAAACACTGTGACAGGGGAATTTTATAGAGATAAGATTGAAGAAAAAAAATCTAAAGAATTGGAATATGCGATCGGAATACGCGATCGGAATATGCGAGGGGTTCGCCCACGCTACGGGGCAGTCAGTTTCTCCTTTACTGATTGACCAAGTAAGATACGTGATTTCCTGGCGACAATGATTCGTGCAACTGACAGTGAGCAGCACGGATATCGTTAAGGGAATTAAGTGGCCCTAACGGAAACACATCGGAGCCCTTCCTGGGCCCATATATCTGGGCCCATACGATTTGCGGTACTACTCGCGTCAATCCTTTTTAATGTATCCGTGCGTCTCTTTTCGTGTCATCCAACGACGTGAAAAAACAAACCGATGAAAATCATAGCAACGCGTTACGAAACTCCCTGGAATATCAATTTGAATCCGTTATTATACCGTTATTATATGGTTATTATATGGTTATTATATCGTTATTATATCGTTATTTCCGCGTAGAAAAATTCTTCTCTTCACGAAACTGAGAGCTCGCGTTTAGCCGCATTCTAATCGATTTTACGCAGTGACTCCTCGGTCAGTACTACTGTTCGAAAAAATATTATAACTTATAGTTTGAACTATAATTAACCCTTATCGGTCCTAAGTCACGTGGGAAGTGACTTAAAAATAAAAATATTGTGGCTTTTTGTCACGTTTTTGGATGAAAAGGAGGAGAGAACAAAAAAGTGTGTAAGTTTAATTGCGGTAAATTGCATCGAACGATTCTCGAGTTCCACACAACTATCCGCTAACATGGGTTCCTTTTTCTTTTTTCTTTTCTTTCTCTCTCTCTTTCTCTTTCTCTCTCTCTCTCTCTCTCTCTCTCTCTCTCTCTCTCTCTCTCTCTCTCTCTCTTTTATATTCGATCGTCCTTCGTATTCGGTCTCTTCGCATGAATGAACGTCCACTCGGGGGGCATTCATAACTCTCCCACTTTATTATTTTTATTTTTCTTTGTCTTTGTCTTTGTCTTTACTTTAACTTTGGAACAGAGCCAAACGTGTATGTGGATCACCGGCTCGAGTCATATCGGCGCCCACACCTCATGTTCTTTTTTTTTTTTTCCTTTCATTTCTTCGAATAAGAGAGAAAGAGAGAAGAAATCGATTCATTTAAAGCCGAGCTATTTATTTCAAATATCTTTGATTTCGCGAGAAAAATTACAATGCTAAATCTACATTATAATTGAGTTCTAAATTTATACCTTTAATATAAATTTAGAATCTCTGATTTTAAATGGGGATAAACGTGAGAAATCTAAACAGTAGGTATCAAAAGATGATTCATAGATGTATCTTGGAATTTGCTCAAATTTCTAGCAAATCTTCGTGGAAATAATTTCCGAGGCAAAGCTAAGATCTTAAATGATTCAGAGAGCATGTATATAACCAAGCCAATGTTAATTAACCCTCTAAGTAAGGCTCGGTTAAAACGAACAGAAAAGGATATCGTTTTAAATTATCAAAGGACTCGCGCAAATTTCATTCCAATAGATGAGCCGTTTATTTTGAAAGTGGCTTAAATACATTTATGTTTTATATGATGGCAAGATTCAGATTAGGGAATGAATGGAGGGCAAGCAGATACTGGATAAAAAAGGATGAGAAGATTATGTGCAGATTGTGTGGGATAGAGAAAGAAACAGGAATGCATGTGATGAGGGAATGTAACTATTCGGAAACGGAAGAGAGGATAGAAGTGTTGATGGGAGAGGACGGAAAGGGAATGGAATGGATGAAAGAATTATGTAGAAGGAGAGAGCGGTGTTAAGAGGAGGTGGTAGTAAGAAGACGTTAATAAAGGTGTACTTGTGTATAGGTGTATTTGTAAAAATGTATATTTGTAAAGATGTATTATATTAAAACGGGTCGACGCACTCCATGTATCCCGTAAGGGAATCATTATTTTAAATAAAAAAAAAAAATAACATTTATGTTTTATAATTGAGTTATTGAAGGGTTTAAGTTAAATTACATTTAAAAATATAAATAACCGATGACATAGTAGAATAATGTTTTGCTGTTTTTAAAGTCGTCAAATTTATCATCCCAATTAGTATAATTAACATTATTTAACACTTTACGCGGCAGAGAATTTCAAATAATAAAATAGCCCTATATTGTATAGAAATTTTATTGCGTTTTAAATAAAACAATTAATATAAATTCAATCAGAGCAGATATTTATTTTATACTTTGGTATTAAAAAACCAATGACGATATTTTACACGTTCTGAACAAGAATTCACCGTTAATCGAGTTACGCAACGTGTACACACGTTTATTTATTTTATTTGAAAAATAATTATAACATTCGTATACGTAAAAATAATAATAACGAACAAACCAAAATAAACGTAGTACTCATTCTTTATTTCTAATTTAAATAAAAAAGAAAAAAGAAAATGAAGTATAAAAATATACAGGTAACCGAGCGAAGTAAAAAGGACGTTTAACTGGTTGCCTTTCTTTTTGTGTTTTTTATTTGAACTTTTAATAATGATATATAAATAGGTGGTAAATATGTGGAAGTAAAACACGCGAGTTTAGGTTAGCATGCGATGATAATAATCGGTAGTAGGATATACGCAGAGATATTATATATGTACATATACCTCGTTCGAAGCGCTGTAATCGGGCGTTTCCTCATCATCACGCATGAAGCCCGGTGTCGGGTCCTCTCTACTATATCTAACTCTCTCTCTTTCTATATATATATATATATATAAAGAGAAATATACATACATCTACCGTTTGGACGCAGGGACATCGGCCGACAGGACATTGTCCATTATCGTCGCACACTATCCTCTTATAAATTTTTTTTTTACCTCTCATCCTCCTTCATTGGAGAAGGGTAGAACCCTATAATAACCCTAATCGTTTCTACAGAAATATTTTGTTGTCAACGCGTTATCAGACGTTTTGTAAAAATAACAAATCTATCGAATGGTGCACACACTTTGATAATTGGTGACTTCTGCGTTCGAAAAGAGCATCTTTTCAAGGAAGGTCATGGTTTAAGGTTGAGAGAGAGAGAGAGAGAGAGAGATAGAGAGAGGGAAAAGTTGGCGAGAGATTCTACGACCATTAAATTGGAAGTACTTATCTCGATCCGATTACGTGTACCGACTTGGATGCACTGGGAATAACGCGATAACTATTATTTATCATTTTTATCTTACGCTATGCCTTTTTTTTCTTCCTCATCTCCCAAAGATAATACGAAGTTGAAATTTTGTCAATTGTACAATTAACTACGATTAAATTTATATTAGATTTACCGGAAAGTTCTAACAAACACCGGTTCATTTTTGAAAAATGCAATATACAAATTGTCATTACGTTGTGATAAAAAGTTATAAATAATGATGACAATTATATTAGTCAATTGAAAAAATATGAAAATTCCTTTTTTTGGTACACTTATCAGGATATTTTGTTATTTAATTCTTTAACAACAACGTCATTTAACTTTAAAGTCTCCTTATTAATTATTACAAGTACATCCTATGAAATTATTGATGTTTACATTGGAGATAATACTTACAGATACATTTCTTGGAAATGTATTTGAGATTTGTGAAACGGTACTTCTAACACATAATCCCTCATTAATATGTACAACCACGAGGTATTACGTTGTATCCTATAGTATATCATTTTGTGTATGGAATATAATAACATATCACGTGCATCAGTTATTCCGTTCACGCGTATATAATTAAGAACAGAAGTATCTGACGCGAAATTTGACGAAGAAAAAAGGAAAAGAAATAAAACTTAAAACTCCAAACTACTTTTGAAAATAAAAAGAAGGAAAAATATAATCCCATGCATTTATAAAACTCGCATTAATTAAATGTTCCACCTTTTGAAATTTTGACACAAAAATCACGAATATGATTAAAAGACTTGCTGAAAGAAATTTAAAAAAAAACTACATTTAAGGTTTTTAAAAGAGAGGCTACAGAGCATTTTCTTTCAACGAAAAATTATAAATCGCGAGAATAAGGAAAAAAAAAAAAGAAAAAGAAGAATGAAAAGAAAATAAAAAGAAAAAAAAAAAGAGTAGAGGTCTTTTGTTATTTAGAGTCTAGAGTCTTTCCATTACAAATTCAAAGAACAATGAAGAAGACCGAGATTTGACCATTTAAATGCCGCCTCACCCTTTTAAAAACCGGACACGCACGTTCCTCGTTACATTACAATGCATTGTATCTAGCTTTTATCATAAAATCCATGTTTTGTAAGATACATATGCATTTACATGTGTGTTGGTGTGTGGTTTGAGTTCCTATTTAAAGAGAAAAAGAGATAACGAAAGAATGCAAAGGGATGGATCAATGAGAATTAAGTAAAAGCTTCGATACGTTTTACTTTAACAACGTTACTCTACTTTTTCCAATATTTGAAGGTCCTTTTTCAAGGTCATATTATTCCTATCCATCTTTCTGTTTTTCAAAAGCATTAAATTAGCAATCGAGAAAAGATTTTCTTGGAAGATCGCCGAAATGGAATTAACAACGTTTATGCACAACATCGCCAGTCAAATCTTTCATTTCCTTCTTCTTTTTGATCTGCTTAGTCGTCTCTTGTTGCTTTTTCTTTTTTCTTGTAATTTACGTTTTTCTTAATTAACGAACGACTTTGTGCTTGTCGTTAAACGCAAACTGAAATTAATCATTTTCATAATTTTTATAATTTTTAATTGGATTATTTTCAAGACTGGAGTAATCTAAAAATAAATTATAACTCTCGAGAGAATTGAATAAAGTAGAAAAAGGAATATGCCGGTAAAATTGAATAAAAAAAAAAGTAAGCTGCATGGAAATGTAGAAAAAATCCATTAGAAATGTGGGCAAAAGAATTATGTGTGATATAAAATTAAAGAAAAAAAAATATAAGTCACCGGATGAACCAATTACGAGAATGTCTAAAAAGAATGAATTTTTGAAAGTGTAGAGAAATGAATAAAAATTGAAGGGAAAAGAAAAAAAAAAGATAATTGAAAATAAATGTAATTAAATTAAAAACGAAGAGAGAAATTAAATGACGTTGAAATTAATTATTACAATATTGAAAAGAAATATAATTAATTTCTATAATAAAATATCTCCCTCCTCTATAAAAAAAAATATCAAATGAAATTAAAATATAAGAAGAAAATGATGAAAATTCGATTGGAAAAAAATTTAATCGAGAAGGAATGAAATGAATAAAAATAAAATTGGAAAAGAGAGAGAAGGAGCATCGTTCTGGCTGGTATGAGAATACAATTTCCGAAAGGCACGATACACGGAAGTATTTTGGCGACTTTCCAAGGCCGACTTTTCTCGATTCTTGCGAAAATGTCATTGATGAGATACCGAGAAACATATTCTCGAACGATCATTATCATGCTACGCGTTCTAACATACGCGTAATACACTGTAAATAAGAAGCGTGTGAGTTTGCAATTTTATCAAGAAAAATGACGTGAACAACGAGAACGTTGTTAATTTCGTCATTTCAAAAGAAAAAAAGAAAAAATCAAATTTTCTCTAATACCTCCCTCCCTCCCAAACTCCCTCCCACCCTTCCTTTTGTTTTGAATACAATCAAATTTAATTTTAACATGCTTGTCAAGCGTGTTTAAAAATAAATTCAGTGGGTGTTTCGGAAACTCATAGCATGAGTTTGTTAAAATATCAATTTTCTCTTTACCTATTGGATGCGAATAAATCAAAATAATTGCTATAGAATTGGAAAATAAAAATAGAAACTATTACTTAAACATATTTTTTTGTAATCCATGCGGATTTGTTATTGGAAGAATGGATCGAGAATAGATGAAGATTTGGATCATTCAAACATTTTCAAAGCGATAGATGCAAAGCCGTGGAAATAAATGGATAAAATCGCATTTAATCGAGGAACTCGATCGGAATAATCGATGCGAAGAAATCGTCGATGCATTTTCGCACGGTGAAAATGCATCACCGATCCGATATAGTATAGTACTCGACGATCTAGATCTTCGATTTTCTTCTAAGAATATATCTTTGGTTAAATCCTTCTAACACACGAAACATATACCCTCTACCCATAGGATTTCAATTTATTCATCTAACAATTTCTTCTATCTTTGTACTTTTGTTATGTTTATATTTCAAATAACAAACATAAATGTATTCACCAATTATTTATGAGTATCCGATTATGAAAACATTTGAAAAAGATATTGTGAAATTAATTAGTGTAATCTAGGGATCCTATAGGAGCGATGCGCCATGTACAGTCAACCCTCCTATAACGCGGTACTCTCAGAACGCGGTTTCCATATAACGCGGAGCTGAAAATGCGACAGCCCTCCTATAACGCGGTACTTTCAGAAGGCGGTTTCCATATAACGCGGAGCTGAAAATGCGACAGCCCTCTTATATATATATATTATATTACAATACAGTAAGTAATATTCTTCATTTGTTCTAATATAATAATAATAAAGTAATTATTAACCCTAGATTTGCATCATGTCAAACACGAAAGAAACAAGGAAAGGGTTAAAAAGAAAGTTTATATCTCTTGAAGATAAAATCGAAATTCTAAATCGTTTAGAAGGCGGGGATTGTATTTCAAAGTTTTATTGGTTCTTGATAACGCTGGTTGCCACAACATACAACTGGATCATCTAAATGTAAAAATTGTCTTCCTTCCTCCTAACTGCACGTCATTAATACAACCTTTGGACCAAGGAGTCATTCAAACTTTAAAAATGTATTACACACGCCAAGTTTTCCAAACCATTTTCGACAGATTAGAAAGTAGTGAAAATAAAACCCTTACTCAAGTTTGGATGGAATTTTCTATTTTAGATTGTATTAAAACCGTGTCATCGGCTTGCGCGGAAATTAAACCATCAACGCTTAATGCGTGTTGGAAACCCCTTTTACCTGAAATGGTTCAAGCAATACAAGATGATTCTACAATTTCACTCCCAGTTACAGAAATAGTAAACATTGCTTCTCGTTTAAGCGATGAAGAATTTACAACAAACCATCAGGATGTAAGAGAACTCGTACTCGGGGAAGAAACTTTAGATGAGGATGAACTGATGGATTTAATTGATGCACCCACCTCAAATCCATTGGTAAACGAAAATAAGGAAAACGAATGGGTGCCAAATGTCGATTTACAAGATGTGAAAAAAGGGCTAAATTTGGCTAAAGAATTAGAACTCCATTTCATTGAAACTGATCATTCAACGKTGCGTAGCGCAAAGTTTAAAAGAGAGTTAAGAAATTGCTTAGCTCCCTATAGAGAGGTTTTAGTGGAGTTAGAAAAAAAAGCTACAATCGAAAACCAATGTGAAGATGAGCCAAGTGAGGAAGACATTTTGCCTATTAAAAGAAGACGAGTTAGGCGACTCATATTATCTGACAGCGAGGATGAGTGTTGAAAGATTAAATTTTACAAAAGTCTTTCTTGTTTTTGTTGGAAAACAGTTTTTTAGTTTAGTTTTCGTATCATTTCTTTATATAAACTCTTCAATTCAATAAAAATAATTTATAATTTATCTTGTCCTTATTGGTCTCCATAGAACGCGCTACGAATTAGCCTGGTTTGTACGGTTAAATCAGAGTTTCTTATAGCGCGGTTTCCATATAACGCGGTACGCACTCACCGCGTTATAGGAGGGTTGACTGTACATTGCTGGGGGACCGGAACTCGATTTTGCGCGCGAATGATTTAAACATTGAAATAATTATGAAATAATGAATTGCATCAAATATAGAAAAAATGAACTATATTTAATGATAATTAAAAATTTATATTAAAATAGAATAGGTTACATGAAAAAATTATTATAAATTCAAGCGGTCCCCCAAAATTTGGTCAGCCAATGGCACATGAGCTGAATATGAATGACGCATCCCTCCTACAGGATCCCTAGTGAGATCTAATGTGATTAGAAAACAAACAAAAAAAAAACAAAAAACAAAAAAGGAATAAGAAAATTGTGACCTCGAATGTAAAGTGTAAGGAAAAACTATAAATTTCAAATTGAAGTTAGCCAAGTAAAATAATAATTTTATTCTCGTAATTTTTCCATTATTCTCAGACTAAAGTTCCACTCTATAAGAACGCGTTTCTATATTTGTTCTCTGTAGGAAACACATACAGAGGAGGGAATCATCGATCGGTCAAACGGAAAACTTTCGCCGAGGGTGTAGACACGCTTTCGAGCGTGTGAGACGAACATTAATCTTTAATCGTTTCCAAGAAAATATATTACTGTTTTAACTTATACACTCCTCCTCCCCCCCTTTATTTTTTCTACATCTATTTATTTTCTCTACGCATAATGTCCCTCGTATAATTTTCCGTATAATGCGTATTCCTTACAATATTATTTTTTATGTTCCTAATTTCATATAAAAAAAAATATATATATATATATATATAAAATTCACTTTGTCAAAGGATATTTTTCTTTCGTAAATATCAAAGCCTCGGACACATTTCACATTTCCAAGACTTATTTGTTCGACCTATAAAACAAAAACTTCATTTAAAAAAAAAAAACAAACAAACAAATTAAAAGAGATAACAAAAAAAAATAAATGAAACGAGAAAGAGACGAAGTATTTGAAAGTTGATCGAAGATAATATTCCTCCTGTTTTAACGAATAGATCGTCTTTATCTCCATCATCGATGACGCACACACAAAACTAATAATGATAATAATAATAATAATAATAATAATAATAATAATGCAAAAAAAACGGCAATAAAATCGGAACCTTTGATACGTAAGAATTAAACGAAGAAATGTAATAAAAACTTGTTTATACTAATCAATGTAATTATATTTCAATATTGAAAAAAAAAGAGAAAAAAAATGGATTACGTCATAAACTCACCTAGTGGAGTGACCAACGAAAGAACCCCCATGAAGTAAACGCAGTTTAGCGAATAGCACTGCACTAACGAAGGGCACTGCGGTGAGTTCCTCGAGGTCGACCTCAACCGAGAATTCATACTTCTTCTTCTTCTTCATCATGAAGGCCATCTCACCGAGAACCGGCCACTTCACTTTGATCCTGCGTAGCTTATACAGCTCGCCTCTTTCCTCCTTTTTCCAATCTTTTATTTTTTTTTTTTTTTTATCACTTACTATAGATATTATATATATATTTATATATTATATTTGTTCTCTCTCTCTCTTTTATATATATAACTTTAGTCAATTTGAAACTTTTGAAGAAAATCCTTTGCGATGGATGACTGAAGAAGACAAATAAATCGTTTCGTTTGATTTTCTTCCCTCTTAACTTTTCCTTCTTTCTTTGTATTTATTTTTCTTATCCCTTTATGCAACGGAAAGTGATAGTAGTCGAGGAGGAAAGTCGGTTACATAAACAATAGCGGCAACGGCAGCAGCAACAAGGACTCAAGGAGGAGAATGGTCGTCGAGTTATAAGAACGGGTGGTGGATGCTGCGGAGGATAAGACGACGATTCTCGTCGAAGTTTCATTGCTTCCACTTCCTTTTTCTTTCGATCCCACGCGATCTATGATATTATGACAACACTCGAGTTTCACGACTGACCCTGTCATTTCCGTTTGCCATTTTATTTTCTTCTTATCCTCCCTCCTCCCACCTCCTCCTCCTCTTTCTCCTCTTTTGTTTCTTAATTCCACCTACGAAAAAGACAACGCGCGTGTTAATAATCACAGTTTTTACGTAATTTCTAATACGCAAGACGAATAAAGAAAAAAAGAAAGTAATCGAACAACTTTGTCAATCATCTCGTCGTTATTCGTCGTTATTCGTCGTAATTACGAGCTTTGTATTTAACATGTAACTCGTTCGAAAAAGATCGTAATGAGACACGAACGAGTTAAAGGATTACCTTAAGTAGAAGAGAAACGATTTTGAAATTCCCGCGAGAAAGCTGATTCGCTCGACTTTTAAGAATTTCGTGCTCTTAACGCGAGAAAAAAAAGAAAAAAAAACTGCTAATTTGCAC
Organism: Polistes dominula; assembly: GCF_001465965.1. The sequence continues at coordinate 2,043,878 of NW_015148991.1, read as the reverse complement.
CTACTATAAATCTTCCTTGTGTTTTTCTTCTTCTTCTTCTTCTTCTTTTTTTTTTACATATTAAAGTACTCTAATTATACTTTTGTAATTGACTTTAAGACGTTACTTTTTTTTCTTTTGCGAGAATCCTCCAATAGATAGGACGTATGAGTACGGCGGGATAAATGCGCGGGAAAATTAAAATATAACACATTGACCTTTTATAATAAAAATAAATCCATGTTTACTTACTTTATATATTATTACATTAAATTTGTTCGTTAAATGGCGATAAAATAAAGATAAACTAATTGAAAATACTTATGAAACTTTTGATTACACTTGCCTAGGTATAATTATCAAAATAGTATCAGTTTAGAATTGAAGAAGTCGATTATTCGTGCTATAAATAAACAATAATGAGGATTGAATAGTCTTGTTTACGAGTTTTTTCTTTATCGCGTTATTCTCCGTGTTAAAAAATTTCATTAAAAACTTCCGACGACCTGAAAAATCTAAGAGAAAATACGATATCCGTGGGATTTTATTTACAAGTGAGTCTTTATAAAACAGAAAAGGAGAGTATACAATTGTCTACGTTAAACGATGTTTAATCTAACGAAAAACTCTTTTTCAATGATCTTCTCTATATCGTTATCTCTCGTTCATTTTATTGTCTAATAATAATTAAAAGGAATTCAATACGATCTTGAAAGAACAGGTGTGCAAACAAAGAGAATACCCTCGATCTTGATTACAAAAAGGATCAAAATAAAACGAGATAAATCATTATACAGGGTCGGACTAAAATAACTTTCATCAAATTCTTTACTTTGATTATATTTCTATGATATATATATCTCTATTGATATATATTTTAATGTAAGATGCGCAATAACAATAATGTTACCATAATAATAACATAAATTAACTATATTAAAGCAGCTGGGGCAATTTAAACGAATTTCTAAAGAAAGTAACTCTTATCTGTGTGGTCCTTTATAATATCACATGAATTTTGTCATTTTGTTATCCTATTAAATGAATAATATTTAATAATAATATTAATATAAACGAAATGTGAAAATACACATGTACATACGTCGTATTATTAATTACAACGAACCCATATAAATTAGTAAATTGATATATGACTAAAATTATTCGTTGACGACGATCATTATCTGAAATAATATATCCTATATATATATAACGTTTGTTTTGAGAAAATTAATATTTGAAATTAAATTCAAAACGCGGTTAAACGAAAATCATAAATTATAGATGTTAATCGTAAGCCAATTTAAAGCTAGCTCTAACATAGAGAACACATTTGTTTAAACATTGACAAGTGAAATGCGTACATCAATTTCTACGTAACCATTTTATTACACATCTCCACGTGTACATATACGTATTATACGATTATTAAACATATATGCATATATATAGGTATATGATTGTTTTTAAAGATCGTGCTCACCGCATGCCTACAATTGCAAACACACTTATGTAATGCGAACAAGCACGATTACGGTAGCATCATCTTGCAATTGATAATGTATTATTAAAATGTATTCATTCTACTTTGGTGAGTAGTTGTGTGAGAAAGATGAAAAGAAACAAACATATCAATCTAGTTTTTTTTCTTAGTCCAATAAAAAATAACATATTACATCGTTTTATAGTTAAAAGTTGGAAAAAAATGATTATATATGACTTAATCTCTGTGTTCTCATTCGTTTCTTTCTTTTTTTCGTTTAAGAGAGGAACGGTGTCGTAGAGGGATTTTCAAGCGGGTAACTCGTTCCCTCGCAAAACTCCAAAATCGTTAATGTGGTATGGAAGGTAACGAGGCGAACCGAAGGAAAACCTGATCGAGCGTGCAACGGCCATCAACAGAGCTAAACGTACACAACACAACCATGGAAGAAAGAGTGCGTTTATGTATACTTCCATGTAATACATATATATATATGCACATTATGTTACGTACATGTGTATAAATGTATACGACGGTATGATTTGTATATTACTTTATCTATGTATACGTGATTTAATGTATTATGTATGAGAGAGAGAGAGAGAGAGAGAGAGAGAGTGAGAGAGAGTAGCATGCATGAGAAATAAAAATAAAACGAGTTAAAACACAACTGTCCCATGATGGCAGGTGTAGACACTCTCTCAGATCTCTCTTCGTCATAACCTCATCTCACATCCATGTAACTTGTTCTCATTTCAAGATCAAAGCAAATTATTATTTTCTTAAATTCGTACAAAACCTTTTATCGTCGATTAAAAAAGAGAACGTGTACACACAACGAAGAATAGACAGAGAGAAATAGAGTGAAAGAGAGAGAGAGAGAGAGAGAGAGAGTATTGTTAAACGAAGATGGTCGATGACTTTTATCTATCTATTTACCTATCTGTCTATCTAACTCTTTCTCTTTTTCACGCATACATAGTCAAAGTTGATTACAGAACAAAACATACAAGTATTGAATATAATTTATCGTAAATAAATAATACTTACAAGAAAAAACGATTAATTGAAATCCAAGTGATATTTATTTCGAAGGAAGCGTGTTTGATTTTAACCCAGCTCGCGCACTGTCACACTTTTCACGTTGATCATCGTTTGCACGAATCGCGGTCTTTTCTTTTTTCTTTTCCTGTTATATTCTTGTTCGCCTTGTTGACGAATAACAATCCTTTGGATAACTCACCAACGAACAGACGAGTTTCTATTTAAAATACGAACGACGAACTGTCTCCGACTGACGCGTACAAACGGATGAAAAAAAAAAACTAAATGTACATACGATTGTGTATGAGAAAAAGATAGAACGGACAGAATAAGAGAGAGAAGGGGGGAGAGAGAGAGAGAGAGAGAAAACGGCCTTGTCACATCCGTCGTAAAAACAGCCGTCTACGGTTGACTCTGAACTGACGCGCCTTACGACAAAACCTCGAATGTTCTACCGACGCGCCACCTAACGAATAATCGCTGTAACTAGATATCGATTATTTTCGATAAATGCATCGAAGAAATACCCTTTCGATTTACCGCTAATTTATAATCTTTCCTTCAATCGATTTTGTACTTTTCCTATTATTATCATCTCATAATAATTAACACACATTTGTTATTTGATAAACAATAATCATTTTTCTTTCTTTTTTCTTCTCAAAATTAAAATTTATTAACTGGATAAATGATTTTTATCTTTATTATACACACAACGAACATTCACCCCCGTGATTCACCCTCATAATCCTAATCAAATCTATAAACATGCTATAGACTTTTAACGTTCAACGAATGGCTACACTGTTTTTCGAGTTCCAATATTACTCGTTTTCCTATTGGTTGATGTTTTTTGTCAAATAATTCAAATATTTGTATATTTGATTTGTATAAGTAATTTCATGAGAATATGATTGTATTTATGAAAATAAATTAGATATTGTATCGAAATGATGTATTAGTCAAATTTGAATGATTGTTTATATAATTGGACAAATGCATCGACCAATCATAATTGAAAATAAGTGAAAAGCGTTGTAGATGGAGCTTTAATAGTATATTTTCTGGAGTCATCGATTTGCCGAGATTCGTTTGTAACGATATTTGTAGGGAAGTACGAATACAAGTCGATATCGTTGTTTCCTGTTTGGTCGATAAGTGATCGTGCATCGTTCTTTTCAAAACGAGAAATTGAACTTCGATATCTATAAAATATTTACCGAACCTCTCGTTCTGTGATATCGGTGTATAGACCGCGGCAAATTCATTATCCTTTTGATATCATTTCGACTTAAAGAAGTTGAATTATAATTAACGTTGAAACGTTTCGTCCAAACATGATATTTTAAATTATGCAACTATAGAGGTCCACCATTTTGATACGGATATGAGAATTGGGTAAATAAATGATATAATATAATATATTTACACACAATAGAGAAAATAATCTCCAATCCATACTATGGTCTTGATCGTATCGGATAAGATACATGTGCCGGTAGTTATGCATTTCAAGATATAACCATGGAAACTAGGTCGTCAACAGCGTGTAATACTAGTAAATCTACTGCATCACATGAATCCAGGAGTGAAATGCAAATGGTACTTGCTAAAATGATGGAAGAAAAGCATACGTTTTCTTATAAAAAATTAGTTGTACCTATGTCAATGAGAAGTATTTATTGGAAATATTTTGGATTTCCTGCTACCGAAGACGGTGATATATTAACTAAGATTAAAATTGTATGTATATTATGTAAGACACAAATTGCATATAATCGTAACACTAGTAATTTGCGAATGCATTTGCAAAATAAACATTCTCAAGAGTTGTTAGAATTGGAATCTACTACGCCACCCCGTAGACAAGTTATTTCTCAGGAGGCAAAGGATCGTAGAGCACAGAAAAAGAAAATCAAAGCTGAATTATCATCGCCACAACATATTTATACTACTGCTGCGGATGGTACAGTACAAATCGATGGAGATATTCAATTTGTGACAGATCCAAATATTAATCTATCCAATATGGAAGATGACATTACTCTAGCTCAACCATTGAGAGTGATGATCAAAGGTAGTACAAATATGGGTAATAATAATCAAAATGTAGCATTTCTTATGCCAGAAGATAACACGGTGCATCAATTAAGTATAGACGGTAAAACTTTATCTGATGCTATTGCGGAATTTATAATAATGGACCTACAGTTACCAGAAGTGGTAGAAGGTCATGGATTTCAAAGGCTTGTTGCTACGTTAAGATCACCTTGTGAAATTCCAAGTAAAAAGAAGCTCGAAGAAGAAATAATACCTAAAATTTATGATACTTTTCGTGAATCCGTGACTGCTTCCCTCGCTTGTATAAACAGCGACGTTGGTTTAACCATCGAAGAATGGAAATCTAATTTCAATGAAAGTTTTGTGACAATATCTGTGTATTATCAAAATACGGGTGAAACTTCCCTGGAATATAAAGTTTTAAATAGTTTGCACGCGCCTTCAAACTGGGATAAGGATCAATGGTGTAACGTAATTGATACTTTATTACATGAGTGGTATATTAAAATCGAACGAATAACGGCTGTGGTCATAGCAACGTCTAGAGCAGAGTTGATAGCTGCATTAGGATCTAAAAATTTAACATTGATACCATGTCTCCTTCACACGTTACAAGTTTGCGCACAAGCTTGTTTCGACAATGCAGCAGTGGCTAATATTTTATCCAAATGTAGAACTATTATTGGAGCCATTCCAAATCTTCAGGGTTCTACGGGTATTTCTATGCAAGAAGAACAAGAAGTGGAGGTAATGTTTATCTAGAGGGGTATAATTTATTTTTTTCTTTTTACATATTTATATTTATATTTATATTTCTTTTATATTAAGTCTGAGGAAAAGTTCATACTAATCGATTATCCTGGCATTTGGACGTCCACTCATAATATGATGGAGCAAATTGTAACAAAACGTCATATCATTTCTTCTATATTGGATAATGTAGAAGGTAATGAACAAGAAAGTATCGATTTAACCCCCGAGGAATGGAAAATAATTGAGGATCTTGTTAATGTTCTTGAACCATTTAAAGTAACTATTATAACGCTCAGCGAAGAGAAAATGCCTTTGATATCTCTTCTAAGGCCATTACTTTGGCAGCTTGTGTCATCTCATCTTAAAACAAAAGAAAGTGATAGCGATATAGCCAAATCTTTTAAAGTGTCTTTGTCGGAAATGTTGTTCCAACGATACTCTGATTATAATGTGAATCTTATGCTTCAAATTGCAACATCGTTAGATCCACGGTAAATAACATTTTATATTAAATCTAATCATATATAATCAATTGCAATTAATCATTATCATCAATTTAAATTAACAGATTTAAGCAATTACCATATGCATCAGAAGAAGACAAAGGTATGGCTGTTAATCCTATCAAAGAAATGTTGACTAAGCTAATACAGGCAGAAAGTGGTGACTTGATTAAAATGGAAGATGAACCGTTGAATAAAAAAAGTAGATTATCAGGTATAATATTTTTTATCAAAAATATCATTACAATAATGAATGAAAGAGAAAATGAAAAAAGAAACAAACAAACAAACAGACATATGTATATCTACAGGTATGGAACTCTTACTTGGTAGTTTGTGTTCAACGAAGAATGGAATACCAGCAGAGGAAAAAGCTAATCTGGAATTAGTGCAATATCAATCAGAATCGACTGCACCTCTCGATTATTGTCCTTTGCAATGGTGGGCAAAAGTATCCGCTAAATGTCCAAATCTAGCTAAATTAGCATGTAGGTATAATTGTGTCCCTGCTTGTTGCGCTCCGCCAGCTCGTATTCCTGCAGAAGTACAAGTTTTATATGAAACGAGGCGTGCTGCCGTACCGTCTCATTTAGTCGATAAGTTACTTTTCCTTCACGGCAATCATACGGTTTGATTCAATTTATTTGTTGCTTATAATACAATTTTGAAAATATCAATAAATCAAGCTATTTGGAAATATCTTGTAAATAGAATCAACTATTTTACGATAATACGTGATACGCTTGTTTTCACTTTTTAAAACAAATAATTACGAGAAAATTGCATGCAAAAGAACATCGGATTAATCTTTGAACATTTTTGTTGTTACTTTGTTGAACAAAAGTAACAAAAAAGACAAAAAAAAAAAAAAAAAGATTATCGTAGCTTTAATGAAGATACATATACAATTATTATTTCACCAAAGTCTGATGTCTATTTTAATATTTCGTAATAGCAGAAGGAGAACCAAAAAGTATTTGAGGTCGATTGTATTATAGATTTGTATATTTATTCGTACGTACTGTATATATGTGTCGCAATATTAACTATTTCATCGGTTGCAGTAATTACAATACGATAAATAAGGTGGTGTATTTAACAAAAATTACCTTTATAATGATTTAATAATGTCTCGTAAAAATATAAGATTTTTCTAAGATTTATGAACTATTGTAATTTTTACATGAAATCCAGAATTAAAAAGAAAAATACTTCAATATATAGAATCATTATTAATATATAAAAAGATATATATTTTTTGTTTCTATATGTTATCTATACTTTGTGATAAAATATATTAACGTAATTGCCAAAATTGATTATACTAAATATTCAATAAATAATTTCTAGAAAGTAATTTTTAATTTTAGGAAGAAAATAATTTCTTTCTAAAGTAATAACTTCATCAACATTTCCTTGATAAGAATCATCATCTTTCGTTGCGTAAGGCAGCCGTTTAACATTTTCTTTAATAGATAAAATTCTAATGTAAGAATATTTTTATATAGACTATTCAAAACAAGTAGATAAAAAGTACGTATGAAAGAATGAAAGAACTCAGATATTTGTACACAAAAAAAAAACAACTCCTATATGCGATTAAAATAGTATCACATTCGCGTGTTAGGTTTAAATAATTTATTTTAAATAAATGTTTATATCGTGGCACGTTCATACAACAATAGTGTGTTTAGGATATATTAAAATATTTTCAACCGATCGAATAACAAATAATTTTATTCTAAAATGATATTAATTCGAAATTTTGTTATCTTATATTATATAAATGTATTAATTAAAATCATGATTTCTATATTCTAAGCGACATTAAAGAACAATTGTAAAATAGTAAAAAAATACGTACAATTATAAACAATGAATATTTTATAATGTACGTAAAATACGACTATAAAATCAAATATTACATATTATTGTACAAAATGAATTTTAAGCAGAAACTATTGTTTCAAAGTATAAGTTACATATAAGCAAAGTTTCATTGATATTTAATTAAAAGATTAGTTCAATTAGAAGAATTACGAATAAATTTTAAGAAACTACCAAAATGATTTTGATCTTCGTAGAAACATAAGATACGATTAATTTTTACTTATTATACTACTATTATTATTATTATTTTTACTACTAATCCAAAATGTACAATATATGTATAGATCTATATTTAAGTCCTTCAAAGTAATTTTAAATTTTAATCAATACATGCATATTCAATGCAATTATAAAAAGAAAAATATTTTAGTCTCAGTACCTCATGATTATGAACATTTAAAGCACGATAAATTACCTATTAATAAAAGACTACCTCAACAAAATTGTTAAATATTTTATCTAATAAAACTAAAATCTTCGTTTTAAGTAATAAAATAATAGCAAATTGTAGTCAAAATCGTAATTTATATTAAATATTATCAATTATCTTTTCCACATACACAATTTAATAAATATATTATCACATTATATTTTAGACGATATAAAGCAAATGATAGTCGCATATAGAAAATATTGTTCATCTTCTTCTAAATCATTCATGCATTCATGCCATTTAAGCGATGATACATTCTTCAAATATTTATATCATTCGATATTGATAACATTGTATTAGAATAGAGGACAATATCATGTATTTATTATTTACATCGTTGTACTAATTTAAGCGTTCACGTGTTTTTTATATGGATATAAAAAAAAAGTTCCTCCCTCCCTCTCTTGAAAAAAAGGAAAAAAGAATAAATATCATAAAAGACTCAATTGTTTTTCTACCCAACTGGAACCCTCATATAATCTTGGATCCGCAATTTTTAGAGCAGCTCTTTTATAGAAGTAATAATAAAAAACTGCAACTTTATTATGACAATAAAGAAAAAAAGAATTTTTAATTAATAAAATATATACCTTGATCGATTTTAAAACTAATTAAAATTACACACCTATTCTATGAACAGCGTACAAAGCGTGGAATCCTTTGGTCCAATTGTGTGTTAACGGATTAGACCAATGTAATGTAATATGCCACGTATGTAAAATAATACTTAAAACCAAGTATAAAATACAGATAACTAATGTCATACGAAATCGAATATACAACAATTGTATTAATCCAGCCTATAACAGAATTACAATAATCAAATCAACAATTAGAAAATATTTCAAAATGATTTTCAACAAATATTCTTTATTATTACCTGAAAAATGTATGTAGAAAAGAAATTAACCAAAAGTATGGTAAATCCAATGATTAAACAGAAATCTTGTATACTGTAAAATTACAAAGAAAATATTTCATAAATTTATAGGTTAGCTACTCCTAAATTACGTTTTACAATAAAAATCCTAATAAAAAATCACTTACATATAAAGAACCAGTAAATTGATTGGATACTGCCTAGCAAAACTTCCAAAGGAATTAACACAAATATCAAATAACAAAATTAAATATTGTCCGATTATTATTGTCGTATATTTATTTGCGGTTAAAACACTCATTTATTGTTATTAACTATTAACTGTCAAAATTAAACGATTGATAATTTAACCTATAATTAATATTACCTAGCATAATAAACCTTAACAACTAAATATAATACTGCTATAGATTAAATTTACGCATACACTAAAAGTAAATCTAATCAAATGCATTGTGTTTACTGTTTATAGTTTCACGATTGCCATGGCAATACGCGTAAGGACGAAAAAAGATTACACTATCGATATATAACTATTGTATCAAGTATCGAATTTTCGATGTACTGTGACGTCACAAAGTTTACAAATTGTTCCTGTTGGCATGTGAAAATAATGCGTTTGTAAAAATGTTTCATCAAAAATTATTTTATAACACTGTATTATCTCAAACCTTTTCTTGTGATGGAAATTATCTCGCCGCTGGAAATATTTACGGTGATATTTCTATATTTGAGTGAGTTTTTTATTTATAATATATGTAGTTTTGTTTTATAGGTTAAGTATATTTAAACTTAACCTGTTAACCGAACGGGACGTATAAATATGTCAAACGTATTGCTTTAAAGCTAAAGGTACAAACCTCTTTGTACTTTATATATAAATAAGCGAAAAAATATATATTTCATAGTCTTTTCATTTATTTTAAGCATAAATAATAATAAATAAATAATACAAAAAGCTACGTAATAAAAAAGAGATCTCCCTCCCCGGTTAACAGGTTAATCAAATAATTGTGTTATTTGTATATAAGTTTTTAAAATATAATTTAAGTAATGTGCAAGTTTTATTACAAAATTATTGTTTATATAGTTTAACTAAAGTACTGACACCGCACAAAATTGAAGAAAATGAATTGCAAGGACCCAACTATCATTTCACTGCGTATCCTGATCAACACATTCAAAGTATGGTTAGTAAGGATAACTTTTTAATTACTGGTACAGTTGGTGAAATATCTGGATGGGATTGGAAAGTAGTTGCTTCTAGTAAAGCTGCTAAGAGCAAACCTTCGTGGGTTATTCAAATTCCAGCAAACAAGTACATCTCTGAAATTGTTTAACAGTATAAAATTGTAAAATGAAAGAGATATTTTAACCTTGCGTTTTATTTCTAGAGATAGTTACGAGAAGGCAGATGTCAACTTCTTAGTGTACTCTAAATCAAATAATATTTTGTATGCTGGTTGCGGTGACAATAATATTTATGTTATAAGTTTAGAAGAAGGAAAAATCCTTAGGAATTTAACTGGTCACACCGACTTTATACATTGTCTATCCTTAGCGTAAGTGTATTTCTTTTTATAGTTTAACAAGTTAACGAATAGAAATAATACTTTTTCTTAATATTTTGGATAATGATATTATTGTAGAGGTAATCAACTTGCATCGAGTAGCGAGGATGGATCAGTTAGGTTGTGGGACTTGCGTAAGAAAGAAAATACAAATATCTTGAATCCACATATGGTAGAAAAAGTATCACGTCCAAAGTTTGGTAAATGGATAGGTGCCGTTGATTTGACTGAAGATTGGTTGGTACGTTATCAGTCTTTATTTTATATACACGTTTTTCTGTCAGCGTTTCACATCAAGCGAATAAATAGTTGTTAAGAAAAGTTAAAAAAAAAATACAATAATATTTTTAGCTATGCGGTGGGGGTCCTAATTTATCTTTGTGGCATATGCGTACGATGGAACCTGCCACAGTATTTGATCTCATCGATCAAGGAATTCACGTTGCTCATATCTATGAAGAACGTATCATAGCAGCTGGTTTAGCGCCTCATGTATATCACTTAACTTATCAAGGAGAAACATTAGCTAAAGTGCCAACGTCGAGTAATACAGTTTATTCTACTATTTATCAAGAATTACCACAGAAAGTGCTAAGTATAGCAGGCTCCTCCAACAATCTTGATTTATGCACAAACTTTAATTACAGGGAAATGATTTTAAAATTTGCTTAATATACGTTTTTATACTTACAGAGATACTTCGTTTAACTCTAAATCCTACAAAATAATCCATTTATTTGTTTAACAATATCTTTCCTTTTTTTCCTAAATTATTATAAAAATATGATTTGAAATAGGTGTCATTGTTTATGGAAATCTTTTTGGAGTTCTAGATATATCGAAATAGGATCTTTCAAGGATGATAATCGATTGTCGGGATTTCATATGCTATCTGTTGATTGACTAGCATTGGAATAAACTTTACTGCATGACACCTGATATTAGGCAATTTTCTTACACACGCATAACGAAATAATTTTTTTAGGAAGGAATTAACGTATCACCTCGTGTAAATGTTTTACAATTAGAAGAATTAAAATCTTTTAATGATCTTCCTCGTCTAAATAATAAATATATTATTACAATAATATTTTGCACATCATATAAAATTATTATACAAATGTACAATCATTCCATTGATGTCTCGTCGAATCAATGGACACTCTACGCACGACTGCAATTGTTTTATATATATATATATATATGTATATATTTTTTTTTATTTTACAAGAAACCATGACCAGCAACCACAGCCGGTATAAAGCCTTCTCTACCATCTCTCGATCGAACCCAAAACCAATCATTTACGTGATCGCTCAGAAGAGCGACGACGTCACCTTTCGAAACGCTCAAAGAGTTAGTACCACGACCTTCGTAATCGTTACGTATAACGAGCAAAGTATGCCTAGCTCCTTTCGTTTTAGCATTAGCAGCTGCTCTCAAATATAATCTATCAACACTGCGTTCTCCACAGGCAGAAACCGCATCTCGAGAACCTCTTCTCACTCTAGTGTTTCTACTTCGGGCACCACATTCTGATCTGGTGTCTCGTAATTTTTCGGTATCAGTCATGTTACCTGTAACACACGCATAGAATATAGGTAATATATTTACGTATACATTAACTAAGTACAATACATGCACGTGCTGAGTCATAAGTTGGTAAGAATGGTATATTTTATTATGACACATAATTTTCTTTCGACATACCCAACGGACGTGGAAAAACATCAGTCGAGTCTTCCCAACATGGTCCACGCGTAGGTTGTGGTAATATTCCTAGTGGTAAACAAGCTGCATATCCAACATAACCTTCTTGTCCGTGTGGTGTTTGTACATACAACCAACTTTGATTTTTGAAGACCGCATTTACTACTGTTCCGAGTGGTAATGCCATTTCATCCTGTGTACCACCTTGCGTTTGATATAAGACTGACGGGAAGGATAAAACTACTGGGATGTTTGCTGGTCTTTCTATGGATGCCTTCAAAATTCATTTCAAATTATTCGTGTTTTATTTTTTTTATTTAATTACAACAAATCATTCTTCTGATATAATGAATTTACCTTAGTTAAAAATGCATCCAGGTCAGCAATTTCGTAACCGAATCTACTAGGTGGTCTCGTTTTATGTGGTCGTTTGGTACGTCTGTGTCTGTACTTTTCACGACTGTTTGGAGTCGAGGTTGATTCGCGCGATACAAGAGATGGTTCGGAAACAGCTTTCTTCACTTTTTCTTTCTCTCTCGTGTCTTTCGTACTTGCGAATTCCTTTTCTGGATACTTGTCTAACAGACTGTCGATAGTTTTGTCGTTGATAATGGTCTCCTTGTTAATAGACTGGAACGATTAAACCGATGTATTTTAATTCATTTATTTTAGTTCAATATGTTTGCCAATAAGTCTTATAAACAAAATGAAGAATAATGTACCTTTTCCATTTTGTCGATCTTTTCGATTCGATGAAGAATCTTTTTTTCACGTTTTTCTTGTCCAACGACGTTCTCCTTGCCAGCATCTTTTTCTTTTTCACTTTTGATGCTCCTTCTCGAGGATACTTCTCTGCTATCATGCGAAAGTGTGTCACGATGAACGTTTGTTCCTGTGCAAATGATTAATTCTTGGAAACGAATAAACAAAGATCTTTTTATTTAAGTAAAATTATGAACCTGTCGTGTTCGAGACTGAATGATTATTTTCGTTTCCGGTAGTAGATTGTTGTTGTTGCTGCTGTTGTTGTTGTTGTTGTTGTTGTTGCTGCTGTTGTTGTTGTTGTTGTTGTTGTTGCTGCTGTTGTTGTTGTTGTTGTTGTTGTTGTTGTTGCTGCTGCTGCTGACCACGTAGGACCCAAGTCAAAGAGATCTTCGGACGCAAAAGTGTACTTGGCCGTTGCCCCATGCTCCTCGTCGATGCAACGGGTGTCAAGGGCGTCGTGGGTCTCGACGACCTTGATGGCGATGGCGACCTCGAAGATCCTGTCACCACCGGAAGTGGACAATTAGCCACCAAGTCCACCGTCTGCATCGAACAGCCATTTTCCTGTTATAAATGAAAACAAAAAAAAACAATTCATTATGCGTCAGTGTAATTATTTTTAATAAGAAATTAGATATAAAATGTTATTGCAGTTGCATAGTTGTGAAATGATAATTTCATTTATTAGTAGTCATTTAAAAAAAGTTAAAAAGTTATGCTAGTTATTTTATTATAAACTGCAAAATAATTATATAGCAATAGCATAATATAATTATTGGGATTTTGAGAAGAAAAAGGAGACTCGTTATTCTTTTCCACGCGGTGCAGATTGTTTCCATGAACGAAAGAAATCATGAGGATGTGTTTTTCTAAGAATGATTAAATTTAAAAGATCCGTGCAAGTAATATAGGATATATTTTCATGCATGCCAAAGAAAAAAAAAAAACAAGAAAAAAAAGCGAAGAAAAGAGAGAAAGAATAGCAATCATGTTGGAATTTTTCGTGGTACACGAAATCGTAAGATTATTGTTGACTCTTTTCGATGCGATTGGACCCATTATGTCACGTATGAAATATTCTCCCGAAAATTGGACATTTCTTTAGCAAAATAAAAATATTGCATTTATTTCTTTTCCCCTTTTTACTCTAATGATCAGTTATATTCTATTTTTGTTGATATTCCTCTCTCGAAATATGACGGCGATATTAGTCCACCTTAATGACTTATTTTTCTTACTTGTCGTTTGATAATTCATCACCGAGTAGAACAATCACGAATACGTCAAACTTTCCTTTATTTCATTCGACCTAATGAGACTTTCGAGAATCATTTGTTAAAACGGTATCCTCATCTCTGACGTTAATTGAATTATCAAAGGAACATATGCTATGACGAAAAGGTACTTCGCGTTATGTTCAATCAGTATAAATCAACATTATTCATATTACTCATGTATTCATAAGCGTGTGATTAAATGACTCGTCTATAAAATATTACGAAGAAAAATTTCAAATATTTCTCAATCATTCTCAAGTCAGGATGCCCAGCAGAATGGAAACTTGTCGATAATTCGTCTCGTCTGATTCATTATTGGTATATACTACTGAAGAAGTGAACATTTCACAATCAACGAATGATTAAGAATTGTTCATATTATATGTGTACATAACGCAACAGCAAACATTATTTTTCTGAAGTACGATCAAATATTTTATTATTATTATTATTACTATTATTGAAATTGAATGGTTTGTAATTTTTAAAGATTTTTTATAAAAGAAAAATGTTTGCAAATGTTGTCATTCTCGAGTCGAATAAGTATAGTCAAAGAGATTTTCTCTGTGTGAGCGTGTTAAAGTGCACTGGAATTCTTGGATAACTCGTTGGTGAATGTGTACTTGCATCCAACAGCTTCGTTTGTGTACGGTAGTATCCCCGATAGAAATCGTTCGCGTAGAGAGTAAATTGCACTTCCGTGATCATGGGATTCGCTCGGTGACCAATAGAATAAATTCTCCCGATAAATCGGTTAGAATTACGAAGGAAAAGAAGAAGAAAAATAAAGAAAAAGAACAAATTCTTTATGCGAAATTGCATTGATCATTAAATACTCTCTTATGAGATATTTAATAGAATCGAGAGAGTTCAATTGGTTACGGACGATGAACAAGAAATAGAATTATTTAAGTGTCTATTACGTTCATGCTTCGTTAAGGAAAATGTTAGGAAAATTTACGATCCTCGTTTATTACCTGTGTGTGACTCGCTTAAATAAATATTATATAGAAATATTTGAAATAGTATGACAAAGAAGAGCTACCGCGACTCCTATACAATTTCTTCATCTTTTAATTATTACCTTTCTCAATAATATTTTTGTTTAGTTTTTTTTTTATATTCAAAATTTTGACATTTACTTATCGAGAAACTTTCTCAAGCGTCCTCGATTCTTACGATGACTTTCTATAAAATTGTATTCATTCGATATGACACGACACGACACGACACGATACGACACATATTTTCTATCGATCTTAAGATACAAAATTCAGTCAAAAATATACCCACTTACGTAAAATAATTCTCACGATTTTTAGTTTTTTTTTTTCCACAAAATCAACATAAATTTGATCACCGGTGATATTTAATGACGTGTCGATCGAGCGATAAATCAGAAACTGTGATCGAACCGAAACTGTAATTATGGAATATCGATATATTTGAGCAACTTAGAAGGAAGAACATTTTAATCCGTTTTATGTCATATCTGTTTGAAAATTTCTTTTTTTTGTTTTTTTTTCTTTTCACCAACTTTTATATATTTATAGTTTCATAGTGGTAAATACTTCGTACGCTTCTATTTCCTTCGGGAGTTTTCTCCTTTACGTTAGCTTTTGAGAAATAAGTGAGAAAGAGAGAGAGAGAGAGAGAGAAAGAGAAAAATAAAAAAAAGTAAAAAGAAGAAAAAGAAATTTCCTCGACAGATTCGATCAACTTGAGACAAATTGCTGTATAATTTTCCTCAGGATATGATTACATACGCTAATGGTGTAATAATTCATAGGATCTTGCTTTGAACCTCCCCACACGTAAAATAGTTTATGATATTATCCTATGTAATAAGGTTACTTGTGGTACGGCGTTGAAAGATTTTCCCTATAGAAATTCGTTGGGATTTCATTTAATAAAATACACGATCGGTATTGAACGAAAAAAGAAGATAAACGTGTTCGTGTAGTAATCAGAATTACATCATGATTATTAAATTAAACATCATTTCTTATACCTTATACTAATGTAAAAGTAATAATAATGTGAAAAATTGGAATGAAATATTTTTGTAGTCCTGTTAAAAAGTGCTAATTAATGAAATAAAATATTATTTTTGTTTTGTAAAGATATTAGATTATTTTGTATAGAATGAAAAACACATGCCGAGAAAGAAGTAGCCCCAGGTGACAAGTTAAAAGGACAGAGAAAGGTATAGGTGTAAGGAAAAGATAAAAAGAGGGAGAGAGATAGAAAAGATTCAAAGAAGAAGAGGAGCCTGGCAAGCTTGGATCATGCTAATGAAATTCTCAAGATATCTATCTCGTGCGCCACTGTGCACGAGGCATTAGTTTAGTTTCTTGCTCAAGGCTGACCGATCTTATCTCGCAACGCGTTCGTACGCGCGTATCAATTTCCCTGGAACGTGAAACTCCAAAGGTTTAAGGGTCCTCCTTCGCTTACAATCTTGCAACACTGTTATACAATGTTACATTGTATAACAATATCTTACATCTTATATACATATATATATATAATATTTTATTAATTTGTTCGTAATTTTTGTTGTATGCCGTAAAAATTGCTTTGTTTAACATTTAGAATTCTAGCAAATTTAATCATTTTCTTTAGAATAATTTAATCTTTAAAGATGACGATAAGTATTGTGACATTTGTCAAGTCAAAATATTGAAAGAAACATCATAAGCACCGTTGCTGTCAATTGCAATTTCTTGCTATTTCACGAATGATATTCGAATCAATCGATATTTTTCTTCTCTCTCTCTCTCTCTTTGTTGGTTCGATTTTTAAGACCGCCAAATCGTTATCGTCACTGATATACTTTTTAAAAGCGTTCTGACAAATTGCAGTAGTAATGACCGTGAAGAAGTTTCGCCATCTCGCAGACACGAATTCGCTGATGAGTCGAACGTTCATCTCAGTTCTCTTTTATATTCGGCCTACCGGTCCCGTCAAGGGCCATCAATGACTGTCACGAGCATTCGTAATAACTCTGTGCTAATGCATCATAATGGAGCATAGTATGAATCATGGCGAAAAAGGATCTCGTTCGGGACGTTATTGAAATATGCTCGAGAAAGACCTCGAGGCACTTCGATCCAAACGATATATCGATTTTAATGTCCTCGTTATTCTTCGTCCTTCATCATCTCTCAAATGCTTTATTTCTTTTTCTTTTTCTTATTTTACACGCGAATCCAATAATTCCAAGTGCAATTTGAAAAGTAAACAAAATTAATTATCTCTCTCTTTATATTTTTTTATTATTAAATAATTTCATTTAATTTGCACAAGTACAATAGTTTAGTGCTTTTTTTTTTCTTGCAAAAAAACTCAACAGAGAGAGAGAGAGAGAGAGAGAGAGAAGAAAATTACGATTTTTATTGTCGTCGTCGTTACGATCGAGGAAAAGGAAAAAAAAGCCTCAAATTGCAACGTCAATCGAGTTAAAGGAACGATCGGATTAAAGCTTGAAATTCACTGTAATTTCATTCTACTCTTTCTCCCTCCCTCCCTCCCTTCCTCCCTTCCTTCCTCTCTTCCTCCCTCTTTCTATCTCATTCTATGTTCGTGATCCGTAAATCTTTCTCCCAGAGCGTTTAACTTCTCTGACCCTTTCAAGAGATTTCCAACCTGAAGAATTACACCCTTTCTCTTTCTTATTCTCTCACAAAAGGTTTTGTATACTCTCGAGTATTATTTATTTTTCTTCTTTTTTTTTTTTTTTATTTATACCAAATAAAATATAACTTTGTACATTTCTCGATTTGTATTAATAGTCGTTGTTATTCACCTAAAGTCAGAAGAATAACGAAATAGAAGAAGGAACGTTTTGCGAGCTCGTAAAAAAATAATGAAAGCTGGTTCGAGAAAAAGAGAGAGAGAGAGAGAGAGAAAAAAGAAGAAGAAGATCTGTGCAAGAAGGAACGATTACTACCGTCAGTTTACGCGTTTATGCGCTTTCGTGTGTATGCGTTCTTATAGGCGAGTCGCATAAACTTAACGGTAAAACCAAGACTGATTTTCCGGTGCCATAAAATGTGTGAGTGGACTTGCGCGAGGGAGCTTTTTTTTTTCTTTCTCTTTTTCTCTCTCTTTCTCTCTCTCTCTCTCTCTCATCCAGCAATTAACGATCGTAAGCCCGGTCGCACGAATTTGATTTAGAGCTCGAGAAACAGAGAAAGAGAAAATAGTGAAAAGACAGAAAGAGTAATGAGAAGAGAATTCACAGTGGATCTGCGAATTAGTAACGAAGTGTAGGTAAGAAGGTAGTAGTTTTACTCTCTTTCTCTTTCTCTCTTTCTCTCTCTTTTTTATTTATTATTTTACAGCTTCGCACATTTCCTTCAACGTAAATTAACAGTAGCATGAATGCACACATGAATCATTTTAAAACCGTTACAATATTTTCCTTGCCTGAGTCTTCTTCCATTACATTTTCCGTTATACTTGTAAAACAGGATTAGATAATTATTCAGCAATTTATTTTACATTATCTAATATAAAGATTTCAATCGGTTATTAGGTTGACGAAGTCATTTTGTGTATTTGTAATTTTGTGTTCTTTTCTCGATGATATTGTGCAGTAATGTTGTAAAAATAACATATGCCAGTAATTTTTTTGTAATTTCAAAATGTTGACATTACTCATTGACCAACCCAATAATTTGTTAAAAAGTAGAAGACAATGATTATGAAACTGATTCGTTGAATTACTATGGTTTGTTGAAAAAAATTACACGACGAGGTATAATTTTCAATAATTTAAAGAAGTCGACGACGAATCGTATAAGCAAGACTTAAGATTATTGGTAAGGAAAAGAATGAACGATGGAGAAATACGAAGAACTATGGAAGAAACGATTGAACAGAGAACATAAACGGCGTACATACGTACAAGCTCGTTACATTTTCTAAAAATATATAGCTGGAATATTCTTGGTTAGAGTTTCTTTAGACAATTTTCTTTTACTCGTTAGTAAGTATGTGTACTCGAATTCCGAGTAAGCAGATATAAAACAGATAACAAACTTCCAGAGATCTAATTACGACGAATAACTATTTTCTATGTCAAAAACGTTGTTTAATTTCTTTTCTCCCATCCCTTAGATGAAAATTCGATGAACCCCCTAGACGATTCTATTTAATGAAAATTTGTTTATGTAATTTGAGTATAAGCGGAAGAGAAATGTATGTAATGTGAATGTAATGTAAGTGAAAATGTTTCGCGATCATTGTGTCGGACATCTGTGGTCCGACGAGAACGACGAGGATGATTTTCTACAGCGGTGGCGGTGGTCATCGTTAAAACGCGGCTGCAGTATTCAGGTTTTACGGTCCACGTTTCTGTCTGGCTAAAGTAGTAAAATGAAATGCACCGTTGCGTCGCGGCCGTTATACATCCTTCTTCTTCCTCCTTTCCAAACTATGTATATACTCGTGCACGTGAAATGTAATTTTGGTTACGTGCCCTTTGCTCTTTGGCATAACTTCGATCACCCTCCCTCCTCTCTTCCTCTCCCTTCGTTCTCTTCATATCCCTCAAGTACACATAATGAATGATTTTTATTGATAAAACATATTAAATACCTTGTATGAAATTCTATCGTCGTTTTCGGAGGATGAAAGTTCAGCTTCTTCTCCTGAAATCGTTTCAACTCCAGCTTCGATCGATTGATAATCCGCTTCGCTGTTCCAAGAGTGTCGCCTCTTCAAGTCTCCTGCAATTAGAATTCAAACGAATTATAATTAGAAATATTGAAATGGGATAATATTTTGATAATCGTATAATCTCAATAAAATCTAATATCGAAATGTCACGCATGTTTAGTATTTAAAGTATCGAAACGCGCATAGGTGATAGAAGGATGACGTTAATTAATACGAGCAGACTCAATCGAGTCAGGTTTAATTAGAATCATGGATATCGTTCATAGATCCTGGCAGCTGTTTAACGTCTACGCATTGATTGAAGCGCGTGGCTAACAAAACTCGCCGCTACTGCTTTTTACCTTTCACGTTTCTTATCTCCTTCTCTCTGTTACATAACATAGTCCTTCTTCTTCAACATCATACACCGTATAATCCTACAACGTGCTGATTCTCCTCTTGCGGAGACAGGATTTCCTGTGCAAGACGCATCACGATCTGGATAGAATCTCATCGAGATGGTTATTAATTTCGATCTGGTAAGTTGGTAGCTTCGGAGTAACTCGTTTGTGAAATAAAAGAAAGAAAAAAAGAAACAGAAAAAGAAGAAGAAGAAGAAGAAGTTATATATCAAAAAGATGATCGATGCATCGGGCAAAGTGACTCGAGAGAAGTTGTATATGGAAAATCGGTCCTTTGATCTATCGATAGATATACTGAAGATTAATAGGTTCATATATAGTCACTGAGTTCATTATTCCACTCTATTAGAGTATCTACAAGATATAATAAATAAATACATGTATATACGTCTGCCATGCACGAATTTAGAATATTATAGGATGCTCTAGCAACGTGTTGCTGTGGCTTTGTTATAGAATGTTGATTTAATATAATTCTATAAGCTATTTAGTAAATTATAACAACACACAAAATAATACCACAATTACGATGAAATAATGACAGTACTCGAAAAAATATAAAATGCAGGATTAGTTATGTCCAATTTTCGAATAGAAATGAAAAGTGTGACGACGATACTTAATAAATATAATAATGTGGTGTTTGGTATATATATATATATATAAAGAAGTTAAGATTTATAAGGGAAGAAGAAATAAAGGCTGTTATCATATCCAACGAGGAAATTCGTCAAAGTCGACGAAATAATGGCCAATTACTTTATCCTCGGCCAAGTATCGATATGTTGGCATCCCGAGGGATAATATTGGTTCAGTGCACAAGAGAAAAAAGGGCGTGAGTGTTGGCGAAATATTTAAGATACGCGGTGTTCATCTTAGCCGAACGCAAAGGATAATGGACGAAGATGGGCTTCGCACAGGTTAAACACAGTATTCGAGTTCGTGACTTATGGGATTTGATCGTGTATTGGAGGCAACCATTCTACCTACAAATTTACTCGTTTACTCGCTTCATGGAATGCCCATAGGGGTCCCATGGGAAAGGAGAAAAAATAAAAACAAAAAAAACAAGAATACAAAAAAAGTATCGAGCAACATGAAAATTGCTATGAGAAAATTTAGTAATCTTTCGACGACTTATTTCTGAATGAGGTATATTTATGTCGAGAAACGTTGTCGTGTTAGTATTTTCGACGAAAGTTCAAGCATTCTAATTTTCTTATAGTACGTCGAAGACGAGAAAGAGGGAAAAGAAAGAAAAAAAAGCAAAAAAACAAAAACAGAAAAAGGGTAGGTAAAGATTTTGAAGAAACTTCCGTGTTCTAACACGGTCCTCTTCAACGTTGCTCTTACATTTCGCGCTGCCATAAAACATAATGGACGCCAATTTGACACGGGTTCTGTAAAAGAGTTACGAGCGTACAACGGAGTTGGAAGTTCCTCCTCTGTCGTTCGGTTGGGTGCTAAAGGGAGACCATACTAAGCGCATGTACATGCGAGAGACCACCGGACAGCAGCAGACTATAAGCTTAGCACGCACGTGCAAACCTTCCACGTGCTACTGTGCGATCTCCATGATATACCCAACTACTTTCCTTTCCTGGTAAATATCAAGAACTATTTGTGGAAAGAAGAGGAAGAAGAAGAAGAAGAAGAAGAAGACTAGCCTCGACAAAAACATGATCGATGATGATCGCTAAAATCACTGATTAGATCGTAACTTTTTCCCATTTTTTTTCTTTTTTTCTTTCTTTTCATTTCTAAATGACGACAATACGTTTTGCAAATCTTAATGATTGTTTATCCATTATTTCTGTGTTTTTTCTTTGGTCTTTAATTAGGACATTTTTAAGGATGAAATTTTGTTCTAATGACGAAACGAGTCTTTCGATCTAGGTTTAAATCGATTTCCTTACGCGCGCGCGTTTCACCGGGAACATCTAAATCAACGTTTCAGTTGAAAAAGAAGGTTACCTGGGGAATGGCGCTTCTAGTTCTTTCCCCTTATGATCAATGATCTTGTTGAAGGTACTATACCATCATCTCTTGGAAACTCATTAACATTTAACGGATAATCACCGTTACTACGTTGATTAATGACCTATGTACATATGACAGTTGGTTGTCCCTTTGGAGTTAACAAGTAGAAAGACACCACGTTTCTCTTATCTGTTAACTAGCGTTCGTGTTGCATCGAATATTTTCATTGCTGTCTATTGTCATTATAAACAAAAATACACAATAACACACAAAATTGAAACACTTTTTAAAAACATACACTCTCCCTCTCACCGATATTAATATCAACACATTTGAACGAATAGAAGAACGTTGATTATTGGATTAGATCGTTTAACACACATTTGAACACTTTTAGGATATCAATAGAGATCATTTTGTAAAACTCGAATAGACGAATTCATGAAAAAAAGATGTATGCGTGTATCTAACGTTAGGTAAGACGATACAGGTGTAAGTACTACAGCTTATCTCACAGGTGCAGCTTCTCTGACTAGACTAAAGGCGGGAGCATGCTCGTTCGCAGCAAGTACTCTAGGAGAGACGATGGGAATAAGAGTAAGAAAGAGGAGAAGAGAGGCTGGATCCTTGGCGTTGCTTCGATTGGTCCATGCTTCCCGCGAAAACGACCCGGCCAATCGTAATAACTGCGCCTCCTAACTCTTGGGTATATCGAGAGACGTGTACACGAACAAGAAGACGAAGAAGAAGAAGAGAAAGAAAAAGAAGAAGAGAAAGAAAAAGAAGAAGATGAAGAAGAAGGGCCGACCACGAGCTCGTACTTTTCAAGACCGATCTTTCTCCCTTTTCCACCATTATCCACTCGTGTCAAAGGTCGACCCGTAATTTATCTGCCAATTCCTTACGCAATAACTTTGAGATATTTTATATAACAATGATATGGTGTTGATATGATACAAGATGTATATTTTAATTTAGGGTTACCATAGTACTGGGCACATTCAATGTTTTTTTTGTTTTTTTATTTTGTTTTTTAGTCAGCATAAATAATGAAACAATTTATTGATATTTGTAATAGGGGTAGAGAGTTGCACGAAGGGTTGCGCGAGGGTTAAATATTTATGAATAAAATACAGTAAAATATTGATCTATCATAATAGTCAATACTTTGTTTAGTAAAACAATTGTTGAAATATTTGTCGAGCGAATATGATGGATTGGTAAATAAATAAAATAATACTTTAGGAAAGAGAAAAGAAAGAGAATTGCACATCTCGGTCGAATGGTTCGTGAGAGTGGCGATGGTAAGAAGGGCTGTGCCGAGTAGTGGGGAGAGGGGTTAGGGAGAAAAGGAATAAGGTGGAGGAGTGCCTTGCGACCTCTGACACTCCTGGGAACTACGATGGGCCTGAGGGCTTCTCCGAGAAAGAAGCTCGGGAATCCGGCGGGCCCACCCGTCCGAAATACTTCAATGATGGTCTGCCCGTTGGTGTAACCGGCAGTCTCTTTCTTACTTTTTCTCTTCAGATGCAGACTTTGCATCTCATCTCTTTGCTTACTGCACGATCGATCGCGAATTAAATCGTTCTTTCCAAGAGGTCACAAAGGCCCCCCCCCTTCTTCCTTCTTCTTCGAACACTCCAAATACATAATTCATTTTATTTTCAACTTCAAATTTACATTGTTTCGCTTATTGCTGCTTATTATTACTAATCTTGTCATCAGTTCCCACGAGTTCTCGATCCTATCCCTCGATTTTTTTTCTATTATGTATTTATCTATTTATTTATATTTTGTTGGATACTCTTAGTATTTATCTTTTTTTTCCGCATGACACCAACGTGGTACCACCGAGAGACGACATAGTGTTAAAAAAAGATATTGATAAAAATTCGAGATCAAAGTCGATTTAGTTAAAAGGAAAAGTTTATTTTGTTTTTGTTTTTTTTTTGATTCTCGCTAAACACAAAGGAGCATAGCTTATGTGGTTAGCATCGTAAGGATCGTTTTCTTCATCGTTTAGTTCGTTCGTTCGGTTCGTTCGGTTCGTTCGTTCGCTCGCTCGCTCAGAGATATTTTTGTCGGCATGAAGGCAAGGATTTAAGGGGCAAGCAGGCGCAGAAAGCGCGCGAGCGTGTAATGGTGATTGAATGCGGCTAATGGTCGTCCCGTACGGGACTCGGAGCCCTCCAAGATATACGTTATGACTCGAGCATAACATTTACCGGGTGGTAAACAGGCACGCATAAACTTCGAAACCTCTTCAAAGGGTCTCCTCGCGACGACGATCAGGACCAAAACTTGCTGAGAGGATCCACTGATCCAATTCTCTTTTCATCTTCTTCTTCTTCTTCTTCTTCTTCCTCTTCTTTTTTTCTTTTACTTTTTATTCTTCACTCGCCATCTTCGTCTTTTCTTCGTGTAATTTTTAGACGCAAACGATAATTCAATTTTATCTGCAATTTTATATAGGATGTTGTAATAAAACTGAAATCGTAATTACCGGTAAGCCTGATAGCGTTAACATTTTAATCAGAAAAGAAAAAATTAGTATAATATCGGGTTGGGGTTGATGAATTAACAATGACCTATTTTTTGGTGTTACTGGTCAAGCCAAATGACATCGGAAAAGAAATGAAATACGAGAACTATGATATCGCACAATGATATTATTATTATTATGGTTTATATATATATCTGTATAGAGAGTAGTAAAACGTTTTCTGGCATATCATGAACGCGAGGTTGGTTACGTTAAATTTCAATCTCCATGGTTTTGCTATAAATGTCAGTCAAATTGTCTCTTTTGGACAGGTTCGTGATGTCGAAATGCGTGTGGTCCACTCGGTTTATTAAGTCCACCCTCGACTAAAAGAGCCCAAGGCACTACGATATTTCGGCACGTGAAACAAGCGTAAAGCGAGTTGGAAAGAGAAAAGATTAATACCCAGGTAATTGATATTTCTCTTTCATACTTAATATTATAATAATATATCATTACTATATTATTATATTTTCAACAGTATATTTCAATTAAAAATAATACAATAAATATAGCGATATTAAATTTTTCTTTTCAAATGGCAAATTATTGAAATATACAAAAAAAGAAAATTAGCAAACGTTTAGAGAAATAGTTCTGTTCACCGATGTCTTAATAATTGAACATTAAGAGGTATCTCGAGTAAGCAAGAAAACTTGGCAAGACTTTAATTGACGATTGGAATTCGAATTCATTTTCCTTCCTATCCTGCTGAGTTTCCTAAGCCAAGAGCCAACCAGAGTAATCACATAGATCGTTAATTTAATGAAACTTCTCTAAGAACTCGCATTCCATGGTTAAAGTATACGGATCTTGGGGGGAATATTTTCGATGCTAAAAACTTACTAGTCTTATTACATACATACATACATACATACATACTACTTCTGAAGAACTTACTAGGGACGATATCGAGTAAAACTCGGGGATAATATTTATAGATACCTTAGAGGCATATTGTACCTTCTACTTCGTACGAGCCATTATCTACGATGTGTTTCTAAGATTTACCTTGGCCGCACATTACGGAATGTATCGGCCATTAAAGAGACACCGTATTTTATAGAAAAACTCAAGAATGTTGTCGTCATTGAGAAATAAAGAAGAAGAAAAAAAGAAAAAAAGAAAAAAAGAAAAAAAGAAAAAAAAAAGAAACAAGACAAAAGGATAAATAGTAGAGAGGAAAGGGTTCGTAAAGAACTGATCGATCCACGTTATCGAAAGGTGAACAGAGTCAAATCGAATTTGCATCATGACTATAATTAGTCTTCCTTGTTCAAACATCCGCGTCATTAAACTGACGACTGATTTGTATTACCGCAACAAATGTTCACAGATAGAAAAAACTTCTTATGCGAAATATTCCGCGCTCGGTGATAAAGGCAAAGATAATAGCAGCTTGGATTGAAATTAAAATAGAACGGTGGAGGAAGAACAAAAATAGAAAATGATTGAACGAACTATTTGATATTACATTTGTAAGAAAGTTTTGCGTGATTACGGTGTCAAGTTGAAAAGTAAATCGTGTAAGTCGATTTGGAAAAAGACGAAAGGGCTTCCCTCTTAACTTACCACTTAACGATCATCCGAGCCAAACTTTCATTCGTACGAACACGTAGATATGTGTGTAGTACGTATGAACGAGCTCGACGTATGCCGGTGCACTCGGCAATGTACGCCATATTAATTACAATGATTTCCTGCCACTTATGCTCGAGCGAGATTTAAATTATAGATATCTACCTATAGGCTGGCCCTTTTGCTCGAAGGGGGAGTCGAGTGGAGTGGGCCCTTGACTCGCATCGAGATTACAGGGTGCGCTCGAGTATTTCAGGAATCAAACTCGCGTCATAACTCTTGGGTCATGGGTCAATCTATCCTTCTCCTCCTCCTCCATCTCAACCCCATTCGACCCACACTCAATACTTTGATACCATCTTCGAAAATCTTACGATAAATCGATACCTACTCTCCAAACTGGATATGCATCTTTAAAAGGAGCCAGCTATTGTTCTACACATTTCATAATTATCTTTTAAATTACTATCAATTTATTTCATACAAAACGTTAAATCGACGTTACACATTTTTATATAGAAATTATTATTTATTACAATTTTACATATCTCAAGTTGAAATATTAGATCTACCCAAAAGTTCTGTTCTGCATCATTATTTATAACTTTTTATACCACAACGTAATGACAGTTTGTATATTGCATTTTTCAAAAATGAACCGGTGTTTGTTAGAACGGACAGAATTTTCCGGTAGACCTAATATTAGATTTTATACGGTGATTACCGTATAAAAATGGTAAACGTTACATTGCGTTTAATTGTGTTAATTTTGAAGATAATTGCGAGAAATTCAATAAATATTACGGAAAAATCGTTTCAAAGTGCAAAGTGTTCATTTTCAATCGCGATGCTGTACTGCTATATATTATCCTAATGGGAGTTAGCATTCAGATGTCGAATTTTGACAAGCAAGAAAAGTTGAACTCTCATGGACGATGAGTTAGCACGATCGTAGGAAATTTCACTCGAGGCATTGTAGGATCTCAACAATTTGATCGAACCTGCTATGTGGGATTAAATCGATTTAACGAGCATTATCGTAGCTCGGTCATCGATGAGATAGATCTTGTCCCTTTTTTATTTTTATTTTTATTATCATTATTATTTCTACGACGACCCTATACCACGACGAAGACCACGACGAAGACCACGAGACATTCAATTTTCCAGTCAGCTAAACACCGACGTGTCTGCCTATTGCCGGCCATTACCACTCACCGCGTTATAATATCGGGAACACGGTATAAGTAACGATAAGTGAATAATGAAAAGATTTAAGTAGTTCATGTCTATAATGAACTGAATAAATAAACCCATAGAATATGATTTTATGTAATAAATCAAGCGTGAATATTTATGCATAATCGATAAATGAAATCGAATATATACGGGTACGCAATAAGAAAAAAAAAAAAGGAGAAAAAAATACATTATCTATTTTAATATATGAATAAATCTAAGAACAGGAAATTGCGCAATTCTGTTCAACTAAATTATAGTGAAATATTATTATTATTATTATTATTATTATTATTATTATTATTATTATTATTATTATTATTATTATTGTTATCATCTCGTTGTGTTGGGTTATCACATAAAATTGCAATAAATATGTTCACAAATAATAATAATTATTATTACTATCATTAATTTATCGGTTGGCGTTAGGGTTACGAGTTACATAACTTAAAACGTTCTAATGTGCATTGTTTAACCAAGCTAAAGGTACGACGAGCATTCTCTTCTAATAATGGACCGACGAAAAGCAGTAAATCATATTTTCGACATAAAAGAGCGTGGATCGTTGAACGGCCGTAACTCGAGTGGATTGCGTGCGAAAACTTTGCTTTCTTACGAAGATGCTTCGAAGTTCCCATCGTGAAATACTCTTATGGGAACACATAAGTGTCAATGCACCGATATTTACAAACATTCCAAAATGGTTTTAGTCGGGTAAACAAATTTAGAGAAAAATATAAAATTTCTGATTTGTCCAATCAAATTCTAGCAAGGATGGGAAAATGCGAAATGAATGATAATATTTTATTTTTTCTCGCCCCCTAGCCCCCTCGTTCTCTTTCTGGGAGAGGGTCGAGACTTGGAGAATCTGCTTTACGAGAGACATAAATCACGAGTGTTGCGCTCGTGAGTGTGAGTGGGCGGAACCATGCGGTACCTCAACCGTACACCATAAATTTGATACATGTTCATTGTGGTGGCTGGCTCGGTGAACAGTCGGTATACTTCTCGCGCGATCGGTGGCCCACAAAACTTTTCGCTGACCAATAAAATATCACGTTTTGCTTACCGCTCGTAAGCTTATGAACCGTATGAATTTTTCTCAAACACGATTGTGCTTTTTCAAAACCTTAAGTATAAACGAAAAAAGAAAAAACAGAAAGAGAGAGAAAAAGAGAGAAGATTTATATTTAAAGTCTTTTAAAGATCAATTGATAAATATGAAAGAAGAAAAAAAGAAAAAGAAGGTAATTAAAAAGGATCAACTTCCTTCCTCCGAGATTACAGTCATCGGAAAAAAATGTCTGCTCCGTATTTTTTAAAAGAACCACTCGAGGATCAGCACCGTGTACGAAAAGTAATTACGAGATTCGAGATAGGAGCAAGATGATGGTAGTAGTGGTGGTGGCGGCGGTGGTAGTAGTGGTGGTGGCGGCGGTGGTAGTAGTGGTAGTTGGCCACGTAATTTCGTTCTACACCTGGTTTTCTTACTGACAGCATTGCTTGAATTTTACAATGCGTTGATAATCAGTATATGAGTTGAAATTTCAACTTGAAATTCGAAGGATATCGCTAGTCTTGATAAATTTATTACCTTACTCTTACCTACACATACTTATACATATAGTAAGCGTAATCAATTGGAAGACAATTTAAAGAAATTGTGGATCGCAAATGATCGACCCATTAAAAGACTAACCGCACATATCTTCTATTCGATGGTTACCAGG
Source organism: Polistes dominula (assembly GCF_001465965.1). The sequence goes on along the minus strand of NW_015148991.1, from coordinate 2,014,371 downwards.
AAGAATTTCAAATAGTAAGACATTGTGTGTAATGTTACGATCGTAAGCAAGATCTCGTCCGAGGTCTAACTTGTTGGACTTTAATGATTCGATTCTCGATCTGAAGATGATCAGAGTTGATTGAGTTTGAAAGAACATCGTTCCCTCGCGTGCGGGCAATCGCTACTTTGGTAGAAACGATCCGATATCAGCGGATAATCCGTGTAACAGGACCAAGACGAAGACGAAGACGAAGAAGATAGCAAGGAGAAGATCTGTGTTCGTATCATACATACGAGAGAGTTTCCGCATATAAACGAGCGGACATGAGAAATAGTTTCATCGGTCATTGTTTATGTAGCCAATTATTGTGCCATTCGTTCTCCGAGGGTGGTGTATCACTTACAACAAATCAATTTGAAGCACACACACCTTATTCCACAGGCCATTCCCATCTCTTTTAAACATCGTGTCCCGCTGAGCGGACAATGTTTTGTCTCGCCCAGCTTTTAAAGCCGACCACGCTGTGAGATTCTCTCTCACAACCTACCTAGTCACCCACCTAAAGGATTTCTACCTTATTTTCTTACCATTTCGTTTCGAACCCGAAACAAGTTCGTGACCCTAAAGGGAAGAGCACAGGTTTTTTTTTTCTTCGTGCCACGCGACAACCCGATTAAATTTAATCGCCGTTGAAATCTCATTTCTTTTTTATACAAATTTCATTATTGTGCCTTTGTTGATGCCAACAAAAAAAGTATTTTTTAACATTCGTATAATCAACCATTTGGATACACATTTATTTGAAAATTATTTTGAAATATTATAATAATTGAAATGAATATTAAATATAATATAAAAATTACGCACATTACTTTGAAATTAAGTAGAATGAATTAGTTAATTCTCGTCACAGTTTCAATGAGGTATCAGAACGTCATGTGCGTCTTTGCCCAAATAAATGCATTACCTACTAATACGTCAAATGTAGCCAAAGGGTTAGAAGGAGGAGTAAGAAAACACATTAATTACTTATAAAACAGAATAGAATTGTTTGAATTGATTTAACGTGTTTTTGTAGTTAAATTTGAGTCTACGACAGTACCGTATCGCAGTCTCATTCGCACCGTTCGTAGCATTAAAGACCGTATTTAAGTGGCGTTTCTTCTCCTCCTTCCCAACCTCCTTCCCCCCCCCCTCACGGAGATAAGACTTAATGGACTTAATGATCGTGCGTGTGCAGAACACGTCGTGACTTAACTTCTTTACGAGGACTTCGTCGTACCACTAGGATTTTCCTTTTTCTTTTCATCCTTAACTTTGCGGTTTTACCTATCGTAAACTTTACCATCGATTTAAATGTTAACTACGTGACGCGTTCATTTTCAAAGGTGTTTTCCAACATATTACCGAACGAATCATAATTTATCATTTTTAATAAGCATCGCGAGAAACTCAATCAAAAATCATTGCTTTGTTGTAAGAATTGCTTATCAATTTTTTGTTTGTATGTATAATTATTACATTTACAAAAAAATATATAGAAATAATAAGCAATCGCAATAACGCGATTAAACGATTCATTTATTACATTAGGTTGCTTTCATATACTCGCCAATAAAAATCGCCAATAAAAATGGCCAATGTGGGAATCGTGCTGTGAACTTTGGCAAATCGATCACGAAGTCCTATCACTTGGAAACAAGCGATGTTCTTTCTCGTATACTCGCCGTGGGGTTCGTACAACTAATTAGCATGCTAATTAAGCGGCACCGAAGATTTTACAGACTCCACAGAGAGAAAGAGTGAGAGAGAGAGAGAGAGAAAGGAGTTCCAGGGTGATATTCTTTACCCTTTCTCTCCCCCTCACTACCTTCCCTCTTTTAACCTAAGGCTTACTTCGACTTTCTCTTTGTCGTCATAATCTCGAGTTGATGATAATCCTGTACAAAGATAAAAATGGATTTTAACAATTATCGAGCTTTCAATATTATCTTTGAAACGGAAAAAAAAAATCAAACGAAAAAAACTTGCCAAATGAAAATGGACGAGCGTAGAATAAAAATAAAAAGATAAAAAATATCATTGGAACAAGTTGAATACTTGAAAAGGTCCGCATTATATAAAACCGATTAATTTATATTCTTTCGAATGATAGCACTCGATTGTCCTTCTTTGACCATAAACGTTCACGGTGCTACTTCGAGTTTCATAATGTCATGGCAAAGAACGTCCGTTGGAAAACAACATAATAATTTCCAACTGTTAAAGGTACCCCACAGATGAAGCTATTAATTGGTACATTAATTCTGGATTTCTCAGAATGCCGGAATGTCTCCGGAGTCACGGAATTAAGTGTTAAACGTTTGCAACTTTCTAACGCTAATGGGGTCCTCCTCGAACCACCAAAGACATTACTTTTTCTTTCAGGATGATGACTTAATTAGCAGACGGATAATTATTTCTCTTCTCTTTCTCAACCGATAGACGATACTTTTTCTCTACCCTTTCGGCGAGGATAATGAGAATAATTACGGTTATTAGGGATTAGATTTATGACCGAGGAACCTACATTTGTAAAAGCTACAATTTGTGAAAGTTAAAATCTCTCACTCATACAAAAGTCAACAAATATTTATAATTCAATTAAATTTCAAAATTCATTCGATCGAATGATAACTACTTATCTCGTTATAATTAATGCTTTTATTATTTATTATTAATAGATTAATTTAAGTATCCACATTTTGAAAGATTTTGTTAGTTTTAACAAAATGATTCTCTCACTTTATTTAATATAATAAGTCTCGTTATGTTAATTTCGTAATTTTGGAATAGTTCTACGAAGGTTTTAACATAAATACCAATTTCAGACTCGAAAATCTTCCTTCCCATTCTTACACCCAGTGAAGAAGAAAAAGAAATTAATTCGAGAGTTTAAAAGCATCAAAACGACTTTCCCGTTCCCACGCCTCTTGGTTGGTACCACCATGACCTCGACACGCGAACCCTAAGATTCTCGAAAAGTTTCAGTAACAGTCAGGGCTTACAGTCGATAATAATTAACTTCTTCGTATCGATTTTTGAATAAGAACAAATATTCTATGAAATTGAAACAGCTGTAAATCATTGCAAAAAGAATGATTTGTCAACCAAAATGATTGCAATTGAATATCTTTAAAATATTTTGTCCGCTCCAAATGGGTAAAATGTTAAAGAAATGATACCTAAAGGTATAAAAAAGAAAATATTAGCGAAATTTGAACAATATCCTCTTAGGTAGCTCGGTAAGCTATTAAGGACACACGAGAGCGTTAAGGAGATTCTAAGAGAAGATGGTTTATGCAGATTCCTCGTATTAATAACTACCATCTCCAGTCTTATGCCTAAGACAAGCCGCAAAGTCAAGATCACAGAGGTTAAGGCGTGTTCAACAAGCTGCTCATGGCTACCACTTAAAGGGCCGCCCCCAGTCGTATGCATACGGAAGTGCAACATAACTTTCTTCTTTTTCTTCTTCTTATTCTCCTTCTTCTTCTACTATACATATAGTTAAATTTGCTAACTTGTTCGTATTGTCCAATTTTTCGTAATCATCTTGATCTAATCAAAATGACAACATTGATATTGGAATCGAGTCAACGAACATTACTGCAAATGATTTCACAACGATAATTATTTTAATCTAATTTTGGTTATATCTATAAAAGTTCAAAAGTTCAGTCAGTGTTACGAATTTGAAGGTAAAAAGAAAAAAAAAAGAGATAAAAGTTAAAGTCTATAAATCATCTCTCAATGTTCTTTTACTTCGAGCTCAACGTTAAAAGGTACAATGCACGATCTGTAAAAGGTATTCACGAAGTCAAGAGTGATATATCGCCGTGAGAGTTCTACCATTGTTTGCGAGTAAGTTCATAACCATGAGGTAGAAAGAGAAAAAGAGAGAGAGAGAGAGAGACGAGACCCTGCTTCTACTAACAGCTTCCTCGTATCAATATGATCACTTTTCTGATTATATAATTAACAAGTATTATATATAGAATTTCTAATGACAATGATTAAACGTTTTCGACTTACCGTTTGGAGCTTGTCTGCAAAGTCTGGCGAACATCCTTTTGATTTATCAATGAACGTTCACCTGTAACAACAAAATATTACCAAAAAATAAAATCAAATAATTAACACACACACATATACATACACACACATACACATACACACACATATGAGAAACAAACGCGATAGTTTATAATTTTATTATACTTAATTGAATGTAAGACACGTGAGAGTATGAAAAGTTAAAACAAGGAAACATACATAGATACTTGATCAAAAAACTCAAAGTTTTGTCGGATATAATTATTCCGGATGTGTTGGGACGTTAATTAGTAACGTTAATTACGTGAAACGACTTTCAACGAATACTATCACAATGATTCAACCGATGGCCATGACTATTTGGTTTATCCTATTTGTCCTGCATAAATAGAAAGATTTCAAGATCGATAAAAGAGAGAGAGAGAGAGAAAGAGGTGAGGGAGGGAAACTTGAGGAGAGATTGGTGGGGCAAGCAGCATATGCAAATCTTTAGTTCAAAGTTTATAGGATTTAATTAACTATAGGATTAACGGTTTCGAACTTAATAAAACCGGTTTTTGTATTTTAATTGACTTCATTTGGAGGCTCCATAAATTCATCAGATTTCGTGGATACTTTCGTACACACGAATGAATTTCTTTTATTTTATTTACTTTCTTTCTTTGTTGTTCTTTTTTTTCGACAAATATCTGGAATCTTTCTTAATTAGCGCTAATTACGATATCTTTTCGCGTACCATGCGAAAATATCTCAAGTCTGACAGAAATCTAATTGTAAGATATAAATTTGTTATAATTAACCGAATGGGGAAAAAATAACAAATATATAAAAGAAATATTATTGAAATTTTGAGTGTGCAACTTAAGGGGTTAATTCAAAATTTTAAATCTTAATCTAAGGTAATTTCTTAAACAAAGCCAATAAAAAAGAAAAAATAATAAATAATTGATCGAGCCAATCGAAGGAAATAATTATAGCAATTGCGATGGAAATTTTTCCAAGGAACTTGGGTAAATATTCGATCGTTGTCAGGAATCGCCATACACATGCGTAAGAAAAGAACAAAATGAACGGATACCGGAAAGTCGGGTATAACTCGCTCGATCGATTCTCGCGAAATGAAGGAAAAAGAAAAGAAAAGAAAAGAACAGAAAAGGAAAAAAAATCAAAGTTAAAGAAGAAGCATGATTGTTAACCGAACGATGTGGAAGAGACGTAATACGACTTGGTGATGGACGATCGTGGAGCCGGAAGTAGGATAGTAAAAAAAGCTAGCATTTAGAGAGACACGTTCAGATCATCCCGCGAATGCCTACACGTCGAAAGAGCAGGGTCGAAAGCATGTTAGGGCAACAACACGTTCCACGGCTGTTTGACATAACCAGTTCGGAGCTGCGGGCAAGGACGACCCCTTCTTCTTCTGCTTTTTCTTCTTCTTCTTCTTCTTCTCATATTCTCCTACTCACCCTCGATCTTTCTCTTACTCGTACCATCAAACCTTACTCGACCCTGACCATCGCAATATATCACTCCCGTACACTTGCCATTAACAATTCGATTTTATTCTCGTGTCAATTTATGATACACACGGTCCGTGACTTTGCTAAAGTTAACCCTTTACACTCGAGGTCAAACTCTCCAAACGATTTTCCTCATCTTTATTGAATTTACGTTGAATTTCTTACTTCCATCTTCGAACAGCCATGTGTTCATTCGATAGGATGAAACATTAACGAAATAGTTGACATTTTGTTCCAATCGAATAGATTATTCATTATAAAGTCAAAGTTTAGTTTGTTTGTTGCGTGTAACCCTATTGAGATACTAATAATTAATTCTAATTTAAATAGAAAATCAAGATAATGATAATAAATCGTAGATGATATTATCATTGCTAACGATAACGTAGACAGGACATAGTTGTTAGCGCGTGTTGCTGTATACTATCTCTTTGATCAACCGTTAGCCTTACCACCAAAGATACTTATCAGTGATATAACTTCTGTATCTTATCAGTATATGTTACAAGTCATTTTATATGCGCTCAATTTATTGATGAATTTGTGTGCATTAAATCGTATTATTCAGGTAATACGTAGGATTTTTAACAAGGGTCTAAACATTCTATTACTCGGATACTAAAAAAGTATGTATGTAAAAATGATTTTGAATATGATACGATAACGATATTCTAGCTCGATAATAAATTATACATTCTCCAAATTCCACGTTAGTGAAGAAAATTGATGAAAATAAAAGTAAATAAAAAAAGTAAATAAAATTTGGAAGGCTTTAGGTTAAGCACACGATGTTATAGGATATAATTAAGAAGATTTAAAGGTTTCCTTTCACAGGTTAGAAATGACACGCGGACGAAATCGTGCAGCAGTGCTATGTCATAGCCTGTTGAGATATCTCGAACCATCAGATTACACCTATCCCTGGCGCCTCTCACCGAGTTATCCTGACGTACGACTAATTGCACGAATAATTGCATCGGCGATAATCGCATCGACGCGATTAATATTTCTACCTCCTGTCGAACCCCTTTTTAATAGCTTCATTATGTTTTATATTTTATCATAGTATCATATAATATTATATTATTTTTCATTTATTTATTTCTTTGATTTTAATTTGTTCTTTTCGTTTCTTTTTCTTTTTCTTTTTTTTTTTTTTTTTTTTTTTTTTTTTTTTTTTTACTCGAGAATCAAACGAACGTAACTGACCGCAGTCGGGATGAGTTTCATTTCAAGTTTTTATTTGAAATATCTTCAACTTATTGAATCGTCACGCGTTCGAGTTCAGTATGGATTTAAGCAAAAAATAAACTCGATTCGCCGTAGGTGTTCCCGGTAGATCGATGATCTCTCTCTAGGATATCAAATAAAAAGAAGAAAAATAAGAAGATGAAGAGGAGGAGGAGGAGGAAGAGAAAGAGGAAGAAGATGATGAAGAAGAAGATCGAAGAGAGACTGTTCGAATGATAGAAGCAAAATAAAAATAGTTTGGTAAAAATTCCGAGAATGTTGAAAATAACTTTTACGATTACTAATTTTTCATCATAAATGCATAACGTTAGCAAATCCACGACGTGTTCACGTTGTCCTCGGTTTGACGTTGATGAATCAAGACGCGTGGATAGGGAATATTTTCAGCAAAAACAGATCGAAGATGAATCAATCTGAAGAGCTATTAAAGGAGTTGAGAGAGAGAGAGAGAGAGAGAGAGAGAGAGAGAAAGCGGCATTAAATTTCATTACATGCACCTTGTTTTGCGGGAATATGATTCCGAAGACCTACCATTGAGAAGATTGTTAGTTCTCTCCCGTCATTCTCTGACAATTTCATATTTTATTCGTGGAATAGGAAATTTTGATTGAATTAATAACAATCATTTCCAACATCTTTTACATCAATATATTCAATCGAATCGAATCATTGGAGAATATCCAATACTGACAATCCTTAATTATCATCTCACGATTAATAATCGATCATTATTTTGTGAGCGAAATTCGAAAGAGATAATTATATATTATACCAAACGATGACGATACGCGTTAATGTGTACGTGAGCGTGTATGATTGATATTACGTATATACTTTGATAAATGTACTCGTTAAATGTCAGTAAACATTGACGAATAATCGAATTAAATTATATCATAAATTTTCGTAAAAATTCTGAACTCACGGTACAAATAAAAAATATTCCATTGAACGGATAAATGCGGTGTGACTGACGTGACAATAAACGAGTTCATTATAATCATTTTAATTTAACCTTTTTTTTTATCCATGCACAATTAACATTATTTATTTTTAAGGAAGCATATTACTTTCTCTTTCTATCTTTGTTGATTTGTACATACTGAAGGTGGTTTATATATAAGAGTGGATCGTGACAAGAAACAAGGAGTTGCACGACAACAACGACGAAAAGAAGAAGAAGAAGAAGAAGAAGAAGAAGAAGAAGAAGGAGGAGGAGGAG
>NW_015148991.1:1974742-2006286 GCF_001465965.1 Polistes dominula | reverse complement strand
TGGAGGAGGAGGAGGAGGAGGAGGAGGATAACGTGACCACCCTCCGTGTACGAATGGTAAACGGATACGAGCATCTGGACACCGGATACTGTGGTTCGTTACCCTTCGCATCTTCCACACCGGAAACCATTCTTCGCACCGAAGGTAAACGCCCTCTGAGCTTTCCGCCAACGATCCGCTTGGCAGATCGTTAACGATCTCTATGTATGTATGTATGTATGTACGTCGAAGTTATCTTTCTAGATTATCTCGATACCTCGTCGGGTTCCTTTTACAAGAAGACGAGATCGACTTCGTTCCGCTTAAACTTTATAATAACCTTTCTCTCTCTATCTATCTTTGAGAAGCATAGGCTGAGTCAGCAACAATTTATATACTCCGAATATCGTCCATGATTTTTGGGGATAATGAAAATCCCTCGAAAGTTAATTTGCATTTAGTCGTAAATAAAATAAAAATCATCTTACTCTTATATAGACAAAAATACATAGAAAGTAATTTTCAAAATAAGAAATAAATAATTGATAATCGAATAGAGTTTGTTGATTCAGTCTGTATTTAGATTCCATCGAGAGAAGAAAGAAACCAATAGCAAACCATAGCAAATTGATTCTAACCTAGCGACCATACTTCATTTTGTACGCGACACTTTTGTACGCGAAAAGAACTCGGGCAACTTTCTTTTATTTTTCTTTTTTCTCTTTTGCTATTCTAGTCGATGTACAAAAATTGGGCAGCTAACTTCGTAGCTCGAAGGATCAAATGTCGGATTTGAAAAGTCGATAGGAAAGGTACGTTGACTGCTGAGAGCTTGTTAGTTGGGTGACCGTTTTCAATCTTGCCGATGTCAGCGGGTGTCGAAGTGAGGCGCGAACGAAGACGCGTCTGTAAAAAGAATCCTCTCTCTCTCTCTCTCTCTCTCACTCTCTTTTTTGAGAGAAAAAGAAAGAGTGACGACTTCCCGTGTGAAATTCTCCGAGACTCGTTCGGTCCACTCTCTTTGATTCTACCAACCGCCATTTTCTTCCTCTTCTTCTTTTTCTTCTTCTTATTTTGAACGGATCGATCACTGATAACAACTGACCAACATAAATGAACAGAACCCCCCTTTCAATGTGATAGCCAACCAAAGTACATATCAACTTTAATTACCATCCGTTTAATCATTTTTAATTAACACTAATTTGATTAAAGTTTTTCATGAAAATTAATGACTAAGACTCGCGTTAACGATTGCTTTTGACGATGCTATGAAATCATACGAGCGAGGAAGTCGTAACGTTTACTTCTTCTATGTGTCCTGAGTCAATACACTCGCACTCTCTTAACAAGTGGATACAGAATATAAAAAAAAGTAAAAGAAAAAAATCGATATACTATAGGCACAGAGAGAAGAATCTTTAAAGCTCTTAAGAAACAGCGAGTGCAAGCCTTGAATGCAGCTGATTGCATTCAAGTGGGTCCTTCCGTCGACTATGCCAGCACATGTCTAATAACTTGACGAGCTTCCTTCTACTTCTTGCTTAGAATTGAATCGATACTAAACATCGACTCTTAGACATGCTTAGTCGTCTTCTTGATCATGCCAGGCATACTTTTTCGAGTACATTTGACAAGCTTACAGTATACATTGTTGCACAGACGTATATAACTTGATTCAATATATTTTCATAATAGATGCAAAGAAATATTATTATATTTTTCATCCAAATCTTTTTTCTTTTTTTTTCTTTCTTTTTTAACGACATTTTGACGATAAGTTTGAATTATTACGAAAAAAGTGATGATGATGATGATGATGATGAGGATGATGATGATAAAACTTGTCTAGAACCGGTCTTTTCCCGTTTTAATAAAATGAATATATTTCGAACTATTTCTGATTATCCTCAATGATCTCATAATTGTTACAAACTTAATGGCAAATCAATCGTGATCGTATTCACCGTTAGCTTACGATGCTCCGTGTTCTTCGAAGCATAAACCGTGTAATTAGGACATTTCTTTCCCTCTCTCTCTCTCTCTCTCTCTCTCTCTCTCAGACTTTATTCCAGATCGTTAATACACGATCTAGGAATGATCTAGCTAAGCTATAAAGTTAAGTAGCTGGCAAAGTTTATCGACAGCGAACGGTATCGTCGTTATATTATACGAGTTGCATGTTCAAATTATAGCCTCAAGGGTAAATAATTAAACGGTCTTTTCTTTCTTTCTCTCATATTAATGTCAATCTAATGTTTTATCATTAATTGGATACTACGATAGCTAGGGATAAAAATATTACTGATTTTCAAGTTCGCATATATAAAATAAAACGTGTGAATATTTAAAACTTAGACGTATGAGGAAATGAAAAGGATACTGATATTACTGAAAAAAAGAAAAAAGAAAAAAATAATTCTCCATGAAATTTGATTTAGATCAAGCTGATATACACATACACGTGCTATAAGGATGTATGCCAAAGATGGCCTTGATTTTTTTACGGCGTTAATTCGTCGATGATTATAGATGTTGGGGGGGCCACTTTAAAAAGTAGCCCACTTTGGGTTGGTAAATATCCATAAAAATGCATCTTGCGTACGATAGCAATAATCTCTTCTACCGTTTGATTATTATGTTTTAACATTGATCATTCGCGAAATATATATATATATAAATATATGCATTTATATTTTAAAGAAAAACTATGGAAAAGATTTTTCAACTGATAACTTTAGATTAAAGGAATTATTTTCAGACTTAGTCGATTAGGTGTTGTATGATGTGGAAAATTGAAAAAAAAGAAAATAAAGAACTGAAAAGTAGGTTCTCTTTGAAAAGGCCGATTGGCCAGTTCGACCCAATCAATCCTGGCCAGGTCCATCGTCCAACAAAGAACCGGATTCACGCGTCGAAGAAAAAGGAACGTTCCACCCTCTCCTTGGTTCGTTTACATACACGAATGGAGGACTCTCGAAATTGCTGCAAAAATTCTACCTCCTTCCTCTGTTAGTTATCTCTTTGATCGCTAATTTGTTACGCATACCTATCAATGTGTAAAAATAAAAACATATCATCAAAATATATTAAATAAACTGTACTTTCCATTCAGAGATAGAACTATTTTATTTTGTTTTAATTGAAAAGTCGAATCTCAACATTAGGCATCTTCTTGATGTTAGCGAAAGGAAGTTTGATGATAAAACGAAGCGACCGTAGTGCGTACAATCACTTTATTGTAGGATGAACAAGAAAGAAATAAGGAAAGAAAAAGAAATATTAAAAATACAAAAGTAAAAAAAGAGAAAAAAGAGAAAAAAGAGAAAGAACGAGTCACGCTCGCATCATCACGTATGCTGCCGGTGTTCACGACCCTTGTCGCCTTACCCCCACCGCCAAACCCCACCCTTCTATTCTTACTATTTTTTATCATCTTCGCAATAGCATTCGTAAGATATCCTCTAGAATAATCCATTACATTTGTCGCGTCAAGTCATCCTACAAACTTTCGCGTGTACATATTCAAATTTGAATAAAATATTTTCTTCGAATCAACGTAATTGCAATCACTAGCAATATTTGCTGTGCAATATGCGACAGCGATACAAAATGATAAGTCTAAATTAGAGACATAGAAACATTGGTGTAAGAAAGTTTTATTAGACTATAAGTTATAAAAATAGAAAGATTTGAAAGGAAAGAGACTGTGAAGGTAGAAATGGAGGATGATCGTATTGCTTGTTTGTGGTCCCTCGGACTGCCGGTCGATCTCCCTCATTAACATTCGACTCTTTGTCTCTGTCATCGTTGTGGTTGTCCTATTCCGTAAGGTCGTCCCCATCCTACTCGAGAGATTCTCTACTTCTCTTTCCTTCTTATCCATATCCTCCTCCTCCTTCTCCTCCTCCTCCTTCTTCTTCTTCTCTTCTTCTTTTTCTTATTTTCTCAACCGGTCGACTTTTAGTAGCTCTCTGCTTATTTTCCTTTTTTTTATTCCCTCTTTCCCTCTCTCTTCTTCTTCTTCTTCTTGAGCTTCTTCATCTTCTTCTTCTTCTTCTTCAACTTCAACTTCTATTTTTCTGTTTAAGTTCACTCTCCTGCTCCTCCTTCTCCACAAGCCATCGGACTTTTTTCGGAAGGAAGAAATGAGGATGGTCCGCTTCGGAGAGAGGCACGAGCATTCCTCAGCAATTTCGGTGTAATGCCGCGTCGTCAAGCCTGGTCAATCTTCGGCCTTGATAATAATGGCAACAGTCGTGTGGAGGTCACAATTAGGGACGCCAACATGTTCGCCAATCCTCCACCGCCGTTCGTACTTTTTCCAAGGAAACGCGTAAGATCGTTTAATTTTAGTATCGACGATTTTTATACAGAAATTTTCCATAATCGATTAAAAAAAATAAAAAAAAATAAAAATAACAAACAATAATAAAATTTCTCTCGGCAGAAACGTTAAAAGAAACATACAGTAATTTCGGTTTTCTAATATGAAATAAAACGCAATTTTTTCTAAACTAACAGTTGTAAACAAAATTACACAGAATTTGTTTCTATAGCAATCTAAAAGTGTCAACTACCAAACCTTAAAAGAAAAAAATTCTAACATTAATAAAAGAATAACGAAACAAACATAATCCTATCTATTGGTGCAAGCCGAAATTACTTTCTTGCCAACACAACCATGAATCGCGTTTAAATATCATTATGTCAATTTTGGATTCATCGTTTAAATAATAAATTGTCGTTAGATTTAAAATGCGCAAAACGTTAAATATACAAAATTGCAATTAACAAACGATTTAAAGATCTTTTATAAAACGATTTAAATGCGTGAGAATAAATTCGAGGTAGCGCTTTTTGGTCGAGTGAAGAAAAAATTAAAAAAAAAAAAATAAAGGATAAGAAAGAGGAAAGGGAAAGAGAAACTGCAAACCAAACGAGAGAGAGAGAGAGAGAGAGAGAAAAATTCTTTGTGCAGAGAGTGCGAGCTTTTTAATTTTATGAGGGGTGTTTATCTTACGATTATGTTGATAACTTCTCGGTACACGCTCGTAACGTAAATTGGCCTCCTGACAAGAATTTCGTGAGTGAGTCAGAGAGGGAGGGAAAAGGGGGAGGTAAGAGGGAGAAGTTGGAAATCGTTCGAAAAATTCGTCTCGCTACTTCGGGCAATCGTAAAACATTATTTCGATTCGAATAAATCTCTTTGTATAATAGTGTATTAGCAGTGTTTGCTTGTTTCCTACCCAAAGGATTCAACTCGTCCATATTCGCATACGCATTATACATATACACACACATACACACACATATTTTATATATATATATATATATATATATATAAATGATGCGATTTAAATAGCCCATAAGCGAGGTATGATAATCGCTTACGCGTGAAATTTCAAGGCCATTAACGTTTCATAATCCACGATGATATAAATAATTTCAATTTTCGAGTGGACGTATAGTACACCGTAAGGTACGATAATGCTTGTGTAAAAATATGATAGTAAATAATAGTTATTTCCAATTTTGCAAGAACAGAGTCCTTATATTTTTGTTTGTTTAGAACGAAAGAGATAGATCAAATTTTCATTTCTCTCTTACGTATTTAAAGTCTTTGCTTAAGATCTATAATGGTGATGACCGTTAAAAGTAGAAGAAAAATGTTCGAAAAAGTACATCATAGAATTAGCTCTTTCTACCATCCTTTTCCAAGCTGTTCCAGGACGAAGAGAGACGAACGGAGGGAGACTCACCGGGCCGTGTGTAACTTGATAAACAAGTTTACTTGGAGAGGCCAGTATCTTATATACACGCTTACACTGGGTGTCCCAAGGAGACTGAATACTAATTGCTGGACGTGCCGTGTGAAACAAAGCGGCTACTCCATGGATATACTGCAAACTCACAATCCTTCTTCTTCTTCTTCTTCTCCTCTTCTCTTTCTCTTTCTCTTTCTCTTTCCTTATCGTGCATCAAGTTCAAGCAACAAAATCCTCTCGAAGAAGAAGAAGAAGAAGAAGAACTTGACCGATCCGAAATTGGAAGTAAAATGAAACGCATACTGAAAGAGTATGCTCTTCTTTCTCAATGTGTAACTTAGTTAGCAACACCAGTTTATCCAGATATTTGAAAAATGTTTGAACCAATGTTGTGGAAACCTTTAGATCTTCATTCCTTAAGCAAACAAGAAATAGTACGCGTATCATTCCGTTAAACGTTATAATCTTACAAGAATAATCTGATATCAATTGTTAAGTATATACGATCATCGAATAATAGTTAGACAAAAAAATTCTGGTACCCCCGGTATATTAGCTATGGGCAATCCTGTCGAAGAAGCGAATTCGCGGTCGCCGCTTTTGGTTTTCCGGATCTTGGGTCCGGTAGTCAGCGGGTGGTGGTATTTCTGATTCTACGGCTTACAGCGATAAGAAGGTGAGAGAGAAAGAAAAAGAGAGAGGGAGAAAGAGGGAATGAAAGAAAGAAAAAAGATAAGTCAAGCCATGGAAATAACGTTGAGTATGCAGGCACGAGGCAAGCTATAGATGAGATGGCACGAGGAGCACTGCACTCGGACGTGTCGACTGCTCGCACGAGTCTCTTCTGCTATCGAGAGGATTAGGAATCCTCTTCGAACTCTTTGCTGAGTCTTTCTGATCCTCCTCTAATATCCCAGTCACGAGTTCTTTGTGTTTTATACTTCCCTTCTCTTTGTTTCTTTCTCTTTTTTTTTTTTATTTCCTTTTCACTTCTCGTAGTTGGGTCGTGTTCAAAAGTCAGATTTTCAAATGCATGCAACTTTAGAAATTTCTTTCTTTCTTATCTTCTTATTACAAATTGTAAGACTCTGTTTCGAGTTAATTTCTACCGGATTACACAGACATTAACAGCTAATTGCAATTATCGTTTTGTTAAACATTTATAAATATGTTTCTTGTCAGGATTATGTATTAAACGCATTTATATATATATATATATAGTTTGGATTGTATCCTTTAAGATTCGAGTGCACGTAGCCAACATGACGTACAAATGTACCCTTATCGCTTTAAGCAAGTTCTTGTTGCATCTTAAGCGCTACTCGTATTTTCACGCATTATTTGCGCCCGTCACACCACCTACGTTGTTAGCAAATCACAGATCAAACGCATTTCCCTGACGTCGCAAACCTAACGTCGCAAATCTTTGATGTCTCCTTATCGTCTTACTTATATTTATCCGCTAAACGGTATGCCTCCCATTTGTTCGTTTATGATACTTATGCATGTTTGACAATTATTTTCTTCTTCTTTTTTTATATGTAGATACAAAAATTATGTTTTTGAAATGATTGTTTTAAGAAACGACTTAGTATTGAATTTTAAACAAGCATGTTTCTACTTTGGTTACAACTTTGTACCAATCGATGATTCAGACCTAATGCATGCACGATAATCTATGACTGCAAGGAGTACATAGGAACCTATATACAGAGTACAGAACCAACCAAGAGAGAACAGGATGTAACTACTCGTAATATATACGTAAATTACTGCAGATGATAACGCGCTATGCCCACGCGTTCTAGCGAGAGAGATCCTGTTTTTCTTTCTCCTTTCCATGTTTCATAAATGGAAAAAAAAATTGGCCTCGTACTTAAGTACATATCATATCTCTTTTGCAATATAAATTTTCTATCTCATCTTCGTATACATATATATATATATATATTATATATATTTTCTCTAAAAGACAGCATCATCGTATTTGTTCAAAGAAATATAGAACAATACAAAATTAGAACGATTATCATTGATTTCAATAATCTCCTTATAATAGTTATTTTCCTATTATTAAAAAACAGTGGATAAATGTATTAATATTTGTTAAAGGTTTGCAGTATTTCAATTTTGATATTTGAACCCCGGTAAATGTTAAACTCCTACATGATATCCCATATCGTTACGAATATGGAAGTCATTAAACACATAAAGAAAAATGGCTCCCATCCAACTTTCGATTTACGAGAAACAGGACTCATCAACAGTAGATACTTGCCATCAACCATAAGCCATTTTATGAAACACTTAGTACATCGAGGTGTATTTACAAGTAAAGTGTATATAGAAGTACGTAGGTACCTTAGTATGTAGCTCTAACGACGATTGGAAAACATGAATGCGAACTCTCATGAACTTTCCATAGAACAGGAGATGAGATAAGTGGTTTGTCCTCGCGTAAAGGCTACATCCTAGCGATAATGTCAGAAAAATTTACTCATGTATGTACCAAAAGAGAAGAAAAAGAAAAAGAGAGAGTGAGAGAGAGACCCCATAGATGCAAGCTGTTTCTAGAGAACGGAAGAAAATAGATGAAGATAGAAAGACGTGATGCATGCTTGCGATTAGGCGAATAGGCAGAGGTTAGTGTAGATAAAGGATTATGAGAGAAGATCGGTGAATCCAGTCGAATAACAAGTGCATTATAGATTACACTACCTAACCTTTTCTATTCACATTATTGTAATTAAACACTCTAATTATTCATTAATGATTCAAAAAAAAATCATTAGGAATTAAGAAATATTATTTTAAAATCTTCGTGATTTTATTCCAAAAAATAAATAAGATTATTCCGAAGTTATAAAAAGATATATTGTTATATATTATAGAAATAGTTTAGTTTACTTAGGTGTACCTTAAAATTTGAGAAATGTGGTTGATATTATTCAAAATGAAAATAATTAAAAGCTTTCACTGCTCACTTGTGCATCACCCGTTACAATGTGTAACGTCCGATCTTCACAATATACCGAATGCACGTGGAAACGTATAATTTAGCGAACACACACACACACCACTTCTTCGAGACTCGATTTATACACTGTGCGAGTTAACTTTGAGAAACACATACACGCACACTTCAGTATCCCCTTTACATAGATGATCTAGCTTATTTTTATTTAACTGATAGATTCGTAGTATCTTATTTTTCATCGACTTAACGATAAGAACAATGTTTGATCTCTTATTATTAGATAAGAATAATTGAACATTTATATTTTCAATTCTCACTCATAGATTTGTTGGAGATCTCGATCGAGTAAGTATCGGTCAGAGTTCGTGGAGAACAGAGCGATCACGGTGTAGCTCGTGCCCCGGCAACATCGGCATCGCCACTATTCTTTGCTTGCACATGTTACTCTCTATTAAGCTCCCTTCACACCGTCGACTCGTTTAACACAAATACACCCAGTTGGAAAATACTAATGTAAGAGTTTCATATTCTCATATGACATTTGAAATTTGATATTTTGAAAATACCAACCGAGTTGGGTTTTCATGATCACTGTGATTGATCCGTTTCTGAACGTTGAAAATTTCTTTTACTTATTTTGTTTTTTTTTTTTTTCTTATCATTTAAATGATCCTCGTGTATATTCAAACGTTACATTGAGTTGTACAAATTTGGGAAGTTGTACGCAGAATAAAATCTTTTAGATGGAAGAAAGATTGGTTCAATAAACACAACTCCTCTTTTGGTAGGTTAAGCTGTGTAATGTCACATCCGTGAACCGAACATTGACACGAGGACCTTCGCCGCGAAACTACTTAACGCGCTAGAAAGTCTGTAACTAAACAAATATGACTAATCCTGGAGAGTCAACGACACGGTATAACCCTTTGTCGCTTATTCCGTTGAACCCAACGCTGTTTTCTTTACCCACTTAAAAAGCCTCTGCTTGTACATATACATATACATTCCTTGAGTGTTTTAAATATAACACAGGCGTATGAATAAAATATACATATAGACGTTACATCGATAAAAAATGATTAATAATCAAATAAATACAAATATCTACAATAAAACTTGAATAAGCAACAAATTCAAAAGGAAAAAAAGAAATAATCATACAAGGATTACCTTGGACCATCCAATCGACCAATCAAAAGCCGTATTATCCTCGGTTACCTTTCCATCAATTCACACTATTCTAGTTAAAGATCATAGAAAGTCCATCGATCGGAACCATATAAATCGAGTTGTAAAAATGTAAAAAGATGAGAAAAGAAAAAAAATATAACCGTACCGAAAAGCCGAAAATATAAACTCGTGTGTTTTCGGGATCTCTAAGAAGAAGAGTACTTAGTTCGCGTAGTTGAGTGCGGGCGTAATAAGACTGCCTGCTGACGGCGGTAGCGCAGTTCGTGCCCGCGAGCTGCGGCAGCAAGCAACCAAGAGGGAAGCCCCTCTCTATCCCTTCCTCTCTTTCTTTCTTTCTTTCTTTCTCTCACTCTCCTCACTACGGCACACTCTTCTGGCGACTCCTTTGGTGCCTGCCAGCCAGCCAGCCAGCCAGCCGGCCAGCCAGCCAGCCAGCCAGCCAGCCAGCCAGCCAGACCAAGAGACCTATACACAGGTTGGTTGTGCCTGTACAGAGCCAGAGCCTGCAGAGCCAGAGCCTGCGGAGCCAGCTTGTCGAGACGCACGGTTGAATCCGTACCTTTCTCTCCCTTTGCTCTCTTACCTTCGAACGAATCACGCGAAGCCCTCGAGCGAAGACGCCCGAGGGAACTCCGTCAGGTCCCTCGACTACCACCTTCTTATCCCCACTTCTTATTGTTTTCTGATCTCTTATACAGTTGGTAAAGTAGATCTCTTTCATTATAATCTTCCTTAAATATTATTATAGAAATTAGGTATGCATAAGTTACCGTTATATTGTTTTCTTTTATTGTACTTCTGTATGACAATTAATTGTCCGAGAATGGTGGGCCAGTTTTTCGAAGTTTCCTCAACAATTCAGGTTTGGTAAGCAATGCCTTCTCGATAGATTCGATTAAAACTTCTTCCTGATTGTAAGGCGGAAATGGCATACTTTCTAAATTATAAATATATACAGCACCTTGAACATCCGCAGTTACCATCTGTTTAGCATTAGCACTGAACTCGACTTTTACTAGTCTTGCTTCGTTTGGTGAACGTGTTACAGATGCTGGAGCATAAGTTCTCCTTTTAATATTCCATATGCAAATCTCGTTGTTAACGATGCTAGCGATTATGGTTGAATACGTGGGACACCAGGTTGCGTATGGAACACATGCCGTCGTTGTTGAAAGGGTGATCAAAGGTTCGGTTAATTCTTCTATCCAAATCCTCGTACACCAATCGGCTCCGCAAGTCAAAAAGAGTTTAGAACAAAAAGGAGAAAATTCCATTCTGTAGATTGGGCCATCGTGTGCTAGAAAACTATCGATGTGTTGATACAAATAATTTGTAGAGCATCGATATATCGCACCCTCGTCTGAACCAACAAAATAAATGGCATGTAAAGTTGGATGTCTGCAAAGAACGAGAACACCTGGATTTTGACTTATTAGAATATCGTACTCGATACATTGATCGGATCTTTTAACTCCTGGTATTTTATCTTCTATCTTGGAAATTTTCATCATCTCGGTCATTACGAAATTTTCGTCCATCGGGTAACGATATACACAACCATTTTGATTACTCGTATAAATTAATTCCTAAACCAAGAAACAAGTATTAAACTTATATATTTAATTTTATTCCTCTTTGAATATTAAACTTTCAATACCTGAAAATCAAAATGTTCGTCACTTTCCCACCATTGTACTTGCCAATGGGGTTCATATACAGATGAGGTGTCACTATTGCTTTGTCGTATTATGTTAATAGAAGTACTGCTAACGTCAATAACTTTGATCGAACCATTGTAAAAACCAATAGCAAGTAAATTTGGTCGATCGTGACTCCAATCGATGTCGGAAATTTGACTGTCAAAGTGATACATTTGTCCTGGTTCTTTTGGATTCTTTGCACACCACAATAACAAAAGACCATCTTTTTTATCATTACCTGGCTATATGCGAAATGATCGTGTCAATATTTATGTTAATACCAAATGTTAATACAAAAAAGCATTATTGCTCTATACGAACTTTTGAGCCATACGACACAGCAATGATGTTTCTGTTAGAGTAATTCCAACTAAATGAAGAAACTGACCGATCTTTACTTAAATTGCAAGTATAAGTCCACAGGAGATCAAGATCGTACGTAAATTCTAAATCGAGACTACACGGATCTTGTTGAACGATTCCAGTGAAACGTTTTTGAGCAGCAAGGTAAACGTTGTTGGATAATATTCGTTCCATAACCCGAACAGCGTTCAGAAACCCAGTATTATATACTATGTGAGCTAATTGTTCAGAGGAACGTTTAACTTGAAGAGCCATGTCATACTTGGGCAATTTATCTTCCATTTCCTACATATCAAATTATGTTACGAATATTTCAAATATATAAACAAATGAACGAATCTGTAATAAAAGTATAGCAAAGACCGGACCTGTGTTTCCAACATTCTTTGATAACTATCCCTAGTACGAACAATTAAAAGATTATTCTTCTCCATCAATAATTCCGATTCCTTATACGTGTCATGTATAACCCAATTATTAACAAACATTCCTTGATTTTGTCGACTCCTTTCTTCGAGATAAGTTCCACGCGATTTTTTGATAATCCCAATTGTTTGGGTTTCAGCGTCAGTTGCTTTTCTAACAGTTGCAGGAGCTGATATCAAACGGTTGTATCTTTCATTGCTCTCTCTGACTGCCTGACCTTCGGGTGTACGGAGATCACTCGTCAAGGGAAGCATCTCAAAGAAGATGATAGTTTCTGTTTCTTTTAATATAATCATAACTGTTTCTGGTCGAGTGTAAAAGACATCTGGATCATGACTGAGAAGTAACAATTGGAAGAAAGATCAAATAAATGAATGAATGAATTAATTAATTTATTTATTTATTTATTCATTCCAACTACCTGGGCAGATAGAATTGAGGCGGTGCTTTCTCTTCAGTATCATCTATAATACCAACAAACTGAGTGGACAAAAGACTCTCCACTTGCATATCGTCAGTAATATACAAGGATGATCGAGATACTATGGAAGAACTGGATTTAAGGCCCAAATGTAACGAGGAAGATAAGAAACTCAATTGGACGTTGCTTTCAGCTTGAGAAAAAGCGATTTGTTCAAAAGCAGTCATTTGGCGATCATCGATTAGATTAAACATAGGGTGTGTCAAAGGTTTCGGTGTGACATCGACGTCATCTTCATAAAGTCGAAGTGCCATACGTTGTTGCAATAATGCTGATGCTATATTTTTACCATATTTACGACCCTTAGAACCAACTTGCAATCTAAATTTTGACGATGATACACTCTGTGGCCTAGAACTTGGTCGCTGAGAATTGTCCGTGTCGCTTGCTTTCATTTTTCTATCGTTACTTTATACACGTAACTTTTTTCATCTAATTTCTTTTATATCAATTAAAATATAATATAAAATCAATGTTTTTTATTATAGAAATTATTTCACTCACTTGATCAAGTACTTATTCGCAAACAATGCTATCTATACACCATAGCGTAGGATTCCATGGAAACGTGAGAATCGATCAGGCTGATATTATCTTCTATTTCTATACTATCACATAAAAAACAAAGGAATATGTTAAATCTATTTAAGTTCTTAAAAAAATACATTCCAATCTTCAATTTTGCATTAAAACAATTCATTACGATCATGTTTTAAAAGAATCAATATTTCGAATCAAAATAAAACGATTTAAAAATGCGCGCCATGCGCAATTTGAAACACACATGCTCTCTAGTGGGAAAAACGGCAACTATTCGATATACGTGATCGAACGACGTCTTTCGGTCGATACAGGAACAACACGAATGTGTGTGCGCGCGCGTTGGATCCAGTCAAATAAAAAAGTAAAAATACATTTACACAAATATTATTATAATTATTATTATAACGATTATTGATAATAAAATATTACGATAAAAAAAGTTCTTTGATCGTTTAAGAGGTTATATGTGCACGACAAAAAGAATTGGGTTGGAGGGACGTGTACAGAAAAGGAGAAAAAACAATTCCGAATGAAAATTTTCGACTTCAAGGACATCTCATTTTAACGAGCCACCATCGTTGGTCGAATTCCTCATGTATGTGTTAACCTATGAATATACATTTTACATTTTATATTGCAAAAAGTATGTTGAACGTTTGTTACTTGCGCAATCGTTACGTTTTTTAAGAAACGCTTGATTCGTTGACAGAACTGTGTAGCTTGTGAATTAGAGAGACAAAGATGAAAACATAAGGGGGGTGGGGGAGAGGTAAAGAAAAAGAAAGAGAGAGAGAATAAAAGTAAGAGTAAGTATTACGTTATTTTTTTTTGGTCTTTCTTTTTTGTTGTTACGAAAAAACGCCAGTGGGAGAAAATAAATGGCCGAAAGAGTCGCCTTTTAATCGTAGCATATCGAAGAAGTAAGTATCGATAGAAATATTACACCAACAACGATGAACACACGTCACTAATCATTCTTTTTACGCTTAATTTTAATTTACTTTTAACAGCTGTCATCTAAACTATCATCTTTTTCTATCTTCGTTTTTCGTGAACATTGACAAAATTAGATTTTTTTTTCATTATTTCCTTTCCCATGAATAACGTTCGTCGTTAAATGATAATTATGATGAGATTGTTATTTTGTTTTATTATTCGGTACGAGTTACTAATCCTATTGTTTTTACCATTTCAAGAACACATGACTTTCAATTAAACGTATCTCGAAAAACAGAGATTGATACTTTTATATCGTATTTAAATGCACGTATGTACACATATATACTTCGGATTTTCCGTTGTGAATAACTCGCACAATTAAAGAGAGAGAGAGAGAGAGAGAGAGAGAGCTAGGGAGCGATCGTCGTGTGATGAAGACCACGTATGTTCGTCGTACGTAATAAGGTCTGTTACTATATAAAGCAATCACTTAACCTTTGCTTTATCTACTACGTGTCACTAAATATTTTACACTTTTTACTTTTATTTTTTAATTATTATTTGAAATTTGTAATTTGTCATTTTATTCGTGATTAATTTGATGTCTTTAAAATATTTCTTATCAAATATGTAAATACAATTCGGGAATTCAAGTTCGTTTATGGTTCCATTTGTAGTCCAATTCACATTATATTTATTTACAGGTATTTTTGTATATTTATTTTTCTATAGTGTGTTTAGACTACAATGATAACAAGCTGATCACAATTCTATCATATCATATATTTATTTACAGGTATTTTTGAATATTTATTTTTCTATAGTGTGTTTAGACTACAGTGATAAGAAGCTGATCACAATTCTATGATATCATATTAATATCTCCCTACGTGTTATACGAGCGTTCTTATTATCTCTCTAATCAAAATTTTATTTTATAATTTATCGCAATACTTCATATAATTTTGTACCTGGAATACTTTTATTTTCTTAGATAATTGGAGTGAGATGAGTACGATGAGGGAACAAGCCGGGCCTTCCAGGCCTTCGGGTTCTGCTACGGAGGAAAAAGAAAAAGATGATAGAATGTTTGAGTGTAACATTTGTCTTGATACAGCTAAGGATGCAGTTGTAAGCATGTGTGGACATTTGTTTTGGTACGTCATTTATTATGATATTTTTATTGGATAACCATGTACAAATTTTTAATGATTAACTATGAACATTCATATTTGTGATTTGTATTATTATAAGATTAATTATTGTTTAATTACGTATAGCTGGCCTTGTTTACATCAATGGCTAGAAACTCGTCCTTCACGACAAGTATGTCCGGTTTGTAAAGCTGCTATTAGCAAAGAAAAAGTCATTCCATTGTATGGACGTGGAGCAACAAAACAGGAAGATCCAAGGTTTATCATTAATCTAATTTAGAATAATATGTTTAATAACAATATTATTAAATAAATAATTATTTCAGAAATAATGTTCCACCTCGTCCTGCCGGACAGAGATCGGAACCTGAAACCAATCTTGGATTCTCTGGATTCGGGTTTGGTGATGGCTCATATATGTCTTTCGGTATTGGAACATTTCCATTTGCATTTTTCACGTCTACATTTAATTTTGGAGAGACTCGACCAAGTCCTGGTATAATTCAAATCTCTTAATCTTTATATACAATACATATAATATTATATATATATATAATTTTGTATACTTTTATAATTAATATTATTATTTTATAGCTGCCCGAGGTACTCCACAATTTGAAGAAGAGCATTTCTTATCTAAAATATTTCTTTGGTTATCATTGATATTCATTTGCTGGCTGCTAATGGCGTAACAGTTTTTTAACTCGCGCTATATGTCTCATAATAATTTTTAATATTATTCGGCCAGTCCATTATACGTGCGTTCTTCATACATAATTTTCCTTATTTTTAATAATATTTGTTAATCGTATAAAAAACTATATAACTGCTTGGATAAATAAATATATATATATATTAATTAGCTCTTTTACTACTATCATCTTTTTATCCTTTTTAATCTCTACATATACATATATATGTATATATGTATATATATATGTATGTATATTCATTTATATATATATGTATGCACTATATACAATGTATAACATAATATATAAATATATATATATATAAATATATGTATAAAAGTTTGTTAGAAATTATCCAAGCAGTTCTTAATTTTTGTTTTCTCTAATATTTTATTTCTTTTGGACATCATGTTATGTTATGTGTATATGTAATTACTTTTAATTTACAAAATATTTTTGATTCCTTATTCATTTAATTTATCAAAAATATTTGGAATGTGCTTTTAACATTGTAAGCATTATATGCGCGTTAAACATTAAAAGTACATTTTTATTGCGAGATGATGCAATTTAGAAAAAAAGTACTGCTATAGTCAGTACATTCCGAATATCTGCTTTTTATCTTTTCTTAGAATATAAATTTAAAAAGAAATAATCTAACTTTCATGAATATAAACAGTCTCATTAATTATATTGGATTAAAATTGTATATAATCTATAAAATAAAAATTACATTAGAGAATAGTTCAATATTATCAATATATAAGGCTATTAATATTAAATGCAATCGTTACAAATATATAATATTGTAATATATCATGAATATATAAACAAAAGTTGAAGTACAAAACATTTGTCGTGTGTACGTTTGCTTTAATACGACTCTCTTACCTATTTTTTGTTATTAAAACCTAATGATATCATTTAGTTTGTTTTAAAATGTGAAATAGTAAAATTATTGTACTCACAAAATCTCACTTTTTCTAATTCGTTTATTAATCATTAGGTAATACAGATAAAGCAACGCGAAAGTTGCAAAATATTAAATTCATCAAATTATTCTTAACAATTGTTGTTTCAAAAATTTCTATATAAAGATTACCATCTAACTAAAGCTACTTACATTGATTATTCTCAGAAACAATAAACAATATATATATTTATTTATTTTTAATATTGCACCAATTAAAAGAAAAAAAATTGTTGCATTGAAGTTATTTAACCATTTGAATTGGAGAGGTCTTTAGAAAAATTGTGTCGTGACAAATGCCAAAGGAGTTATCACGTATCAATTGCACATTGTGTTTTAATAACTTGGCACTTTTTTACAACTAATATGAATAGCACGATCATATTGCCTGAAACTCAAATGGTTAATCGTGTTATTGGTAAACTTGCATAAATATACTATTTTTATACCCTACGTTTGTTCGTTTCTGACTATGTTCTAATAAAACAAATGAATAAAATCGAAAAAATATCGTTCCAATGAAATTTCACACTGAACAATTTTGTTGTAATGGTTCTATTAATCATATCACAGGTTGTAGCTCCACAAGGGTAAAAAATATATGCTTCCCTTGCCTACTTTTTAATATGTCAATGAAAAATAGCTATTTTGTGCATTGAAAAATCTTTTAAATAGTTAAGTGCGGAGTTAATATTGTTACTAAACTCTATTTTAGTTTTCCCATATATATATATATATATATATATATATATATATATACAAATATATATATAGATCTATTTTTTTAAATAGATAAATGATTTTATTTATTCAATGTATAATTGAAGAAGAATATTTCAAATATTTTGTTTATAGTTGAACTTAAACAAAATATGTAAGAAGCTTCCTAATCGCATTTAATTACAAACGCAACTCAAATTGATATATCGATTTCCTTGATGTATGTCTAATTAGAAAGCCTTAGATTTCATCTTTTTGAGGAGTAGACTTTGTGAAACCTTTAGATACAAGTAAATCGTTACACTCTTGACGTGTGAGGCTTGATAAATTTAATCTCTCCATTTCCTAAAATTTATTTTAAAATGTTAAATATTGTTATTGAAAATGAATATGTTTCTGTCATATAATTAAAACGTACCTCCTCGTTTTCATCATAAAGAATAAGTTCTGGATTTGCACCTTGAATATGTTTGAATTCAACATTTTTGCTGTTTATGATATTAAGGATATTAATAATCATAACTTTGTATAATATCTTAATTAATGTTCTTTCATCATTTTGCATAAAAAAAATATAATGAAACTTAGATAAATAAACAAATGAAATTTACATTAGGCAAGATACGTCATATAATTAATAATAAGATATTAAATAACTTAAATAATTTTCAAAGGATACTATTGTGGTACATCCTGGAAAATAAATTGTTTGACATCCGGAAGCCGGTTCAAGGAACATCCACTACAACTCTATGTCAAAATATGAAATATATCTTATAATTAGTATAATACTTAACAAATATGAATTATTCATTCTTGTAGAAAAAAAAAATATTAATACCTTGATTTTCGCAAATGCATATTTCTTAGTTTCAGCTGAGACTGCAGCTAAAGTAACAACAAAGAGTAATAGGGAAATAAAAGTGACAGTGGAAGGTGCCATGTTTATTTTTAGAATGCAAAGAAAACGGAAGTAAGACACTCCTGATTTTCTGCGCGGATAAATTACACGAATTTAAAAATTTTCTTTCCTTTTACTTAATATTAAACTTTGAATAAAGTTAAAATAATAATAATTACAATTTTAAATTATTATTTTTTATTGTAAAATCGATATTTTTCATTAAACATTATAATAAAATTTTATTGATATTACGTTAATTTGGTGTAATAATAAATTTAAATTATTTTGTAAAATTCTATTACATTTATTATGTAATATTTATCTACTTATTATCTACTTTTTAAATTTATATCCATTAATATTATTTCCAATTGTTGTTTACGATGTAAAACAAAAATTTAAAATTTTTAAACGTTTTAATAATTATTTAAAAAAAAAAAAGATATTTTAAATTACTCAAAATATCTCCTAGTTTTCGTAATGCTACGAAAAATATGTTCAGATAATTACAAATGGAGGAAGCATAATTACTGTTTATAATTATAGTAAAAAAAAACGGCATTTTTCTTTTGCTCTACGAAACTCTAAATAATTTGTTTATTTAGTTAAATAATAATTATAGAGAATATTTAATAAATAATATATGATTAATAATAATGAAATAAATAAAATTAATAATATCTCTAGTTCGTGAAGGCGCAAAAGTCGTACGTAGTTGATCGAACTCTTATGTCGAAAAAATGGCGCTCTCTTGTGCGAGTAAGTTTTTCTTATTTTTATTTGTATTTTGATTTACGACTTTATATATTAACTATGTTCGAACAATAACAATTTTAACATAATCATTTTCGAATTAAACGATACGTGATATCGGAAATAAATTTCTGATTAATTAGCGTAACTCTTAAGCCGATAATAATATGAACATAACCTCAAAAGACCGCGCTTTATTGTATTATAATAAAATAAAAATGTATTTACAGTTTCCAATGAAGTGCCAGAACACCCTGTATTGTCTCCGGTATCTGGTTCTATATTTGAAAAACGTCTCATCGAGAAGTATGTTGCGGAAAATGGAGTGGATCCCATCACTGGCAAAGAGTTAACCATAGAACAATTGATTGATGTTAAAAGTATATGTTAATTGATAGAATTTTATTCATTATATTGTATATTTATCATTCTTATATTATTTTATTGTTTGCAGCTACTCCAATTGTTAAACCTAAACCACCGAGTGCCACATCAATTCCAGCTATATTAAAAATATTACAAGATGAATGGGACGCTGTTATGCTGCATTCGTTCACTCTTAGACAACAATTACAAACAGCTAGACAAGAGTTGTCCCATGCTTTGTATCAGCATGATGCAGCTTGCAGAGTAATCGCTAGATTAACTAAAGAAGTTACAGCCGCCAGAGAAGCTTTGGCTACTCTTAAACCGCAAGCTGGAATTGTTCAGGCAACGGTTATTCCGCAACCGGTATGTTACTGAAATCTTCTAATGAAATGAATATTTATACAAATTGAGTGTGTATATTAAAAGAAAATAATACTTTATTAAATAACAGGCTGTGGCAGTCGAAGCTGGTGGAACAGCTGCTCAGCCAATGGAACAAGCCGGTATTACCGAAGATGTCATCCAAAAATTACAAGAAAGAGCAACTGTTCTTACACAGGAAAGAAAACGCCGTGGACGTTCAGTTCCTGAAGACCTACTTCCTCAGGATAGCATTCGAACATTTCAAACACTTGCATCTCATCCTGTACGATATTATATATTTTTTATTTTCTCACATACATGTATGAATATATCTTAATAATCTATATATCTCGTTTTAGGGTCTTCATTCTGCTAGTGTACCTGGAATTTTGGCTTTGGATATCCATGGTGCAGATACAAGCAAAATTTTAACTGGTGGAGCTGATAAAAATGCAACTGTATTTAATAAAGATACAGAACAGGTTGTCGCTATCTTAAAAGGTCATACTAAGAAGGTACTTTATTGCATATATGTGTATTTATATTTCTCATTCATATATATATATATATATATATATATATATATTTATATTATTTATTTATATATATATATTTTTTTTATAATATATATATATATTTATATTTATTTATTTATTATAATATTGTTTAATGTACAAAAATTGTAGGTTACTAGAGTAATTTATCATCCCGAAGAAGATATAGTAATGACTGCATCACCTGATACTACAATCAGAGTATGGAATGTTGCTACAAGTCAAACAACTTTATTACTAAAGGCTCATGATGCTCCTGTAACCGGATTGTCATTACATCCGACTGGAGATTATCTGCTAAGTTCATCATTAGATCAACATTGGGCATTTTCTGATATTCGTACTGGAAGATTATTAACTAAGGTTCTTATCATTTAAATGTTTAATAAAACAATAAAATATAGTTAATTTGATTGAATAAATAACATTGATATTATTGTAATTTTGTAGGTGGCTGGTCAAACTAGTCAGCCATTAACCACAGCACAATTTCATCCAGATGGATTAATTTTTGGTACCGGAACTGCTGACTCCCAAGTGAAAATTTGGGATTTGAAGGAGCAATCGAACGTCGCTAACTTTCCTGGTCATTCAGGCCCAATCACAGCTATTAGTTTTTCGGAAAATGGTTATTATTTGGCTACAGCTGCTGAGGATTCTTGCGTCAAACTATGGGATTTACGAAAATTGAAAAATTTCAAAACTCTGCAATTGGAGGAGGCATATGAAGTTAAAGATATTTGCTTTGACCAAAGTGGTACTTACTTGGCTGTTGCTGGAACGGATGTTAGGTAAGTTTTTATTATATATTTCATAATAACATCATTCTTAACGCCTGACGCGTTAGTTGTATTTGTATTTTGTATTTTTTATTTTTCTATTTTTTTACAGAGTATATTTGTGTAAACAATGGCAAGAGTTGAAAGTATTGAACGATCATACAGCAACGGCAACAGGTGTACGTTTTGGAAAACACGCACAATATATAGCATCCACTAGTATGGATAGAACATTAAAACTTTATGGTCTCCCTTAAATTGACTTTATAGGAATGTGACAATTATTTTAAGAACTATGTAGGACTTATATAACATTATTTCTCTATATCAGTTTTATTATTAGATTTATATTGATAATATTTTGTTCTTATATAGAGATCGTACCCCATTAATTTAGATTATATTTCTTAATTTAATATGCATTTCTTATATACACAAATAGTTCAGCTAAAAAAAGTTCAAAACTAAATATGATTATATATGTATTTATGTATATATATATACATGTATATATAAATACATTGTTGACTTCTTTTGGAAGTAAATAATTAATTAATTGATTAAAGGAGACAATATAATTGACAAGATAAAATTTATTAGAATGTTCAAGAAAAAGTGTATTTGATTTTATATAATGTAAAAAAGAAAAAGAAACGACAAAAGAAAAGAAAATCAAATTGACCATAAAAAAACAATAAAATTTTTATACAAGATTCATTTTATTTTTTAATTTTTTGTTTTCGTCTATTACGACTAAAAGAAAAAATGAAAAGAAAAGGGGTGTTAGTTTTATAAAATTGGATATAATAACACAGATGGCGCTAGTAGTCATCGTCTATCGATAAACTAACCTAATACGTTCCTTTGTCCTCGATAGTGAAGCTTGAATTGAATTAACAACAATGGCCGTTGTGGTTGGCTGTCATTGGAAAACTTTAGCAGATTATGTATCGAATGACAGTTCCTTTATGATTGATCATTTTAATCAGTTTTTCGTATTAATCAATTTGTAAATATTACGAGTTAAAAGGAATTGTGACAGAAGATGATTATTTAATAAACTTAAGATTCGCGGGTATCGACTGGTGGATCATCAATGACCAGCTGACAATGTTTTTCAATTAGCATAATTTATTGTGATCATCTGCTACTCGCGGTTATTCGAAAATGTTCAAAGCCGAGGAATCCTCTCGAGGCAGCTTCCTTCAGCAAACTAAAGCAGCAAGAGAAGAAAGAGCTCATGAAAAGGACAGGGAAGCTGCTGTCACTGTTATTCAAGCTTATGTTAGAGGATGGTTGGCTCGGATAAGATTTACCAAAAAGATTCTGTGAGTTAATATCATTCCATTAACTGTTATCGTATTTTTCCAATGTTATTTATTGTACACGAATGTATATATAAATATATTTATATTTAATATATCTATATCTATATATATATATACATATATATATGTATATATCAATACCTAATATTAACACATGACATTAATTGTCATATCAATGATATCCAATTTATGTTCATAATATAAGCATGTTCTGCTTTTAGAGAGGAATTCGATATCAATTTTCCTGATGATTGTACAAAGCTCGATGCAAACATTGAGTTGCAGCTTGCATTGCATATATACAGGGTTACTTCTAGATTTTTGATTATTTATAAGAAGGAAAGGGATCAAGAGCGTATAGAAAAATTATGTAGGTGTGTATACAGAGACAAATATATTGTATAGGTAATATAATTATTTGATATGATATCAAGAGTTTCTTAGAGAATAATACAAAGTTTATTTCATTTTATTTATTAATCATCTGTTCTTTTATTTTTTAGATACCTTGTGCAAACTCTACATTCGGAGTCTCCTAAATTCTCATACGTAGGTGTTGCTCTTAACAAGGATCACTACATATCATGGATATTGCAAATGAAAACAATTTTAAATCATTGTCTCATTGGCTTGGACAGCCTTAAACCTGAAATAAGTTCTGACCATACGTCCATCCTATTGAGATTATACACATTAGTTAGTTTTACATCACCGGCATCATGGGCGATATTAAAAGTAGAGGGTATGGAGAAACTGAGACCTGGTATGAGTCAGTTATGCGCTAATATAATGGGGCATCTTGTCAATAATGGCTTTTATGCTATTATGCAGGTAACCATTTATAAAAACTTCTTCAATTTAATAGTCTTTAGGTGTGAATATTAGTAACACAAATTATTTTTTATGTTGTAGACGTTACTAGTAAAAGGATTAGGTAGAGCAGAAGTTTCATCGATATCAGTTGCACTCTCTGCAGCTGTGACATTAACTTTAAGACCATTGATATCTTCACAAATGTCAGATAAATTAGTATCGCTATTTTTAATTAATATTTTTAGTGTCCCTGCTTTAGTTTATCACTTGAACATGTTATGTCCAGAGGTATAATCATCTTCTTATCTTATATCTATTTCTTAAAAAAAAAAAAAAAAAAAAAAACAACGATAAAAAATAACATCTATGTTGTGAATATACATAGTCATGCTGATGCAATCTTTCAGTGCATTTCATCCTTTATTATGCACAATTTATTTGCGAGAAGTTTGGAACTATTAAATTCGGAACAAAATTTGAGGATAGTTTTTAATGCATTGGAGGGTAGTTACGCACTATGTCTATTATCCAATTTAATACAGTTAGCCAATATCGAAAGAGAAGAAGTCCTGAGAGATTCGTATTTTCCTTCTTTTACGGTGAGACATAATCGAATAGTACCAATATTTGTATTATCAATTTTAATTTAAATATGTTATTATTATTTATAGTTTGTTGTTACAAAAATGCTAGAAGCATGTCAACAGTACGTTGTAGCCAAACAAAGTAACATAACTCATTGGCATCCAATTCTCGGTTGGTTTGCTCAATCAGTTGATACTCCTTTACAAGAAGCTATTCCTTACGTCACATCGCAATTAGCTTGCCTATGGACTGGCAGAATTGTTTTACAGTTAATTGGTAAGATACAATTTATTCCAATGAATGTGCATATATGTAAATAATATTTAATAATAAAATAATATTATTATTATCTTGATCTTTTGTTTAAAGGCCAACCATTAACCGAACTAGTTGGTAAGGAATCACCTCCGCAGATGGAACAACAGAGCACATCTCTAAGTACTAATATTTTCCGTCGAGCATTTTTGGAAGCACGCACAAATAGAAATAATAGCAATAAAAATTATAGAAAATTAGGGAGTCCTGAATGTACCAAAATTGCCCTGATTTGTTCCATGTATCAAACTGCTCTACATACGCTTACACAAATGAAGCAGGACATATTAACAGGTATAATGTTTCACGCACAATTATTTATACATTCACTATATATTTATTATTTTGTAGGGCTTTGTTATCAAGATAAAATTTTGTATCATATGTGGTTATTTTTGGGAACATTGGGGCCACACTGTGGCTTAAAAGCGTTTCTGGATCATTTAGCAGCGAATACGAAATGTACTGCGCCAGAATTTCAAATGTTGATATTATTTTGTGATTGTATGACTCATTACGTTACGTGAGTGTACATATTATTATTTATATTTAATAATTAAATTATATTAAAATAATGACGCGTTATTAATTTCTTTTTAGCATATTAGATGACATGGAGATGTACGAGCAGCAAGATCCTTTTAAATTATCGGACTTTATAACAATGTCATTTTTTTTAAACCAATTTTTATACAAAGCTGTTCTTAATAATCTATTTGGTAAGTTATACAAATTTCCATGCAAATGATTGCCAATAAGATATTTGTCCTTATCGAAGAAAGACAATTTGCGTGTAGCTACGTGCTAAAGTTTTTAGATGTTACAGATGTGAAAACAGTGTCTAACAATCCGTTATTTACATCACTACATACACTTTTAATGGCTATTTACCGTCGAGATTGCAGAAGGCCTTTTTGTCCAGATGGACATTGGTTGGCGAAGTTAAGTATATAATTTATAGACAAATCATAAAATATTCATTTTGTTAATATGAATTATTTTCTTTTTTGTTTTTTTTTTTTTTTTTTATAAAATAGGAGGTACGAGTTTCTGGTTTCTTAGCGGATTTAGAAAAAAGGAGAGGTGGTGCAGCACTTTTGCTTTCAAAAATGCCGCACGTTATACCGCACTCCGAACGAGTGGTTTTATTTCGAAAACATGTTGCTAACGAGAAAGCAGTTATGGGTTTAACTGAGAGTGCTTGTAATAGTCCACCAACTACGCTAATAGTTGTTCATAGGTTGTTAAATATTTAAAAAGTTGTTATTGAATTTATAAATGGTTATAAAAATGGATTAATTGAATGTAAATATTTGATAGAACGCGTATAGTAGAGGATGGCTATCGGCAGTTAGCAATGTTACCTCCTCAAGCTTTGAAAGGTGTAATCAGAGTACGTTTCGTAAATGAACAGGGTTTGGCAGAAGCTGGAATAGATCAGGATGGTGTATTTAAAGAATTTTTGGAAGAAACGATCAAAAGAGTTTTTGATCCGTCTTTGAATTTGTTTAAAGCTACTAGCGAAAATCGTCTTTATCCTTCTCCAACGTCCTCGATGCAGGACAATCATTTACAATTATTTGAATTCGTTGGACGAATGCTAGGCAAGGCTGTTTACGAGGTAAATCATTTTATATCTCTTATTAATTTTAGATTAAAAAAAAAAATAGATACTGTAAATATCAGTCTTTTTGTATAAGAGACAGCTAATTTATTAGATTAAATTTTTAGGGAATCGTCGTAGATGTTCCGTTTGCGTCATTTTTTGTTTCCCAATTTTCTGGGCAAGCTGGAGGAACCTTGTATAATTGTTTAGACGAGTTAGCTTCGTTGGATCGTGATCTCTATCGTAGTCTAACTTTAGTAAAACATTACAAAGGTGATATTAGACAATTAGAATTGACTTTTTCGTTGGATGAAGATGTGATGGGAAAATTAGTAACTCACGAGTTGATACCTGGTGGACGTGCCGAGGCAGTTACTAATCAAAATAAAATACGTTATATACATCGAATGGCACATTTTCGTATGCATACGCAAATCAAGGAACAAACGGCTGCTTTTATTAAAGGATTTTGTTCGATAATCAATCCTGATTGGTTGTCATTATTTTCAACGCCCGAAGTAAGAGAAGAAATTGAAATATATAATAGAATATATTTTATATTTCATGGAAATATATTTTTTGTACGTTTATTCTTTCAGCTGCAAAGATTAATATCGGGTGACAACGTCCCATTAGATCTGCGCGATCTACGTAGACACACGCAATACTATGGTGGATTCCATGATAGTCATAGAGTAGTATGCTGGTTATGGGACATCCTTGAGAAAGATTTTACCGAGGAAGAAAGAGGCTTATTTTTAAAGGTACATTTTCAACGCGATAACAACCAATCCTTTTCTAATAAACAATATCAATTTTTCTAAATTTATGATAATGTGTTTGATATAAATAATAGTTCGTCACAAGCTGTTCAAAATCACCGTTGCTGGGTTTCGCTCATTTGGAACCACGATTTTCCATACGTTGCGTTGAAGTTGGCGATGACGAGGATACAGGCGACACAATTGGTACGTTCATCCACTTATTTGCTCTTTTATAAATTTCAACATTTTGCCATTGTAATTCTGTAATAATTTGTTAAATATTTCAATTAATTAGGCAGTGTGATAAGAGGATTTTTTACGATACGTAAAAAGGATCCTCAAATTCGGTTGCCTACTTCTTCAACTTGTTTCAATTTATTGAAACTACCAAATTACCAGAAAAAGAGTACACTTCGTGAAAAGTTACGTTATGCTGTTACCAGTAACACCGGCTTTGAACTTTCTTAATTAATCTACGACTTATTGGTAGTAACAATCATCAGGGAACTAACTCGAAACGCGGAGCAAAAATCGAAAGTGATCGAGCGGTGCCTAACTGATTTACCCCATGTTTCAATATAAAACGTGACCTATATAAATATCTACAAAAAAAAAAATATATATATATATATATACATATTACAATTAAAAATCGAAGAATGAACGAAAATGTACAGTAAAACATATACACGTATATAGTCTTAAGCCTAACTAATAAGTTGCAAGAATTGTAACTTCTTTAGAATAATTATTTGCACAAATATTTCTTATGATATTTAAGAAAAAATGAAACAAACAAACAAACAAACAAAAAATACCATGAAGATTTCTTAGCTAATTTCTATTTTTGTTCTTTTTTTTTATTGTGTTTACCGGTTGCATATATCTTTCCATTATTGATAAGTAACCTAGAAAAAAAAGAGTAAGGGTAGATAAGCCGACATGCAAATCTGGTGCATATTATCTTGCGTTGTTCCTTTGTAAATCTATATATACTACTAAGTGTACTAGACTCATGCGATATTTAGTTTAAGTGATTATGATTAATTACTATATGTTTTTTTTTTTATAATCAACCTATTGCGTTTCTTCTCGATTGTGTATAATTAGTTGAAAAACGATGCGATTTCTAGGACAATTCCAGGCGTGATTCATGTGTACCTTATACGAGCTTACAATTATTAATCGTTCGCTTTTTAGTCAAATGGTAGAAAAAAATAATGGCGTTATTATGGAAGTGGTTTGCATATTCGTATACATACAATAAATGTTAATCATTGAGTAAGTGAGAAAGAAGGTATATATATATATATATATATATATATATATATATATATATATATATGTACCTATATTATATGTACGTATAAAACAATTTTGTGAGAATAAAAATTTAAGGAATGAGGTAAAAATAATATAAATAAACAAAAAAAAAAAAGAAAAAAAAGAAAAGAAAACAAAAGAAAAAATACGGCAGACGCTCTATTTTGAAGAGAGCTATTTTCTCGATAAATTTTTGTACAAATTTTTGAAAAGAATATTGCGAATTATATAAAACGCATTGTGCGATTTAATACGATGGTGTCGTCGTTGTGAATGGAATCGGCAATGTTTTTTACACTGAATTTCCTCTACGAATTCTCCTCTCTTTTGTTATTTCATTGAGATTGATATTATATATATACATACCTACATAGGACACAGTATGAACACATTTCGTATTTCGATTTTTTGAATAATGGAATCAATGGGGGAGGAGATTTACGTGAGAAGTTTAGTAAGACCAAAGATAAAATTAATAAATCTATTTAGCGCTTAGAAATACGAGTTCTGCGCTTGCATATTTTCCTACGTAATATCGCAACAAAATATATACATATGTATATATATATATATTATTATTATTATTATTATTACTATTATTACTATTATTACTATTATTATTTAGCAGCAACACTTTCGATTTCTCTGTTCACATTTAGTATAATGTTGGAAAAAATTTTCAAAATTATGATTGTAATCGCAATCGTGAATAATCTGTTAAATATTTATATATATATTGAGAAAATATTGTTATACGTTAATGTATAAAGATCGATATATTTATTGAAATTTAGTTGATTTCGAAAGTTCGTACTATATGTAATAATATTTGGAAATGATGCTATTTTGTTCAATACAGTGAATAGAGAAACGTTTTACGTAATAAGAGGAATACGTGATCGATCTTTAAAAAAATATTTTTTGGAAACTATAAGAAAAACTATTTGAAATAAAAAACGAGAGTTCAGATTCGATCTTCGTATTTCATAAGTTTTATTTAAATAACTATTCTTATAATTATCGGGATGTAATACCAAACACGAATAATCTGAAACAATAAATATACATTTTTCTTATGATCACTATGAATATATATATATATACATATATGTATATAATTAAAGAAAGAGAGGGAGAGAAAGAAAAAGAAAAAAAACGAGGAGAGATTATATATGCTTTGTATAAATCGGCCGTTTCGTTGGAAAACGAAACGATTAGGTATAGACTATGTTTTCTAAATGTATATCGCGTCGTACCAACGATAGCGAAGAAGAAAAAATAGAAAGAAGGAAAGAAAATAAAACAAGAGCGTCATCGTCAATCTAAAAATACATCTCTGGAAATTATATCGATAATCATGTAAATATTTACAAAACTTGCATCATTGTTATTTTTAATTTGTCCTTTATCATCCAATATTATCCCATAAGAAACTTTGACTAAACCTTATGAGATTATTATTTATTTATTTAGGATAGGATATGAACGGTCAACAGAGAAAAAATAGAAATTTAGTAAACTTAAATGAGAAAAGATACGAATAATAAATAAAGATTATTTAGGTATAGTAGAAAGTATTTTACAAAGAAAGATAAAGATAAGGAAAAAATTCGTTGTTTTTAGATAAAAAAAAAAAACAAAAAGTAAGAAATGAATAAAGAAAGACTTATTTGAAATTGGAGAACAAAGATGGCGCGCCGTCGATCGAATGCGTGCGCATTTATGGGGGGAGGAGTCACATGACCGTCGGCGTTACGGTTGGACCCCAGCGCTGTCGGCGCTACATCGCCCCCGCCACGATCAGTGGTTAGCGGGCATCGGCTGCGAAAAGGCGTGTTTTTCGTTTATCCCGCGAAAATCACTCTCTCCACCGCGTCTATCACGAGAGACTCTCTCTATTATTTCTTTTTTTGTCTCTCCGGTTAACACTCTCTTCCTTTTCCTGTTATCCAAAATTCCATAGATTTATCTCCGTCTCCTACGTTGTCGCTTATTTTCTTTCTTTTCTTTTTTTTTTTTTTTACTATTTATTTCCTCTCGTGTGTGTACCTTCCGTCATCGCCCTTTTCTCGTAAACGGGCGCGGGCGCGCGCGCTCGTTCTGTGCTTTCTCTCTTTCTCTCTCGCATTGTATCTTTTCCTCGTGTGTGTATATGCATTTATATACATATTATATGTATGTATGTATCAGTGTAAATTAGTGTATGTGTTAGTGCGCGCGTGCAACGCAATACAACATAACAGCAGTAAGCACGACTGTCATAAACGTGCTCTGGTATTCTTCGTTTCTTCTTCGTCTATCTCTTATAATTAGCCAATACTACAGT
Organism: Polistes dominula; assembly: GCF_001465965.1. The sequence continues at coordinate 1,975,601 of NW_015148991.1, read as the reverse complement.
AGCAGTACAGTGTCAGTACAGTGCCAGTACAGTACCAGTACAGTAGCAATAATTGTCGTAACCGTTGAAGAAAACGAATCGTAATCAAGAACATTGTCGCGAATTTTCGTACGCGTCGTTCCGTGTTTCCAATAGTTGAATTATCTCGCCTTTTGTCCTCCTCTATATCAACGTTTTATGCGTTCAATTAAACGTGTAAGTATCATTGTCTCTTTTTCTCACATCTATGGTGTCGTTTAAAGACGACGAATGAGCAATTCGGAAGATCAACGGCGATCATTTAGTACTTATTGACGCGGTGTCTATGTACATGCAACATAACCTCCACATCAAGTGAAATAGAAAGAGAAAAAGTGGAAGAAGAAAATAAACGATTAAACCGCGATGGGATTGCGCTAATCTACACGATATTTTTCAACTGAAATGAAGTAATAGGGGAACAACGAGTGTTATCGAAAAGAAACGAAGGAAACACGGAAAGTCTTCTGAAGGTAAAGACCCTGCTAATATAAAAGAAAGAAGAGAAACGGCGAGAAAGAGAGAGAAAGAGAAAGAGAAAAATACAAAGAAGACGAAGAAAAACGAAAGATGCGGAAGAAGATTCCTTTGTGAGAGAGAACGTCCTTGCGAGGTGAGGCTCGCACCACGTGCTTCGTTAGAGTGGTGAAGAGCGCGAGGACGAGGAGGAGGAGGAGCAGGAGGACGGGGAGGAAGAACAACGCGTCGGCGACGTCGCGTAGAGGTTTTCTCGGTAGAGCGAATAGCGGCACGGTGGCCCGTCGGTTGAGAAGAGGAGGAGGAGGTGGCGGAGGTGGCGGAGGTGGCGGTGGTGGAGGCGGTGGTGGTGGTGGCAGTGGCA
>NW_015148991.1:1962611-1974512 GCF_001465965.1 Polistes dominula | reverse complement strand
GCCGCCGCGGCGGTGAATCAACCGACCCCCACCTATTATCATCCCGCCGCACCCGCGCCACCCCCACCGCCGCCGCCCGCGCAGGATCCCGTCCAACCCGACAGACCCATCGGTTACGGAGCCTTCGGTGTTGTCTGGTAAGTTTCACCGATTTCTACTATTTACAGCGATCTATGATTATTTCTCTTGGAGAAGCACAACCCTAGATGTTCGATGGATTTAACGATTCTCAAAACAAACGACTAATGACGTTAGAAATAAGCAATTATTCTTTTTTTCTTTTTCTTCTAGGCTTATTGAGTTTCTAGCTGAAGAAATCATTTCGTAGAATTGTATCTCTTTTTTCCTTACAGTTCAAATCGCTATTCTTTCTTAACTGATGGTCAAATTTCGCAATATACTAGTATGTAAATGCCGTTGTTGGTTTTATTTTGAATATCTTTCGAAATGTCCAAAGTATTCTTTTGCATTTGCTTTAACCCTTTGACTGCGGCGCGCTATCGTAGTAATCCATTAATATAGACGGCGCGATTTTCGTATGTCAGTCGCTGCGACTGTTTTTCTATTGACAGTTAACCAAAACAGATAATAATGGCAAATATAATAAAAATGTGAATTTTAAAAAATTTTTTTAAAGTAATTTAGTTGCTACGTTACATATCAATAAATTTCATGTAAAATTAATCTGTAAAACAGCAATAAAGATGTGATAGTAAAAAAATACAGAGGACGTATATTTACGCCTTTCGAGTATATTGATGGATTTGTGAGAGCGTATATATATGCCTTTAGCAGTCAAAGGGTTAACTGTTTCTTTTGTGCTCTCGGACCTTTTTGAATCTAATATAAAAAAATTTCTTCTTAGGAGATAAGCTTTGTACATCTTTTCGGAAAATCTTTTTAAATTGATGAAACTTTCATTTTTCCATTCTTCGAGTTGATTTTTTCAACTGCGACAAAGAATTCCAAAAACGTATTTGAAATATATGACTGAAATGATCGATACTTTCAAGATCCTTCCTTTGTATTTATTTTTCTTTTTTTTTTCTCTTCTTTTTTTTCTTCCTTTTTTTCTAACAAAGATTTGATAAAGGTGGAAAAAAACTTTCGAAAGATTAACGGAAAGAGCGGAGAGAAAAATAAAAGAAAGAGACAGATAGAGTAAAACTGATTCGATCGTATCTCGAAGAGCTTTCGGAGGGTTGCTTGTGACGTAGCAGGAGAGACCAGGGTGGAGTTGGAGTAATCGGTGGGAAGGTGGATGAGAAGACGATGGGTGGCTAGGAGAGTACAGGCTACATTGCCATGGCAACCGCGACCTCGCGAGATAAAGAGAAAACGTGACTAGATTGAGCGCCTTCTCTCTTTCACGAGTCGATTATATTTTTCGATAAATGTTTAATAAATCACATTCTATTATCCTACCCATACGTAAACATTCCAAAGTATTTTTCATACTCATTTAGATAACAATTCTATGAAAATTAGAATTTTATTATCGATTTACATTCTTAATCTCCTACTATTGAATAAATATAAGTTTAATATTCTGCTGGTTGCTCACATAACTTTCCAAATCATTTGTAAATTTATTAATCCTCAAAATGACACAGTATGAAACGAACAAAAAAAATATTCTAATGCAAGAGAATAAATGTGCATGCATATAAAATCCTTGAAACATTTTAGAACGTTAGAATTGAAAAGAAAAAAAGAAATAGATTTTCGCACTAATTTTATAGCTTGAAAATGAAATTTGGCGCGTTTTAACGAATAGGTACGTATCTAGCCGATTGTAGCCGAAGTTACGCGTCGATACGTGTAGAGAACAAAGAGTCGCCGCTTAGCCGTCCTCGTCCTCGTCCCCACTTTTATCTCCTGGTCGCATTCGCGCGGCACACGTGCACGCGTGCGCGTGCATAAAGCGTGCACGAGTTGGTCCTTTGTCGGAGACATCTGCGTGGGCGGATGCCATTGACATCAAGGAGAGAATATAACTTCAAGAACAAACCAAATAGAGCTCGGATTGTTCAATCTTTTTTTTTTTTAGCAAACAACGAAATAAATAAAATCTATTCTTATTCTTTTATGCACTTTTGATAAACAATTTTTTTTTCATTTTTAGTATTCTTTAATTAGCACATGATATTCGAAATAATATGTTAATCATTGATATTCATTTTATTGCAATTATTTAAATATTTGAGGTGTTCCGATCATTGATGATCGACGTGGCAGTAAACGTGTCAATTATCAAAATAAAGGATAAGTTTATTATCGAGAAAGACATAATTATTATCGAGAAACGTTTCAAAGTTTTATCTTAACGATTCGTTGAATGATAATGATAAGGCTACCGTTTCGTTCTTTGTCTCTTTCTTCTTCTATCTCGCTTACTCTTATGTTGCACGTGCTGTGCATGGCTTGTGTCGTTTATACATACATACATGTATACATAGATAGACAGATAGATAGATAGATAAATAGATAGATAGATAGATAGATAGATGCATGCATGCATGCATGCATACGTGCATATGCAAGCTATGCACGGTTTCTGAGTGCAAGGTCCTAGCATTGACTCCAAACAAGCCGCCGGTGTAAATTTCACAAGCATCTAAGTGCAATCTCTCTTTCTCTCTTTCTTAGTATTCACTTCCGTATTTCCGTCTTTTGATTCAAGCATAGATCTGAGGTAAAACGTGGAAAGAAAATGAAATTGTTAAAAGTTACAATATTCTCTCGTACGTGTCCACAATTTATTTGTTGTTTTGCAATTTTCTTGTAGAATTTTCATGGATGCGATTATCTTGTGAAATATTACATAATTATTTTATGAATTAATATATAAAAAACCTTCAATTATTTAATATTAAATTTTCCTCCTGCAAATAGATAAAAGTGGATTTACAATCACTTTCTGCTGAAGTCCCAATTGTATCAGGGATAAATAATAGTAACTTCTTTGCGCTCGATGTTGCGCGCGCGCGCGCACACACACACACGTATACGGGTATAAATACTTAATACAGGTACTTTCTAGATCTAGATGGAAGTCCGAATTTGAGGAGGCAAGTCGAACACCACCCAGTTGAATCGAGCCGGATTCGAAGTGGTTGTTGGCTGTCTGGTTGATAGTACCAATGTGGCTGGTCAAACCAGCTGCCTGGCAGGTGATGCAGCAGCTGCTGCGGAGCATGTACTTGGTAGCAGTCTATATACTTTTCTTCTTTCTTTCACACATGACCGTCGCCTTGTATCAACTCCCTTTCTCCCCCACCCCATCCTCCTCCTCCTCCTCCTCCTCCTCTCCGACCAATAGTCGGGAGAATTATCATTCGGTGGCAATCTTCGAAAACCATGCGAAATTTCTAACAGAACAATGAGAAGGGAGGTTCGATGATACTCCAGGGGACATTTGCCGACAACCTTTCTATTTTTCTATTTTATTTTTAGAGTATACAGTACGTGCAACCTCGTTTGGTACAATAAAAATTGTATGTTTTTCAATCAATATCATCGATTTTATTGCATTTAATATTTAAATATTAAATACTGTTCGTGAATTTATCTTTTCTTATATCTCCAATAATAATAATAATAATAATAATAATAATAATAATAATATTAATTATTATTATTATTATTATTATTATTATTATTATTATTGTTAATTATAATTAAAGTATATAAAACATCGTTGCAGACCATTTCAAATCGATATCAACGATCGTTGATCACGTACTTATATTTTAATGAGAAAAATATCAATATTTGACGTAGAAATGAATTTCAATTAAATGAAAACGATATTATAAGCTTGGTAATTAACGCGATAAATTTATTTTTCTAATACATTTTTATAATGTATGCTATATTTAATGTAATCGAAAGTTAATGATAATAGTAATCAAATAATACTTTAGAATAGTTCATTTAACGATTAGGCTGATAATTATTTGACTGTCGTCAAGATTACAATAAATGGCTTGAGAATACAAGTATAGTTTGTATATATAAATAGGAATGTGTGTGTGTGTAGGTATAGTTACTTGGAAGTTAAAAAGAGTTGCTTATGCTCCATATACCTATACGCGCTCGCCTTCATCCTACTAAACTGGATACTACAGCTGGTTGAAAGCAATATCTCTCGCGACGATCTCTTCTGTAAATCGAAACTGGAAACTCGCTTGGAAAACCTGTCCCCGTTCGTCTCGACAACTCGCTATCTTCTCTTCTTCTTTTTTTTTTTATTCTTATAACATAAAAAGAACAAGATAAATTATATATATATATATATATATATATATATATATATACTATATATAATACATGTTATACGGTCAATCTATGTTCAGAAGATTTTGGTCAATCTAAAAAATATGCTTTTCAATTGACTGTGTTTAGGTCACGTACCATAGAAATTGAAAAATGTATACAACAGATAACATGTTTTGGTTCATTTTTAAAATTTGCATCAGCAGGGGGGTGTGTTTTAAAGCACTGAGAGGGAGGGAAGACAAAAATATTTTAAAAGCTTCATATAAGTAAAACAAACCTACGAAAGGTATATATATTCGTAATAATAAAATCAGTTCTTTGTGTGTGAATATTTTTTCTTTTTTTTTTTTTTTTTTTTATTATTTCACAGCATTTGATATTATAAATCTTTTTTTTTTTTTTTTTTTTTTTTTTTTCATTTTTAATTCCCAAGTTTATCTATGCTAAGTTGATCACGAATTTGATTGAATTAGAACAGTTAAAATAGTTTATATTTTGTCTGTCTATTTCTCTCTCTCTCTTTTTTTTCTTTTTTTTAAATCCCCTTTCTTTTCATACGCAAAGATCCGTGAAATTGATCAAAGAGAATGAAAATGACGTTTTATCGAAACATACCAACTGTACGGAGTAAAACCCACCTACACGACAGGAAGTTTAAGAAGCATGTGTTGCCGGTATTTCCGGTGCGACATCCTCCTCCCTGTGTGTCCCCTCCTCTCTGTGTTCTCTCCTCTCCCCTCCTCTTGTTTTTCCTCGCTAAAACTCCCTCTCTTCTTTTTTTTTTTTCTCCTCGACTCTTTCTCCTTTCTTCTCTGTCATTTTTTGCACAACAAGCAACATTCACTGGCAGCAGCAACAGCAGCAGCAGCAGCAGCACCCTTCTGCCGACTTTTCGACTGCAAGCACCGCGAACAGCTGCAAACTGCATCGAGGAAAAATATTGCAACACGTCCCTCTGCGATCGAATTGCGATAAATAATTCCAAACTTTTCCTCGAAAATGGATTTCACTCTTCCTCTCTCTTTCTTTCTCTCTTTCTCTCTCTCTCTCTCTCTCTCTCTCTCGTTGATTCTTCTTTCTCGGTTATCACTTTTATCATTTATACTACAGCAACGATGACAATATTAGATTTCAATGCTAAACCTTTTTTTTTTATTTTTTTTTATTTTATATATTTTTATATAAAAAAATATCTTTTATTATTAAAAATAAAAAAAATAATAATAATAATAAAAACATTCAACAAAATGCTAAAGAAAGAAAATATAAAATAAAAGAAAAACAAAAAATGTGACAATTGTAGGAAAACAAGAATACGAAAAGATCCTTTTACAGAATGTTTCTTAGTTAGTCTACGCAAGTAGGCGATGTCTATGTATTTTTTGGTAAAAACGGACCCTTTCTCGAAATAAAAGGAAAAAGGAAGAAGAAGAAAAAGAAAAAGAAGGTTGCGGTACTTTGGAAGGTAGTCGACTGCTTTAGTCATGGAACGGGCTTGAAAATCGGCTTTGGGGGTGGCGATGGATGTTTGCATGGGTTACCAACTGCATCCGCCTGTACACAATTTCATCCCTATTGGGATGAAACTGTTAAAGAAAGAGCGAGAGAGAGAGAGAGAGAGAGAGAGAGAGAGAGAGAGAGAGAGAATCTAGACACAGGGAAGGAAATGCTGCTGCCCTTTTGTTCGGATTAAATTTCTCTCTTTCTACAGATAAAACTTTGATCGATAATACAAAAAAAAAAAAAAATGAATAAAATAAAATAAAATAAAAAAGTAAAGAAAAAGAAAAGATAAAAAATTGTTAAACAATTTTTGTTAGCGTAGATTTCCACCATTATTTATTATCATTATTGTTAATGAAATTCTATAGAAAAAGTAACCTTGGGGTAAAAAACACAAATGTTTTATTATTTAGAAAATGATTCTTAGATGGATTTTTTCCCTGAGCGATGTTATCACACAAAAGATCATGCCAACTCGTAGTCGGATGAAATATATTGTAGACCTATACTGGGTGTATATACTGTTGTGGGGGTATGTTGCGACAACCTTGACGCATTTCAATGGATAACTCGTCGCGGTACGCTTTACTGCCAACCAGTTTCTGCGATAATGGACTCCATAATCATGCCATAAAAGGAATAAAGCAACGGTGTCAAGTCCGAGTCTGTATCTACACTTGTTCCGAGGGACACATACTGTGTGTCCTCCTCTTTCTTGCCAGCTGTACTATATCTTTGTTCCTTTTCTTTCTATTGATATGTGCTTTTTTCTTTCTCTGCGTGTGCGTATGGGTGTTTATGCACTTGCAGCAGCTGCTTATAAAAGATAAAGATTAAGTTTGGTTTATATGAAATTTCTTCCACAATTATTGACAATTCCTTATTATCGAATGTTTTCTTTTTTTTATTATTATAGAGAAACACTTATTCTTTTATGCGTTATCAAAAATTTATTAGAACAATTTGATAAAGTATTATTAAATTAAAGGTCAAAGTGTGCACCTTCCTTTTTTATATTTATCACAATTTATGAATTTGTTAAACCAATTTGTCGCAAATTTTTCCAATAATTCCAACTTGATGGAAATTATAGAAAGACGAAATGTTATATATTAAAACGTAGACAGGATAAATGAAAAGAAATATGAAGAGCTGTTTCGTTTGAGAGCCGAAACCTCGCGTGAATAAATAGTGAAACTCTCTTGGCCATGGGCGGTAAAAGAGATAATAGTCATCGTGCACTAAGGAACTTTCTAAAACACGAAACATCAGCATCGTCAGTCTTCTCGGATTGGTCAGGCATAAATCCTATATATTTTTTAAACTTTTACTTTTTCCTTTTACTTTTTCTTCTTATATTTTTCTAAAATTTTATCTCTCTTTGCAAAGATTCCTTTTAGAAATTAATAAACGCATATATACACGTATTTGTGTACATGTGTTTTTGAGTATTCTATTACAGCAGCTATTTTTATTGTGTTTACAATGTGATCCTTTGTTTTCTTCTTTCTTTTTTAAATCATCCATTTAAAAAAGGAAAAAGAAAAATACTCCTGTAAAAAATATAACCTCTCCGTTCTTAACCCGTATTCTTAACCCGTTACCCGCCAATGGTCTTTTGTGGCCAAATAATTTGTATACTTAAATAAAACAAAAATATTGTTGCAAAAATGATTTTATTCTATTTGGTTAGTATGAATATCGTTATACAGTTAATTTAATATTTTTTTTGCATTTTCGTATTGTGACGAGTAATGGGTTTAACTGTACGAATTACTCATTCACAATATATACCCATGTAGTATATAAAATTATGAATACGAGTATGAAGAAGAAAATCAATTTCACGAAATGGATGAGTGTGTACGACGGAATTCTATCGAAACATATAAGAAATTCTTGTCTGGATGATTCACGTGATCGTAGGTAGGATTCATCACGTATCATTTTATCGTTGATACAAACACATATAGTATAAGTGTATATGATATTTTATATACATTTAGCATCGTTGAAAAAAATGGATATCGATTATAAACGGCGAAAAAAAAACAAAGCTTTTTTTATAGGATTTATTTTTCTTTACTTTTTTTTTTTTTTTTTGATGTTTTGTTTGAAATAGAGAGATAGATAGATTGATAGATAGAGAGAGAGAAGGATAGAAAAAATTGTGATCATAGACGAAGAAGCCTTTGTTCGATTTTCGCGTGATCGACTTTTGGCGAGCTTTCGTTACGCGTTCGCCTTGTGTGCTTTGGAGGTCTAATAAAGCCGAACAGATTCTCTTCTCCTAGTCTCGTCGTCTTTTAGCGATTGCAAAGGTTATTTGCGGACCTTACAGCACAGCACAGCAGTGCACAACAGAGCATCACTGCAGCAAAGCATATCAGAGAAATAGCGCAAAGCAGAGCAAAGCAAAACGGTTAAACCAGGAGGAAAGCAAAAGATAGGCACACGGACTTTACACAACAACAACAAGTTATGGGGTTATACCATAGTCATAATATATCTCTATCTATCTCTCTCTCTTTTTCCCTTTTCTTTATCACCTTTTTTTCTTTTCTTTTTCTACGATAAAAACCTTTACCAATATTATTTTACTTTATTTTGTATCTGTTTTTTATTTTATAGGTAGTAGTAGTAGTAATACTTCCGTGTCATATAGATTTTGTACAACACGTAAACAATATACGCATGGTTGCATTGTTTCTATTGCATTAGGTTTATTTTCTATTTTATTATTTTTATTTGTTTTCTAATTTTCTTTTTTTTTTTTNTTTTTTTTTTTTTTTTTTTTGTATTAATCGTGAATAGAATACAATGCGATTTATTTGTCTGTTAATAATGATTCAAATCCCTTTTTTCTTTTTTTTTCATTAATCCTGTATAGAATTAATGCGATTATTTGTCTGTTAATAATTACGTTCTAAATTTAATTAACCAAAGTAATCACCCAACTTAACTTCCTCGTAAATTATATTGTACTTTACTATGGATGATAAAATAAATTCAAACTCGTCAATTTCTCATAAATATTATAAGTTTGACACATTATATAATACGTGTTCACAGGGAGTAGTAGTTTTAGATGTAAACGATTTCAAAGGAAAACGTTAATTCAATGTAATTTAAATAAATACCGAAATTTACCTGGTTGAAAAGAAAAACTTCTTGTTGATAATGAAACGAGAGTAAAGAAAGAAAATCTCAAGGTTGTGAAATACGAGCATCGTTTTTCAAATATATGCATATACACAGACGTTCGTCGTTTTACCACCTAGCTCGAATAAAAGTGTTATTTTATATTTTTATTAATTGAAACACGAGACTGATTTACTTCGTGGATAAAAAATAATTGCTTCGTTTGAAAAAAAAAAAAAAAAATAACAGAAAAGCGTATTAAATATGATCTCAATTGTGTATCGAAGCTCTTGAAATATTTATTGTTAATATATCAATTAAAATAAATAATTATAAGTAATCGTTTGATTTAGAAACAAACAAAAAAAAAACTAAAAAAGAAATAAATTCTCAATGCAAATTCTGGTCATTTAGGTTGAAACGGTTAATCTGAAGCACCCTTTATGTATATACTATATATATATCCATACCCTATTATATATCCATACTTATATAGGATTTCTATAGGAAGGGAAAAAGGAGCTGTGTTGGGAGAGCAATACCGTGACGGCCACTGCCCTTCTTCGTAGGCTTCGTTCTTTATTCTTCTCCACCGAGTCGCATCTTCTTTCTCTCTTTCTCTTTCTCTCTCCTCTTTTAAACGTTTTAACCTTTTACGGATCAATCGTTCCACCGCTCTCTTTATTATAGGTATCACAGGTACTCTCTCGCGAAATACGCGCGCAAGAGAGAGAGAGAGAGAGAGAGAGGTGTATCGCTTCGTTGCATTTCCAGAGTTCAAAGATCCCATTTTATTTCCTCTTTTTTTTAAATATCTTTTTTCTTTTTTTATGTGATTCCCATACAATTTTTTATTCATACTCTAACACGACATTTGTTTAAAAATTGAAGACGATGAAACCCATGATTTTTAAAGGATTATCCCACCGCCCTTGGGTGCTCGGAAAAATAACTAGAAACTTATACTTTTTTTTTTTGACACAAATTTATAATAAATCTTAATAATGATTAATCGTAATAACAATTTAAAATAATCTTTAGAATCACAGAAATAGAATAAAATAATCTTTATTCTACGTATATACACAATACTTTTTGATTTTGTGTCTTGTTCAATAGTTATTCATGTTTTAAACAGTTGCAGTTTCTACAAAAATTTTTTTTATTCTTTTTTCCCTCGATGAATACTAAGTCATTGCTTTTCTAATTAATAAACAATATTATAGTTTTTTTTTTGTAATGTCTGTGTTAAAGAAAATTTTTCCGAGCGCCAGGGTGGCGTAACGACCCCTTAAGACGAGAGATAATTTTCATCTTTTTCACTTTTTCATACTTTTTTTTTTTCATACATAATTTTGATCAACGAATGACACACAATCCATTCGATACTTTCCAGTACAATTGTTAAATTTATAGATTTTTTTTTTTTAAATGAGATAAGTCAAAGCTGATTTTAATAAGAGGAATAGTAGAAGATTGATGAAGGGATAAGGGGGAAAAAAAATATCAGCAGAGTCGCTGCTCAGTTTACAAGAGTGTAGTTGGCTATCATGGTAGTTGTAGTAGTACTTGGAGAAAGATAGGGAAGAAGAGAGAGAGGGTCCCATGCAACTCGTGTACTTTCGAGAAGTCAATGGCCCTGATTACGAAGTGCTTCTACAGCTACTTACATTGCAGTAGCTCGACTGTTACGAAGGTTCAAGTCGCGAGGAGCTACTCAAGGTAGTTTCGTTTGGTTACACATAGGAAGATATAACTTTTTCTTTTTATGTATATATATATATATATATATATAAAAAAAGCTACAGCAAGAATCAAATCTATTGGATGATTTGTTTTCGAGTTTATAATCGTAGCTAGAGTTGCCCCCTAAGATTTCTTCCAGTTGTTGATATCAATGATATCAAGTTGTAATAACGGAGAAGGGTGAGAAGGAAAAGGATGAGTAGGAGGTGGAAGAAGGAGGAGGAGGAGGCTGATACTTTGATAAGTTTCCAAAGTGCAACATACCAAGATAGTTTGGAAGAAAGTTAAAGATACATCTTCTAGACAAGGTCAACGCATTTGCGACTTTTTCGATATTCTCACATCAAGTTGAACTTTATATCAAAAAGTTGTTGATAGGAAAAATGAAATGTTATTTATTATTATTATTATTATTATTATTATTATTATTATTATTATTATTATTATTATATAAAAAGTTTTGGGTCAATCTATGTACATATATACATATACATTCTCCTTGCACAAGCATTCGACGGTTATATTCGAGCGAGCTTGCATATTCAAGCCGTTGACAATTTAATTCCTTTATCATCGTCGCGTGTTTGAACGCATGCGCCCTGACGACTTCTATATGCATTAATTCGTTTATCGCGGAAACGGCTAAAACCGGCGCGGATATTGCAAATTACTATTAGCCTGTTACACTGTCTCTTCTTCCTTCGTCAAGCAAACCAAGTCGAATAGCTTTGCTTCCTATCTGTGCCTAAGCCCATATTTATTTATTTAATTAAACATTTATTTAATTTATTCAATTTTTATTAACAAAAATTCTCAACATCAATAATTATTATCATTTTCCTCATTTCACACGCGCACACATTTTTAATATTTTAACTTTATTCTCAATCGCGTTTTATTATTTTTTTTTTGTCTACATAAAACATATCGAACGTGTATAATTGATTATGAATTTATCAGAGCATTAATTGTAAGTTAAACAAATAAATAATGAAAAATGAAAAGCTAGAGAGAGAGAGAGAGAGAAAGAAATGTGTATTTCATTAAAGGATGAACTCTTTGCAGTAGAATAAATCGGTAAAATATTTGTATTACTATACTACCACCTACCCCATGACAATCGGCGGTATATTACGTTTAGACGTACGCGAGGTGGGGGGGGGGTATAACTGCAAATTTTGTAATTTAAAGTAATCGAAGGATCGATTATTAGCAAACGAAAAGTGGCTT
>NW_015148991.1:1931198-1962433 GCF_001465965.1 Polistes dominula | reverse complement strand
AGAGAGAGAGAGAGAGAGAGAGAGAGAGAGGAAGAGGGAAAAAGATTGTGATCCAAATGAAGGAATAAAAAGAAATGGGGAAAATAAGGGGGTCATTGAACCTCCTTCCCTTTCGCCATGTTTTCCCGAGATCCTAACAAATTTTCCCCAAAATCTCTGTTCTGCGTGGGATATATATCAGGGAGGGAGGGAGGGAGGAGGGGGAGGGAACCAGTTAAATCAAGCGAAAATCGAAATGCCAGAGAATTCATCGATTGTTACGTTAATCCCTGCGTTTCTGGAGTATACGTACTATGTACGGCTTGAAATACATCGATATTATTGTTACGTATACTTCCACCTTCACAATCACCACCACCATCATTGGATGATAGTCCAATTTGCAATTTTGTTTGTTAGCCCCAATATCTGTGCATAGATGTTTCATTAGCATCAACCAATTCACCTTTATGATATTTCCTACATAACAATTTTTCTCTTTCCACTTATTATTATTATTCCCTGTAAAAAAAGAAAAACAAACAAAAACAAGATTCGATATTTCGGTTATGTTATCTCGATATAATAATAAATAGTCTTTTCAGTTTTTATATAGTGCTGCAAAATCATATTTTGCTATGTTCGAAATTACGATTAGGTGGGAGTTAAAGCCGTGTAAATTTTCGATCAAGCGTGCATCAGACTTGGACATACAAGTGTGTTAGATGACACGTCTATCGATGCTTCTGAATCTGTAATAGTCTGCATTTGTGTGTGTGCGCGCGCGCGTGCTCACTCATATTTGTGTGTGTTTGTTATATTACCTGCATACGCGTCTACAGTCTCTGCTCTATTTGCGCGCGCACATCCTAGCCCGATGCAACATTACTCTCTCTCTGTCTGACCTGTACTCTATGCCTATCCCCCTCCCTCACCCCTCACCCCCTCCTCCACTCCACCCTACCTCACCCTGTTCAATCTCTCCTCTTCCTCCTACTTCTCCTGTTTCAGTGGACTTCACCTCATATATCCATTCTCGTAGAATCTCCTTTACCCACCGACAGATTATTAACCATAAGCATTGTCCATTAGCCGAGCGTATCCGAGCTTCTGGACCATGAATCATACGTTCAGCTTACATTATAGGCATCTATGTATTCTATCTGCTTTGTTCTGTGATCCTTGCGAATCTATATTTCCTAATGAAAATTTGTGTGATGATATCTCTCTCCATTTAATTCATTTTTCATTTTATTTGTTCATTTATATTTTCTTCTATACGATGCATATGATGTGTGATGGATATGTGTATTTAGTAAGAAAATTGATACGCGTTCAATGATTTTTTTTCTATTTAAAAAAAAAAATATATATATTTGTGGGGTGATTAAGCAAACAAGAAAGTTCGTCCTGTTTTCTTTTTTATTTATTTTTTTTTTTCAATTTTTTATTTTTACAAAGTCAATCCGTTTCGTTTGACAAATGGAAAGAAGAGTGTGACGATTATACGCGTACAAAAAAAAGAAAAAAAAAAGGAACAAAAACAAAACGAGAAAGAAGAACAAAGGAAATATAATACAAATAAAAAAAGGAATAAAAAGAGATCTATATAGGAGGGAGGGAGGAAGAGAGAGAGAGAGGGGGGGGGATCTCGATGAACCGTAAAACTATCGACAGGTCGTTCGACGAAAATAAGTTATATGACGATTCCAATGCTGTCATTCGTTCTCGTTGCAACGATGACGTATGATAGAGATTCTTCATTTGCTAGGTTTTCCTATATAGCCCACGATTAACTGCTTTTCCACGATTTTGTCTATGTTTTATCGATCCTTCTCTTTCTCTTTTTATCCCATGAACGAACGCACTCGTTAATACTAATCTATTTGTAAATCGTACGTTAATTCGAATGCCGGTTTAATGAAGTTCATTTGTGCATAAATGTATCTTTCTCCTGCGTTTTTTTTAAGCCAAAACTTTTATAAACTACGATTCTTCTTCGTATCCTGTTTTTTTTTTCTTAATTTATAGATAATTTTATTATTTATATTGATTATTATTTTTAATTAGATTAATATATACATATATAGAGACATGTGCATTTTAAAAATGATCCTTTTTATTCAATTTCTCTATATTTATTATATTTGTTATCATATTATCGTTGCATTAAAGAAAACTGAATAGTAGTTATTATAAAATTATAATAAAACTTCCTATATATCATGTTGCATCATCCTATTAGCTATTTTTTTTAAAAGGAAAAAGTAATAAAATGGAATAAAAAGAGAGAGGAAGAGAAGGGAGGGGTGGCACTTGATGAAATATGCAAGCTGACTCTGCTGCTTTGACTCATCTCGTATCGAATAAAATACAGATCAAAGTTTTAATCTAAATAGCTAATAGAAGAAAAAGAATATATTGAACTAATAATTAAAAAAGATCCAAATTCATGAGAGAATATAAACAATAATGAAAAAGGGCGAAAAGGGGTATGAATATCGTTGGATACGATCCTGGGCGCCCGCGTCGCGGCACTACGACGGCGATAAGGGGTGCTAGGGCACCAGTGACGTCACTGGGGGTTAGCTTCGTAGGAAGGGGCGGGGTCCTTCGAATCGATGAGCGCCGCGACGCCGACGGCGTAACGAGCCGACGCCGCCGCCGCCGCCGACGACGACGACTACGACTACGACGACGACGACATTTGGTTCCCTTTCCACCAATCAGAAGGATACATTTTATTCTCTATTTTTTTTTTATTTCTATTGTATAGGGACAAAAAGAAGGATTGCACTTTTAGTTTGTACTTCCAGTTACAGTTACAATTGTAATTGCGTTTGATTACAGATGCATTAACGGATTTGCAGTTGCACAGTTAAGCGTAATTGGAATTGCATTTTTTTTTCTTTTTTTTTTTTTTAACTCTGACAATCTTTCTCGTTAACATACGCACGTGTACACTTGCAGTTATATCGATAAATTGTATCTACAAGTAGAATTACAGTTAACTACTAGAGAAGATCTATTTAGCATAATCTAATGAATGACAATTTTTCGTTAGATGTTTATTCGAAATCCATTTTTTCGCGTCACATTCATCATGTCTCCGATTTCAATTAGCGTAATCGTGAAAGGAGGCTGAAATTCCGTTTGTCTGGTGTCCAACGTAATCGTCCGTCTATGGTTAGGAATCGTGGTGCTAATATTAGCGTTTCTAGTGTTCCGTATCGGTACATGAGACAGTTTCTATGTGGTACAACTCCTGGCCACAGTCTGAGATCCGCTAGCCAGATAATCACAGGTGCATAATGCGCCTAATTGGTAATCAAAGGTCCCGTCCCAAGCGTGTATCCTATAGAACGCTACCTACCTACCTACCTACCTATCTATACCTACCTACCTACCTATCTACCTACCTACCTATCCTTCCTATCCTTCCTATCCTTCCTATATATCTATAGATCTACATGTGTGTCTGTATGTATGTCTCCATCTGTGTGTGTTTTCACGAAGATCACGAGACACGAAGCTATTCTAACCGTACGTTGTTACTACACGTTCTATATCGATTGCTACTAACTTCCTTCTCTTGGTATCACCACAAATTGTTAACATAGTATTGTTTACAAAACGGAATGATTAACCCTTAGAGTGTTATGGACGCATATATGCGTTTGCTAAAAATAACCAGAATGGTGTGATAGTCGGAACAACCGGGTCCCTGAGGTGAAGTTTGAATGTGTAAAGCGTGCGGCCACATTAAAGTTTTTATGTAAAATAATGTAATGTTTATATTAATGAATTAAATTATATTCAGAAAGAAAAACTTTAATAATTGAATATAATTTATTATTAGAATCTGGTTAATAATAAATTATTCCGTTCCTATAAAACATTTTAGTTAAAAGTATTCAAAAGTACTCAAAGGGTTAACAATCATTCTATATTGCAAGACTTTGTCACAACCATTTTGTTCTATAATTCATCATTTTTAGGTATTCGTTAAACTACAAACTTTGAACATTGTTTTGAAGTATCCACTTTGTGTGGGTCATTAAAAGTTGAACGATAGATAAGATATAAGATTTGTCGCTTCATTGAACACGCGTTTAAAACAGGAACTTGTAATCTTACGCTCTTTCAGGATGGATATATGTATATTGTAGAGAAACATATGTAATCATCTAGTCATTTTCTATGATCACGGTATTGCATTCATGCTTCTTCGGAGATAGACAATGAGTCCAATCATCTAATAAATTTACAATCGAGTCATTTGTCGGCTATTGTCAGATCATCTGTGGAAACATGGATTACTATATTATTTTGATCAGTATATTTTTGTGTGTAGTTCTTTCTTCTAAATTCATTAAATTAAAAAAAAAAAAAATAATCGCGATGAAGCTTAGGGTTATGATTCATAGGGTTATGAATAAAAAAAAAAAAAAAATAAAAAAAATAAAAGATAAGAGAAAGAAAAAAATCGATCGTTTATCTCGACGCTCTCATTAGCATATACGTGCAGATGAATAAATG
Source organism: Polistes dominula (assembly GCF_001465965.1). The sequence goes on along the minus strand of NW_015148991.1, from coordinate 1,957,915 downwards.
CGAATACCCTTTGGCCCTTGTACTTAGAGTAAATCAACAAATATTTATCAAAGGGCAAACGAGAGAAGAAGAAGTAGAAAAATCCTAAAATAAAAAAAAAAAATAAAAAAAAGAAATGTAAATGTGTGTAACTAAAAAAAAGTATATACACAAAGTCTGAATAGTGATTTCTTTTCACGAACTCTTCACGATTTGTTCCATCGAATACTTGGAATTATTGGAACTAGAAAATATTCTGCGACTAAACCAAAACCTTTCATGGCAGTTCGAACGATTGGAAAGAAAACCAAACTGATTGATATTTAAAAAGTAACCAAAAGAGAAATATTTTTAACTCACCCCTTGTATATGTATAGATTTTTACGTACATTTTTCTTCCTCTTCAATACTTTTTATTATACTTTAAAAAAAAGGTAAATTGAAGAGAGAGAAACTTGAACAACGAAAAACGGTTTCCTTTATCTATGAAAACTTGAAGCAACGAAAACATCATATCATCCTCCTCCACCTCCTCCTCCTCCTCTTCTCGTATTTGAGCTCGAGTAACTTTATCGATTTTCTATTTCTCTCGTTTTTCTTCCAAAAACTTCCAGACTAAAGAATAACCGAACCATGAAGAAATTTCGAACAATAACTAGGAGGAGGAGGAGTAGGAGGAGGAGGAGTAGGAGGAGGAGGAGGAAGAGGAAGTCCGCCCTACGCACGTCGTTGCTCTAACAGTCCAATCAGGATGCTAATGCGTGTATAAATCAAAGCAATATCGCATAAACATATACACATTTACACAAACACACATACAATGCTGGCTCGTTTAATGCGAAACTATCGAAATGCAAGCTGCTCGGATAGTTGGTGAAGAGAATGATGCGGGGGTGTAAAGTACGGGGAGAAGAGGACCTATAGAAGAACGGTGTAACCGGAGCGTGTTTATGGTCACTGAAGAGAGAGGAAACCATGCGCTTGGAATCTATGGTTTGCGTTGCCCAACCTAGACTACCCTGTGCAAACCACAGTGTTAAACCTTAATTGAAACGTACGTTCAATTAGAACGTCCCTTAATGATCGTCTATGGTGCTTCTGTTTATTTCTTCTCTAGCTCCCTCTCTTTCCACCTCCCCATACCCCTCCTCATCCTGTATCATGTAGTCAATATTCGATTCGTAACAAGGTTAATCCTGGTAACCCATTGTGACTTTTGTTGGAAGTATTACATTCGGTTGGAAGTCGTGACATTTTACCTTTGCTAAACCGAAAAAAGCAATAAAATACTTTTTCATAGTCTTTTCGTTTGGTTTATGTATATATGTGTTTTATAGAAACCTTTTAGGTTAATAGGTCATCTTAGGCACGATGCGCCACTATAGTGGCTTTTGCAAATGTCATCTTAAAGTACGACGCTCCAATATAGTGGTTTTTACGAATAACATTTTCCAGTATGGCGCGCCACTTAGTGGCTTTCGCGGATAACATCTTTTAAAATATATTATACTTAATTTTATTAATAATTATTAAAGTAAATTGTCTTAGTAAAGTATATGTGTGTTATTTGTTTAAAAAAAATTATAATTTAATCATGAAAAACTTCGTTAAAATATTACTCGCGTACAGAACAGCCCATTGTTCGTCACAGATCGTAATTTTATCGTTTGCAAGCAATTTTTGTTGATCCCTGCCGTACAGAGAAACAGCATTAAAAGATTAAGTATTATGTTATAATTAAAAGTTGGCGAAAAATGATATATTTTAATTAATTGATTCGCGACAGGAATTTTTGAGAGATATCATATAAAAGTTTTGGTTCACCCTGTAGAAAGTGAAGGGTAATCGAGCGTTTAGCCAACCACTGATTCATACTTTTGCTCTTCCTCTCTTTAAGTACTCTCATAAATATGAAAATATTCGATGTATAACTTCTGCAGACTTCCCTCTCTTTCTTCGAGACGTAGAAATATACATATATGCAAAACCTCGAGTTCTCTCTTTCTTTATAAAATTGTAAATATAAATGTGAAATAAGAAGAAGAAGAAGAAGAAGGTACTTAACTCTACAACACCAGTTAACTCTGACTCTCTTATTTGTATTTAGTGCATTTTCTGTTAATTGTACCCTTTAAATAAACCTTTGAACTCGATTTATATTTTCAATTTTCTTGCGTGTCAAGTTGCATTTATTTTAAAACAAATATGAATTTAAATTATCACTCTTCTATTGTGACCTTAAGCGAGTTCAAAGAGTTTAAAATGTCTTATTCGATTTATCATAACAAATAAAGTTATCAACTTTTTTTATGTAAAAGAAAAATATGTTTATACTTAATACAAAAATATTTGTCTTCTTATTTTTCAATGCACACGTGTTGCACGTATTTTTTCCTTTCGTTTGCATCGAAATTTGTTTCAATAACAAACAGTGGGATTTCATAAAAATTACGATTCCTGATTCGATTCTTTTTACGGTTATCCTCTTGATCCTTTCAATCTATGTTTAGTAAAATAAAAATAGATAAAGTGAATGCAGAGCAGCGAGTGGTTCACTTTAGAAGAAGTCGAATGACGTTCTTATTGGAAAAAGATTAAGAAAATAGTAATGCATTCGTTATAAAACGTAATCCCTCGATTTCATACGTTTAACTTGAAAATGAAAAGTGGCACACACAGGAAACGAAAACGGAACCCATATTCACAATCTTTCAACTTTAAATAGTAATTCTTAGTTATCCTCTGGAACTTTTCTTTTCATTTTTTTTTCTCTCTATCAAAAACACACTACATTGATTATTGATTTACATTTCAAATAATTCATATCCTCGTAATATATGTAAAAATCGATATAAATTTAAAGTCACGCACATTAACATACACGCGTTAGCATAATCTCCATTTCAACTACGTCATTATATAATTTACCTGTAAGTAGAAGAAGAAAAAAAAGTTACACGAATCTTTGTATAAAAGGGTTAAAACAGTTGAAAGTTTTTTTTTTGTTTCAAATTAGTGGCCGCATACAACACACGTATGTAAAAGGGTGAAAATTGAAAGAAGGTTGAGTATGGCGGGGTGGGGGGAGGGAAGGGAAGGGGGAGAATTTTATACAGGATCACATTTTATAATAAAGAATCGAAATGAATGGGGGGTTGCGATTCGTTATATAATAATCACATAGTCGACAATAGTTTTCGATGACAATGGTGCTTTCACGAAAGCGTGCTCAGTCAGTCAGTCAGTGGACGCATTCCCACGTCGTAAATGTTGGATTGGAGCAAAGCCCAGAAGGGTAAAGAGGGGAGGGACGGGACACTGTGTGCTGCTATTTGTCCTACGTGTAAGTGCACGTAGATATACATGCGAGTATTCTAAACGCGTACGACACACACATACAGACACATGCACGTACTTTCATACTTCGACGACGACGACGACGTATCTACAGTCATGATTTTCTCACGATCGAGGTTCCAAACTCGTGGGCGAGAATGAAAAGTGGTGGTAGAAAGGGCTAAGGGGAAGAGTGGAAGGGGGGCTAGTGAAGAGGGGGAGATGTTAGAAAAAAGAATCGAAATGCAATCGATTCTCGTAGCAACAACCTACCTACCTACCTACCTACCTACCTACCTACCTACCTACCTACCTACCTACCTACCTACCTACGTATACGTAAATGGAAAAGCTCTTTCATTGAACGAAACGTGCGAAAAACGAAGGTGTGTTCGTTTATCGTATATATATATATGCGTTTGAGAATCGTACGAAAAGCGCGTACATTTAACAACGGATAAACAACTTTCACTATTTCCCATCGATATATAATCCTCAATTCAATTTCGTTTTTTTTTCTCTTCACCTTTGACGTGTTTTACGATTTTAATCGATCCTTTCCTTTCTTTAGGTTCTATTTTTACCCACCGATCTTTTCTTTTTTGTTCTTGTTTTTCTTCTTCTTCTTCCTCTACGAAACGAGTCGATTGATTTCTTTTAGGTGACTACGGTTATAACTTTTCAAGAGTTTATTGTGCAATCGGTGTTTTAAAGTGTCAAAGTGTCAAAGTGTTGCATGTTCATTCAATTCGGAATTAATTTTACTTGTGATTGTGTGTACGGATTTTTTTTCTCTTTTTTTTTTTTTTTTTTTTAAATCAATTGAATTTTTATACAATAGCTGTGTGTTTATAGCGTAATTTGGAGTTCGTTGTGTAATTGCTGTCATATAAGGTTTATTTCAATTACTTTTCGACAAAATTATATATATATATATATTGTTATTGGTTATTTGGTGTATACGAAGATAGAAAATAATCTTTACCTATTTTCGTATAAGTTGTACTACGTCTACATGTACATGCTTATGTTAGATATATGAAAGAAAGAGAAAGAAGAAAGTGTCGAAGAATGTATTCTCTCTTATTCTATAGCTGTAGGAAGGCTAGAAAAATCGATCCCGCTTTAAATAAACGTTGCTCCAGAAAATGTTTCGCGGCACGATAAAGTTCCTGTCCTCGGTGTTGCATGTACATTGTAACTATGAATACATGCATGTGTATATGTATATATATATATACATAGATATTACACATATACGTATATTTTCCCGAGGCTAAATTAGCTGAATAAGAAATATGGATTTGGAACACCTAATTTTCAGTTACCCAACTGATTTATTATTAAATATACCTCAAGTTAGAGCCGAGACACATTAATCATCTTTCATTCAAGACATTAATTAACATAAATTCAATATTTATATTCTAATCTTTGAAGAGTTTAACTCTTTTTCGGTAATTGATTAATCTTTTGTACGTTTAGAGAAGAATTGTCTCGTTGCATTGTCGATTGACAGTGCCGTTAATTGTCAATCTTGACAGGTAACCGCTAACTTGAGATACACTTACGTGAACTGTTAACCGAACAAGTTAGAAGACTTTGAATTAACTTGGACTTCGCGCTGAGGTGCCACCTTTCTCGTCGTTATCCTACTCTTGGGATCTTGGAAAATCGAGAACAAGATGGCCAGAGCCGAGTTCTCCTACTATATATATAAATGTACATATCAATGTACAAATGTATGTGTGTGTATATTCTATACGATTACTACACGTGGCCGTCTTCCTCTCGAGATAAGGTCGCCCGTTATCTTTCGAAAGTTCGCGAGAGTGTAACTGTATTTTCGCACGAATTCGTGCCCCAACTGCTCTTTCTTTCTTCACTTTGTACATATACTTGAAAAAAATACGTAAACATGTATTAATTACCAACTATCAACCACTTCATTTTGTAACACAAGTTTATTGAATTAATTCAAAGCGTTTACATTACGTATAAAAGTTGAAGAAGAGTAAAATAAAAACGCGAAGAGAGATTGAAATAGGTTGGCAAATGCAAGAACAACAAACCTTGATCCATCTATTTCCTTCTTTTTTTAACTTTCTTTTGCCTTGACAATATATTTCTTAGGGTTTATGACCGGATAAACAAAAAGAAGAAAAAGAAAGAAAGAAAGAAAGAAAGGTATATATAAGAACACCTGGCAATCGCGATGATGCACAGGTAGCCAAGAAAGCTAGTTGGAAACGTGGTCGTATTCTCTTTTGTGGTCGGTTCGAAGATGGTTCGAAGGTGGTTCGAAGATGGTGGGGTTCCTCCCACGTTCGACGTTGTGCACGGAAACTTCCTTTCGAACTCGATCGCGAGTCCTTTGTGCAAGCACCGAAAGATGAGCAGCTGCTGCTGGTATCGTGATAGCGGTGACTGTGAAAACGGAAGCCTTGCCTGCCTGCCTGCCTGCCTGTCTGCTTGTCTGCCTGCCTGCCTGCCTGCCTGCTTTTGGGACCACCTGGCCCTCCTATTACTTTCCTTTCCTTTATGGTTTTTCTGCAAAAGGATCTTCCTTTCCACTTGAAATCCTTCTCCAAGTACAACCTTTTCACCAGTAAACTTTTATTTCCTTTCAAGATAATACCATCCACGTATATTTACGTTCACGAAACTCCTTATCGTATCGCTTTCTTTCCAACTTTTTCAAGTGATTAGATTTTTCATTTAAAGATTTGTTTATTTATTTTATTTTTTCTTTCAACAGAAGAATTTCTTTTTTCTTTTTTTTTTTGGAATAAATTACTTGTCCGTGTTGTATCCTACAAAATGAGATTTTCTATTTTGGTTTGTTAACGAAAATGGGTTGCCCAAATCACTGCGTATAACTCGATTCAATTAATAGCATTAGTTTTTAACAGTTTAACAAATTTATTGCAATCTTCATTTTCTCGAAAGTTTATTCGATGTTTATTTTGGTAGCCACGAAACACGTTGAGAATCCTCTCCTATCAGTGATCCAAACTTTAAACTCGTTCCTGTTTACTCATCTTGTGAGTAATTGACGAGTTGGTAGAGTTTTTCTAGTAGCGTGAGGATAGATGAAAAAAATAAAGAAAAATAGAAAGTACAGTTTCGAGTGATAAACGGACATCTTAAAAATCGGAAAAAGCTAAAAAGGGAAAAAGTGAACTATCCCTTAGAACTACATATATGTACACACGTGTGTCCCCTCGTAAAACTCGGATTATCGTTAAATCTACTATGTAGGATAGGAAAATATTCGGTACTTTTCCATCCTATATTTCATGTGAACGCGTTGCATATGCTATCTATCTATCTCTTCATCGATTTTTCTTATTTCTATCCATCCATTTGTTCCCATTCATAAAATTCAACTATCAGATAGCAAGCATAAATCAAAATATATCCAATCGTATGAAATTATATATTTTAGACTTACACATGTACACAAGGTTGGCCCAGAAATGTTTAGTTTATCTGAAAAATTTGTGATTACCTTATGTTGAGAAAAATACATATTTGAGCAACATGCACACACACACACACACAAGGAATTAGTAAATCAAACGAACCGAAAGAAGAAACGATAAAAAACGTTCCCTTCTATTGATTTTGGGTTTTCTCGAAAAGATAAGGAGGAACAAGAGAAGGGCCTAAGATATCGATATCGGATTGATTATTTTATAACTGAATACCGATCAGTATACTAACGTATCGCTACATATTCGTTTCTATTTTATAATATTTCATATAATTCTGTACGAAATATTATTTAATTTTTCTCAATCATTCAAATAATCATAGATAATACTAGAATTACTGTGTGTACTATTTAAATAAAGCATCTTAAATAAATACTGCGACCTCGCACTGGTATATTCCGAAATTTTAAATGTAACTCCTGTAGACCCATAACAACATTTTTCATTTTTGACTATCAAACATTCTTTGTTTATTTAATCAAATAATTTAACATTTCCCCATAGAAAAAACTTTTTGCTATTATACGAAAAATAAATCGTGTAACATTTTATTTTATTTTTGTTTAAATATAAAATGCAAGATATCGAAAAGTTCATTGACTCTTTCTAGGAAAAGAATTGCAAAGAAAAGCAAAGAAAAAAAAAATCAAATGCACCAGATGAAATAATAAAAGTTAATAGACCTTGTTAAAGATGTTATAACGAACGAATAGATCGGAAACACTCGGTGTCGGTTTTAATTAGAGGTGCCCTTAGAGAGAGAAAGAGAGAGAGAGAGAGTACAGGTGCGCGTGCAACGCGTTCTCCTTAGGATGTAAGGTTCAAGGTCAATTGGCGGACAATGTTGGTAGACTCGCATCGATGAAGATAGAAGATCAAAGTCGTGGAACTTGAAACCCCAGCAGCTGCTGTCGTTGTCGTCGTCGTCGTCGTAGGTTTTATACTTTCTTTTATAATATAAATAACGCTGATCGATCGTTTTTAATGATTTATCTTTCGATCAAATAAATAATTTACGAATGTGGGTCAAATCGATCGGAGTTTACCGTTCGAGAATATCGATAGCTGTTTTTTTTGTTTTTTATTGCCGATCTATTTTAATGCTCGAAATTTCTCCTCGACGAATTCTTTCTTTCTTTCCGTCACTTTGGAACCAAAGAAAGGACAAGAAAAAAAAATAAAAAAAAAGAGAATAAAAAAAGGGACGAACATTAAAGTTGTTGGTGGAAGGCGAACTTTGATGGTGGTGGTGACCTGGGCCATAGCCCTGAATAAGCCAAAGCGATGCTTGCTGAGTTCTCATTGGTTGCTATTTTTGTACTTTCGGCCCTGCCCTGTACTCGTACGACGTGTACCTCCCATGTGTTTTTCTTATTCTCCCTGTTCTGTCCTAACAACGATAAAGAAGAAGAAGAAGAAGATGATGATGATGATGATGACGAAGAAATTTGAGAAAAAGATTTGAGTTGAAATTTTCAAAGATTTCTATATCAATGAAAGTATTTATTATTTGTCCATTGAAATTCGATTCATCGAATAATTTCGACAAAATAAATTAGACGCCCAATGTTAGGCACACCAAGAGAAAGAAAAACGAAAGGAATTTGTCTACGGAGTTTTCGGTTTCGTTTGCCGTCTTATCGATCTGTGTCTGCCCTTCCAACTGTCTCGCATCACCTCCCTTATCTTTCTCTTTCTTATCTTTTTTTTCTTTATCTTTTTCACATTTAGTTATCAATTTTGCCGAAAACGTGATATAATACTCTATATAGAAATCGATATGTTCTGAAATCTTTTTTTTTTTTTTTAGATGTTTTTTAGGATTCTTATTTTACATTTTTATTTTTCGGTACAACTTTGAACTATTTTTGTGCAATTTTAAGTAAAAAAAAAATCATCGAATATTTTATCGAAGCAAGTCATATTTTATGGAATTGACAATAGCAGCGTAGGTGTATGTGTATGTGTATGTAGAGATAATAAGAAATATTTTACACGTATATTTTGTAATATTTATTTATAATACGTTTATCGCCAAACTTTTCTGCAACTTTAATTGCAGCCGTATTTTCACGGTGCAATTGTTTCATGGAAACTTAATATTGGATTTCCTGAAATTGACGAACCAAGCGAAACAAGTGGTCGAAAGCGGGATACTATGAAACCACGAGGAAAGTCTATGTATGTATGTATATGTGCTTCAAATGTGACAGTAGTATATATTAGTAGTTGTATTAGTGTAGTAGTAATAGTATATTATTCTCAACACACATTTCTCATAGAAAACCGGTTCTCGTTGTATTTCAAGGATTAACATTACGGAGGCATGTAATTTTAACTTTCGATTCGTCGCCAATGTGTTATGGTTTTTTTTTTTATATCTAATATTCATTTTTTATATAATTTTTTTCCCCCATTTTTTCTATACGTCAAAATTGTTTTATAATAAAAAGAAAAATTAAGTTGCACGGAAAGAATCGAGAAAAACAAATATACGAAATTTAGAATAGATTCGATGAGAGAGGTACTGAACAAATATTTTTACGACCATAATTAGATAAATTCTCACGTTGCATGGTGGTTCATTCCTGTCTATATATATTTAACGAATTAAACGAACGAATAATTGTTCTATATATATATATATACATATGAATACTAATTATACGGGTTCGCGATTTATCTATCAGCGAAGTCGCAATAATGATATTTTATCTTAATATAAATCATCTGTAAATGTTTGATAAGTATCAACGATTTGTTCGTGTCCATACGTTTAATAGGAAATTATTACTTTAATTAATTGCTTAATCTTCAATTCAGTTCAATATTTCATTCATAAAAATGTATTTTGAATAATATGAAAAAAGAGAAAATACATTATTTAGAAATTTTTCAAAAATCAATATTTTCTAATGAACATTTCACTTCAATATTTTATTATTAAATCGAAATTAAATGATGTGTTGAGGAAAAATTGTTGTTTATTTTTAAAATAAGAGAGAAATTCTTATTTCTATCATGTAATCTCGGATTTTCTAATACGGGAGAAAAAGTAGTTGGGAAACGAGGCGGGAAAAAAATCGAAATATCGAGAGGGTTGCTGGCGATCGAAGCGAACGTTCTTTCAGGGCGCGCATGTCGCCTTTACCAAAACGGGGTGTCCTTGTCGTCATGGAAACTCGTACATAGAATACCTACGTGTAGGTACGAGAGAGAGAGAGGGGGGAGGCGGAAATATAAGGCTGACGTTGTGTGAAAAACCATAAAGCTCAAAATTTTTCAACCCATCCATCCACACACACACACACACACACACACATATGTTTTTTATAATTAAAAAACAAATCAGAGTATCCTGTCGACAATTTTTGTTTTTGTTTCTACGAATAAACAAAATTATGCTATAAATACTGTGACCGATACTAAAAAAAACAAAAATAAAAAATAAATTACAAATTTTGGATTGGTGGTGATAAAACAATTAAGTTGGTGGTAAAAAGAAATTCAATAAAACTATGAAACTTATCAAAAACAAATTGGTATGAAATCGAAAACAAGATAATTTGCGTGACTTGAAAAAAAAAGAGAGGAGGAGTTAATTAAAGTAAAGATGACTAATTAATTATTAAATTACGAGGCTGCAGAAAAGAAAAAAAAAAAGAGAAAAAGAGAAAAAAAAAAGAAGAAGAAAGAAAATAAACGTTTTCTTTCACAGTCGGGGTGAAAAAATAATCCGGATAAATCCGGTATAAAAGGAGAATGAGAATGAGAACGAACGATAGATCAGAAATCGAGAGTTAGAAGAAATTCATGGGGATCTAGGGATTGGGGGGGGGGTCAGGGGAAAGAAGGGAGAGGAAGCCTTTTGCGTCGGGTCGCTAAACGATTTAATTTGTAAGCCCGTAATTACAATCTCCGCTTGAATCGTATTAAAAGACGAAGAGGGAGAAAGAAGGAAAGAGAGAGAGAGAGAGAGAGAGAGAGAGAGAGAGAAACAAACAAATAAAATAAAAAATAAAAGAAAAAGAAAAAAGCAAATAAGCCGCAGGAGGGATGGGTGTTGTTTTTTTTAGGAAGAACTGGAAAAAAAATAAAATTATACTTGTCGATTTTACGGTTAACAACACAGCTTCGTTTACGAGACGATTATTTTCTTTTTTTTTTTTTTTCTTTCTATTTCTCTTAAACTCTTTATTTCTGTCATCGACGAACCGACAAAGGTTCTTCTTCTTCTTCTTCTTCTTTGGTCTTCACCTCGTAATTAGTATAACCACTTTACAAAAGGGAATTGACGCTTACTCTATTGTACTTTCTTTTATCTTCTTTTTCTTCTTTTACTTTCTTCTCTTTCTTTTTTTTTTTTTTTCTTTTTGTTATCTCCTTTTCTTCTCACGGATGACAATATTTTTAAAAAGAAAACAAATTCTAACTAACAAATCAACTTGAAACGATGAAAATCAAATTTGTCGAAGATAGATTGAATTTAAATCGTCGATAGGTGGTTTTAATAGGGGTGATAGCAGGATGCGGGGGGAAGGGGTAGTGGGTAGGTAGGATGAGGGGTATGGTGGGTTTTTCGATCGTTTATACTAGGCAATAGGTATTTTATTTTCACAATTCGCGGATATCATCTCTCCCGTGCTGCGGGTTTTGTTAACGAGACGAATGAAACGATATGATCAATATATAAAAGCGATAAATTTACTAGATATCTATCTATCTCTCTCTCTCTCTCTCTCTCTTTTTCTGCCTGTATTGGACATTGATGAGGGATCAAAGTACCTTACCGGTGCTAAATAAATAACCAAAATATGTACGCGTATACTACTACTACTATTCGCATACAAGAGTGAGAGAGAGAGAGAGAGAGAGAAAGTTGTTTAAGAATTTCATTTTCCTCTTACTCATTCCCCCTTTGTTAAAACATCCCTTTGTCTTTTCATTATTATATATATATATATATGAACTATGTACGCGTTCAAAGAACATTCTTAACTTCGTTCCAAATTCCTCGGTTTTCGTTTAACAACTTACGCCTCTTTAAATATCAGCGTTGAAATATTTTGAGACAAAAATTATCGATCGTATATTAGAGATCGTACCATCATCATCATCATCATCATCATCATCATCATCATCATCATCATTATTATTATCATATTCCTTTTAGATTTCAGAAGAAAGCATCTTTAAACGGATAACCGCTAGGACAACGATCTTCTTAAGACTGGTTTTGTTCATCGAGTTATACAACTTTTGCCCTCGTTTCCCCTCACCGTTTCTTCTACTTCTTCTACTTCTATTTTTCTTTTTGTTGTTCTAGTAAGACGACACTGCAAACAGGCAATCGTTCTATCTCTGTCTTTTTTCTAGTATGTTGCTGGTTATATCCATCTTTATCGATTTAACCATCTTCCTATCAATGTCTGTCTCTTTCTATATATCTGTTTGCGTATTCGAAATGTTTCCTTCTTTGTCTGTCCATCAAGCTTCTCTCTCTCTCTCTCTCTCTCTCTCTATCTATCTATCTATCTATCTCTTTTCATCTCGAACAACAACAGCAGGGGCAGTCAGAGCAGCAAAAGCAATAGCAGCAACACAGCACTAGTAATAGTAGTAGTAGTAGTAGTAGTAGTGGGACTACGATGCATTATGCATCTCACGCAGAGCTAGCTAGCGAGAGAGTAACATACACGCAGAGTTGCACGCACGTGTGCACGTGCAGAGTACGGTTTCCCGCACGGTGTTGCGCCCAGGATATGCTAATTGCAGGCCGGCTGATGCACGCCTATGGATGAACTACTACACAACTACTACTGCTACTATTACTATTACTACTACTACTACTACCACTACCACTACCACTATTGCAACCACTACTACCCTTACCACTACTACCCTTACCGTTCCCTCTTTCCCTTTATAGTCTCTACGCGTGCAGACAAAATGGATATATGATCGTCGATATATCGATGATGGGTTCGGAAAGCCTACGGGTTATACCCCCCTCTCTCTTTATCTCTCTCACTTTATGGGGATATTACCAAGTTATACTTATTCCACTTTGATCATTTCATTCTATTGTACTCTGATTATTAATTCCAAAATTGTATTAGTTTGTTAACAGATTTTTCAAGTGAACATTTTATTTGAATCGTTGTGATTGAAAATTTGATGAAACGAAATAAATACGACCCAAATTTTTCCTGTTCTTTGTCGAAACATTTAAAGGAATTACAACAGTAGGCCCTCAACTTTCGCACATAATTGGTTCCTGAAAGTGATAGATATATTTTCTATTTTTATTAATTACGTAATTGTATATACAGGTACTATCAAGGTCGATCATTTTCACGTGCGCGTTTACTATATTTACGATAAAACATAACGAAGATAGCTTCTGGTAACGTGATCAACGGGTACTAACGGAATCAAGTTTAAAACTGAGCGTATAATTTTCTCTCTCTCTCTTTCTCTCTCTAGCTTTCCATCGGAAGGCTTCGGATTTGCGTTTGCGTCATCACCAGAGGATGCTCCGGTTACGTCGAAACAGCAACAGCTTGACCTTAAAGTACGGTTAGCGTAACGTTTCTAAGACGTTTTCTCTTCTAACGTCAATAAGAACGAATTCATAATTTTTTTCCTTTTTTTTTGTTTGTTCTACTTATAAATATAATTCAATATATATATATATATATATATATAAGTAATATTAATACTAATATTTATTAATATTTTATTTTAATACTATAGTCAATGATAATACAACTTATAATAATATATATATTGTTATTATTTTAATTTGATTTTTATAAAATACTATACAGAATATAAAATAATTTCATTCTCTTTCTCTCGTAGTCCATTTAAATAATAAAAAAAAGAAATTATACTCATTTTACACGATACACTTTTATTTTTGTTCTTTCCTTTTTAAACCTCTTTCTTTCATCTTTCGAGTAGGCTCTATTCGCGTAACGCGATCGTATACCACGTTGAAATGTGTGTGTGTGTGTGTGTGTTGGTGTTATATGCACGCGCATGCAGTTCGAAACGTTACGAGTGCAACGAAGTAGAGCGTATAACGTTCCCGATTTCGATTCCCATTCTATCCACGGTTACACTTTGCTATTGGATGCACTTACCCAAAGTAGTTAACAGTTTTCTTACTCTCTCCCTCTTCTGTCTCCTCTCTCTTTATTTGATCCTTCAATTCACCCCTACCAATTAATTAATATTATTTTTTAATCTAATTTGTCCTACTCGATATGATGCATAATTTTGTTAACTAATATTCTTTTACGTTCGCGTATATACGAAATATTTAATAATATTATTAATAATTTAATAAATTATAATATAATTTATAATATAATACTTTTATCTAAAAAATATATATATACAATATAGATATATTGTATATATGAGATATATTGTACATATTATCTTTTTATCTTTGGGAATAAAACGAAAATTGAAATATCAGTAAGGTAACAATACTGATTAAATTGAAATAATACGTTTACAATTTGGCGAATGTTTAATGAGCAATATTTAAACTGCAAAGCTACAAAACGAGTTTTATATTTCGATTTATATGAAAAAGTTTGATCGATGATAAATCCTTTACGAATAATTTCTATTTAACAACGTGAATTTATTATTATTACGTACAGGTAAACATACAAACGTATAATTTTATCATATTCCAATGATTTATTTGGTAGACACGAAATAATAGGTAGGGAGAGATAAAAGAAGAGGAGGAAATTATTGTTGAATCGTGGAGGAAAGATTTTCCCGGAGTTTTGAAATCCCATCACCTGTATAACAATGGCCGCATGAAGAACTAGCGCGATAAAAGTGGAACGAAGGGAAACGACTTTCCACATCGTGGAAATACGCATTTCAAATCGCTATACTTCTCTTCTTCTTCTTCGTCTACGTCTTCTTCTTCTTCTTCTTCTTCTTCTTCTTTTTCCTCTTCCTCCTTTTTCTTTTGCGCACCTATCTTTCTTTCCAAGTTTCGAAAGTTCGTGTAATCCTTCGAGCAATATTAAATTGCTTTATTGTTATTATTTTACACTTTTATATAATACCAAACACGATATTATTATTTGCTTATATACAAAAAATCTGATTTTATTTTTCTCGATAATTGAATATTCCAATTTATGTTTTGGAATTATATATAAATTTTCATTTAATTTTATTTTACAAAACAGTATTTTATATCGAGCATACGAAAAGCGCTCTCGAGTACTTACAATATATTTTCTTTTTTTATTTTGTTGTTTCATACCATTAAATATGAAGGTACAGTTTTACGGAAAATAATTTTCAATCCTAAAAAAAAAAAAAACAGGATTTATATTACCTCGTACACAATTGGATCATCAGCATCCGATTTCTAATTTTATTTTCATTTCTTTATTTTCTATTTGTTTTTTCTTTTTTTCAATGCATGAATAACAGTAAAAGATGCATTCTCAACTGAATGGTACGTGCAACGAATGTGACTTTTCGGTATGTGGGTTAATCCGTTTTAGCATAGCATCATCCAACCTACTATATTGGTATATGTCAGTTTCGATCAATCGAAACTTTATTGGTATCGGTCTTGCATTGCCTTCGATCAAAATTTATTCCAACATATAACACGTATATATAATATCATTGAAACTTATTCGGAGATGTTTTTTATTTTTTATTTTTAACATAAATATGGTACTCAACATTTGATAATTTTCATTTGTGAATACTATTATTGTTGTATTTTGAAAAAAAAAAAAAAAACTAAAAATACGAAGTGACTTTAGTCGTGATTAAAAATAACGAGATCCTTTGATTACTGAAAATTTATTTCACTGCAAATGTTATCTCACAACTTGACAAGGATGACAAATAAATATTATCCTTTTTTTTTATTTTTTATAAAATCGATGGTCAAGTGCCATTTGGCAATAAATTTGTCCTTGTGTTACTATTGGATCAAATATTTTGTTAAATTCATATTGAAATTGCGATTAAACCAAAACCCTCGTCCAGTCCTTCCAAAATATATTTTCACCTTTTCAAATGTATGTTATGCATAACTTTGTACCTAGTTGAAAGAAGTGATTTTTAGTCGTAAATCAAAGTGTCCAGTTTGCATCCATAATGGCGGCTTTAAACGAATCAAAAACAGAAAAGCCTTGGGGACAGATAGAGTTTGGTGTAAATTCGCGTTCGCTACTATGCATGCCATGCTATGCCATGCCATGCATGCATGCATGTTCGAATGTATGAATGTTTGTCTCGTCGTTTTGTTTCGAAAGAGTGCAGTCACTGTGGGACAAAATGATCGTTTGCTATCAGATAAATTAAACTTGACCAATAACGACATTCCGAATAATATCTATGAATTATATTTAGTCAAATAATAGTTTTCGATTCAATTCAAAGTTTTAATCTATATAAATATTATAACAATATTTTGGTGTCCTTGATAATAAATGTTGTATGGAAATTAGATGGACAGAGAAGGAAGAATTTGTTTCTCGAAGTAAACTCCGGGAAAATAGCCATTTGTATTTGATTACCTAAGGGAAGAGAAGAGCCCAGTACCAAGATCGTTTTCCATAGCCTCAAACCACATAGCATTTGGAAGGATCTTCGAAGGATCTTTGAAGGACTGGAGAAGATGGCCGTAAGGGTCTCGTAAACCTCTTCCGAACAGTTTCCAACACCAAGGGTGTTTATGTGGTCAAGGAAATCTCTGATAAAATGGAACGAGGACTACGCGCTGAAACTGATTAGCTTAAGAGTTGTTAAAATATATTTGCTAGAAGTAGTCGAGAGCTTCTCTTCACATTGATTCTTGTTTTATCAGGATGCTTACAACTATTATATCCTTGAAAATTATAATTATTTTAATTAAAACTCTATAATTTGATTGGTTCATCCATCAATTTGAGATATTATAGATATTTTCGTGAGATATATATTATATTAAAAGTGATTCTTTCAACTATAACGTAATGTTGTGTTTTAAAAATTTAGGTTTAAGATATAATTTATAAAACGCTTCTAGAGAGAGAGAAAATTTATCTATTCCACTTTTGTTTATCAAAAACAGAAGCAATAGGAGTTTAAGGGTAGACATTGGATATCTCGATTTTCAATGGCGGTTATCGACTTGGGATTCAATACTGATCATCGATTTATCCTTTGTAACGAGATTCCAGTGATCAAACGTACTATAATATATCCAGTTTAGTGGTCCCAACCATCTTGCGAAAGCCTATATCCCTTTGATGTTGTCATATGAAATACTAGAAACGTGCTGATTCAAATCGTTTAATCTATTTGATATTTCTCATCATTGGAATATTTGTATACCAGCAACATATATTTCCATGTGTATTTAATTATTCGATATATTTTCACGCAAAGATTCAAATGAGGAGAAGAAGAAGAAGAAAAAGAAGAAGAAAAAGAAGAAGAAGAAGAACAAAATAATATTATAATAGTAATAATAATAATAGTATTTATAATAAAGTTAAAATTTGAAGATGATCCCTAAATATGTGCTGATGTCTACTCGACACTAGAATCAATCACTTAAGAAGACCGGTTATTGTTCATGCTAATTAGGTCGAGGATGAGAGTCGAAGATCAAACGCTGCACATAATGTGGGCCACTATTGTTTCTCGATTACTCTTCAACTTATTCGTAAATTCATTTTCGAGAATACTACATTTGTTAATATTATTTATTTATTTATTTATTTTGGAAAGAATATTTTGTCAAATATTTAATATGCTAAAAGAATTCGTGTTTTTACGAATTAACTTGAAAAGAGATTCATTTTGTACTTTGGACTTTGGATTTGTTTTTTTGTTTGTTTAATTAATTACGCGTTGCCTGGTTTACAAAACACGAGGAGGTGGAGGAAAGAAAACTAGGATACGAAAAAGTGTGAAAAGAGGATAAGTAAATATGACTTTTGGGAAAATATTTTTATTTTGCATTTTAAATGGAAAGTTATCGAAAGTCGTGGAGAATCGAGAGCTCAAGGGAAAAGGAGGTCACCGCACGAAATTACTGCGGCTTCTGGATAATACGGAAGAGATCGACGCCAGTGATGCGTCATTTTGATGCCCCGATAAACACGCCCTTTTTGCGTTTACCATTTGCACATATTACTATATTGTACATATATATTATATTTACATGAGTATATTTACCTTTATTTGTGTGTATATATATACGGTAGCATATTATTTGTGACAAATTTCTCTCGTATCATACATTTACATTGAAATTTTATTCGAACACCGTCAAAAAATCTCACGATTATGTCACCTTCCATATCGATGAAAACTCTATCTGTCAAATTAAAATGCGAACGGTACACTTTGATTTTAAAAAAAAATGAGTAAAACACCACATTCATTAAAAATCGACACTAAACGTTTATTACAAAATTCACCGGAGCATAGCGCATCTGGTATCGCGAGATAAGCAAACCGTGTGTGTTAGTGTGTGTGTGTGTGTATTGAATGTACCGACTACTCTACTATCGGGTTATACCTAAAACGTACTACGATGCAATTACAAAGAGACAAACCATAACTGTTGGGTTTGCGGCGACGTACAAATGCAGGGGGATCAAATAGCAACGCAATTGGCAGCTTCATCGAACCTTCCTCCTCCCTCACCCTCTCCCTCCCCCTCCCTTTATCCCTCCGTATTACTCTCTTCTCCCAAAGCTAGCCAGCTAGCAAAGTCGTTTCTACTCGAGTCGCCAGCTAGCCAGCCAGCAAGCAAGCCTAGAGCTGCCTGCCAGCAACCCCCATAAAGCACAGCATAGGTCGATCGAATTCGCTAGTTGGTTAGAACGGATCGCGAACATCAAATGCGACAAAGACCATGAGAATTACGAGATGGGGAATTGTGTATATGCCCTGTATCCATCAATTGTGTGTATGTGTATATATATATGCGTCGTATACACGTACAGACAAAACCAAAAAGCTATATAGTTTGCGTTGGACACGCATAGACGATAAACAACATAAACGAGAGAGATAGAGTAAAAGGCTTATACAAACTTGTCGAGTCGGACAAGCATGCCTCATGATGATTTATGATGGTGGAAGTTTAGATTCGAACGACTAACTTGAACCCCCTTGCCTTCCTCCACCTCTGTTTTAGCCACCAGTTCAAATGATTCCCACGAAATCGAGCGTGGATTCGCGACGTTTAACCAGTACCGCACGATTAAATGTTGATCTTCTAACTTGGTACAACATCGGTTATCTCCAAATTTCAACGGGGGACCTGTATTGTACATAGATAAACTTCGCGTTGTTTAACGCGTTGTTGTTCTGTTGTCCGGTGCACCTTTTTGTTTTCCTAATCGAGTTTATTCGGTATCAATGAGTTGTTTGTTATTAATTAAAATGGCTTTGTTTACCTTATGAGAGATATGCATTTCATCCAGATATATTCTAGTTTTGATCAAACAATTGTTTTCAATTAATTAAGCGTGTATTTTTTTTGGCTTTTCTTTTTTTCTTTCTTCTTTTTGAAGAGGTACTATTATTGTCGGAAAACAATTGTATTTAGAATTATAAGTGGCAAACGGAAAAGTGAGAGGACCTGTTGCATGAATTTTTTGTTTTTTTTTTTGTTTTATCTTCATTTTGAGAACTGGATGGTAGGACTCTTTTCCTGCAATCTCTTTTGGATGTCGGCCCCGAAGATCGAGCATCTTCCGGTTAGTCGACGTTACTGAAAAATCGTTTCCGGAAATAGACGATCTATTCGTACGTTTGTCGGGATTAGATAGATCGAACTATCTCGTTCATCATTTTTATCTTTTCCCTCTCCCCTCCTGTTTCTCCATGCATTCCATTCCTTTCTTTTTCCTTTTCTTTTCTTTTTTGTCAACGTTCTGTTCATTTTATTTGATGATATAATAAAAGGATGTTTAATACAAAATGGGTGTTTTTGAATTTTGAAACAAACCGATAGACGAAAAGTCAAGTTCTAAGTCTCATTAACTTTTCGAAAGAGGAATTCCCATCTCGAGCTTCTTTCCCCTTTTTCATGATCGTTTAAAGCTTGTGTTAGGGGTTCATCGAGAAGGGACATTAAACCTGCTTTACGCTCCTAAGTGAGATTTTTCCTATGGTGCTTTAACTTTTTATTATAACACTTTCTTTTTACTATCGGCGACATCCTCAAATTTTCTCATTCACATCTCTCTTCCTACCATTTTATATTTTAATTTTTTTCTTTTTTCTTTTATCGATAAATTATATAAACGTTAATTTCTTCTACACAGAGTTATGTAGTAAACGCCCCTCCCCGTTCTCTCTTAAAGAAAAAAAAAAACGATAAGAAATTAAAAATTATATAACTTCTATTTAATCATGACGAGATGTTTTGCATAAAATGTTTCATCCATTAAATGTGAAGAAAAAAAAATGTCGATAAAATTAAATGAAAAATAAATTATATGATTAATTTCATATTTATAATATAATATGAATATTGACAATTTTATGATATTCATAAAAAAAAAAAAACACATACTTTGTATATGAATTACGATCCAAAAAATTCATCATAATTTTGTATACATGTACATACACATACAAATATACATGTGGGTATAATACAGGGACTTTTATATTAAAGACAGCGTGAAATTGCAATGGGGCTCTCTCGTGCATGTATCCTATCTATTTCTCTCTCTCTCTCTCTCTCTCTCTCTTTCTCTTTTCCGTGCAAATAATGTTGTAACACACGAGAAAGTTTCGTTCGATAATTACAAAGACGAGTTGAAGTATCATTTGGTGGCGTTTCTGACGCGGTGTGGACGAAAACGCATCGAGAAGTAGCTCACCCTCTCCTCCTCTTCCTCCTCCTCTTCCTCTCGTTCATGGGTGTGCATCATCGTGTTCGTCGTGAAAGGACGCTTAATGCTACAGACTATGCGATATATATGCGAGCTACAGTTGTTGTATTGCATGTGCACGATGCCGCCGTTGCCGCATATAGAGGCAGGCGGATACCAAATGTGTGAGAGAGCGAAAGAAAGACAAAGATCCTTCGCCATATGCGCGCCCAACAGCTGCGAATGAGAGGAATGAGATCGACGAGCAAAAAAAACCCTTTCCCTCCCTCACCGTTTACACCATTTTTTTTTCCTTTCATTTATTTCATTTTATTTTTCATTTTATTCATAATATAGTCATCTTCAATATTAACCCTTTACGCATACTGGATATGTGACTTCGAAACTTTTGAGTTCTCCTATTGGTAGAAGTCATTTTTTTTTGTCTATTAAATCGAATTTAACAGGAAATAAGAACTTTAAAGGACTCTTTTTGGACTCATCGATCGAGCAATCAACTTTTTGCGCTAGATCACGAACAACTGGTCGATCATTTCGCAAACTAGTTTTCGAGTTCAACGCGATACGCGGTGCTTTCAAAGCACTAACAACAATGCCTTCAAAGTGTCAACCGTTGTAACCGAGTTCGTTCGTTCGTTCGTTCGTTCGTTCAATGTAATGGACGTTTAATGATCCAATTTACATGATGGTGATGGTGGTTGATCGTGGTGGTAGTAGTGGTGTTGGTGGTGGTGGTCTATCTACCATATATATTTTTTCTATATTTTTTTATATTTTATTATTTTTTTTATTTTCTGTTTGATATTATCCAATATCAAATTATGTGATCGTTGTTCCGTGAACTTGTAATTATCGTTTACCCTATATAAAATAAAAAATCTTCCTTGTATCGATTTATTTAAAGAGAACATATTCAAACTTTTTTTAATGATTTTTTTGTTTTTTTGTTTCTTTAACACTAGATTTGAAGACAGAGTCAATTTGACTCATTTCAAATTTGTTTGTTATATATGTATAAAATTTAAATATTATTTTTCAAGAATACAATGTATTAAAGAAGGTACAACAAGAAACAAATCGATCGAATGATTTGTCTTCGTGTAATAATTGCAGCAAATTTGGAAAGTTTAAGTTACAAAACTTTCGTAAATTTAGTGTTAAATAAATATACGAAAATTTTATATCATATTTATACGCCACGAGAATACGTGTGTATACATGTGTATGAACATGTGATGTGAGTGAAGAGCATCGTTGCGTGATAAATTCAACTACAATGATCTGAGTTGAACATATATATACTCGTATACTTATATATCTTGTGTATATTCGATATGACTGACACGCGAGCTGGAAGAACGATAAGCGTCTCTCGATAAAATGAGGAAAAAAAAGGACCCTGTGTACACACACAATTTTTAAATTGGGACCCCCAAAGTATTGTTCAAATTGTGAATATTAAGAATACTCAAATTTTATTTTCTATGAAAAATATTCAAATTTATTGATGAATTTTCAGAAGTACATTCCGAGATGAGAGAAAGGTGTGGAAGGTAAAACACAGGATAACAAAAGGGGTTGGAAAAAAGAGAATCGAAACGCGTTGAGAGAATTATACGAATCCTATACGTTTTTTTTTCTTTCTTTTTTTTAAATATTTTTTTTCTTTTTTTTTCTTTTTTTTTTTTA
The DNA here is from genome assembly GCF_001465965.1 of Polistes dominula. The sequence goes on along the minus strand of NW_015148991.1, from coordinate 1,935,501 downwards.
CAAACGTCCAATTAATTTTCTTTGTTCCATAATCGTTGATCCATAACGAAACGAATAGTGCTCACATACACAGGTGACATCTCTCCGTAACGCCCTCAAAGAGATTCCGTTAGCAAAGGTTATCAGGTCGACCTCAAATCGTATCGATTGGTTCGTCTCGAAACACTCGTGTGTCGTCGTTCCTATCACACAGGGGGCCAGAAGTCACGATTCGTGTCTTGGTTTCCTTTTCGTCAAAACTTGGCCCGCGTATTCTATCAACGCGGACGTTCTCCTATTTTTAAATCACACACTATTCCCCATCTCCTTCCCCTTCTCCCTTTTCCTTTAATATTTTCTTTTTTTTCTAAACAAACCCTTTTAAATGTACAAAACTCAAATCATATTTCAAATTTTATGACATTTCGTTAAAAATATTCTTTCAACTTTTAGCAGCAATTATTTTAACAAATTTTTTCGAGGTGACGAGGTAAACACTTTTTTTTCTTCTTTTTTTTTTTTTTTTTTTAACTACCGCTTACTTTGCTGAATTTGATATATTTTGCAAATTTTTGCAAACAAAATTATTTTCTTTTAATTAATATATTAGTTTTTTTCTTTTTTATTGTTTATTTTTGTAATTTTTCTAATTTTCCAACATTTACACTAACGATATCTTATACCACCACCACTACCGATGGTGATTAGTATTTACTCTTCCGGTACGTAGTTTCCTTCGAAATTAAAACGAAACGAAGCTAAAATGTAGCTAATGACTTCCTCTCCTTACTCCCTTCTCAACGTTTCCCCCTTCAACAGGGGAGCCAACTTGTTTAGTACTCTACGCTCTCATTCTCTCTCTCTCTTTCTTTCTCCCTCTCTACACTCGTTTCACCAGGGAGTTTATTTAAGACTCTTCTCTACTTTTCTTCCTGTGCATGTTTTACTTATCTCTCTCTCTCTCTCTCTTTTTTGCTCACTAACTCGAGAAAGTAAAATTTTTCCAAGGTTCCTAACAAATTGAAAAGATAATGAAAAATATAGAGATGATTCTATTCCTATCTTATCTAGCCTAATCTCAATTTACTATAATATTTTCACATTAACGCTAGATTTACGGATAGTTTGTTTATTATTTTTTAAAAGCTTATAAACATTTTTTCAATGAAAAAATGAGATGAGGGAAGGGATTATCATTTACGTATATTTCATTAGGGCATTAAGGGGACCTTCTACTCTGAGCACCTAAAAAAAAGGCTATTTTCGCGAATTTTTTCCAAGAAAACTATAAAAGATATCGATATAAAAGTTGTTGGGTTTGTTAAATTGAGTCTTAAACTATATAAATGAATTTTTTTTTTTTCATTTTAATTAATTTTTTATTGCAAAAACAGTAGTATAANAGGAGAGCGGTCCGAGATAGTAACGTTCAGGCAGCAAAAAAATGTAGTTAGAGACATCGGATCTTTTTGAAATTTTAACACAATATTTCTACATATATATACATTCGAAAAATGTAAAAAAAAAAAAAAAATTTTTTTTAAAACTGCAGAGTAGAAGGTCCCCTTAAAAATCAAAATTAAATATAATATTTAAGTGTTTTATATATATGTAATCAAATAATTTGAAATAAGTCAAATTGGCTCAGTTCGTAAATCTAGTAATAAATACAAATAATGTACACAAATGACATGAACACAATAGTAATCACAATTTTCATCACATTTATTTTTCCAAACAATTTAAAAACCTAATTACTTTGATTATGACAAAATGGTGCATAATTAGAAACGTAAGCATTAGTGAGAAATAAAAAATAAAAAAAATATGAAAATAAAAATAAAAATAAAAACGATGCTTCATTGTTAGAGAGGATAGTGGAATATCATCCGGAGTGCTTCTAGCACTGGGGGGTGTTGAGTGCGGAGTGGTTTTAGAGGAGGTATCATGAGGAGGTACGAGGAGGGTACAAAGAGGAGTTGGACAAAGGCGTCGAATCATGTAGATAACCTAACCAGGTTCTCACTCGCACGATCGTTTCCTTTTGTACTACTCGGGTACACGTTTATGGTCATACCACTGCCATTTTTTTTCCACGAGTCTTTTCATTCACAAAAAATCCTACTCCTTCTATACGCGAAAATCCTTTTTCTTCTTAATCCTTTCGCACCGGACAGGACATATGCTGTTCCAGTCTGTGGAAAATTTTTGATATTACGAATACTTTACTCAAAATAATTGATTATTGATAATAGCCATGTTATAATAGCATAAGTATGTGCTCTCGAATGGGTTAAAATAATCAATTTACCAATTTACACTTTAAAGTATTTTTTTCATTATACTTACTTACAGTATAATATTTTTTTTTGTTTTCAACTGTGGAACAATTGGTGGTTAATTTTTTTCCTTGCCTCTATTTACTTTTTCTTTATTTACCAATATTAAACTATGCTGTATATTCGGGAGTAAAAAATATGAACAAGAAGTTTCCAGCTTTCTCCCACTTTTTATTTTCCTTTTTTTTTTGTTCTTTTTTTTTTGTTCAGGGAATATTTTTTAATATCGTAGAGCACGCGGTGGCGGTGGCGGTGGCAGCGGTGTTTTTTTCACGAGTATGAATTATAAACGGTAGGGAAGTAGTTAGGTGCTCTAGTTTTTTAATATCGAACATTTCCTAATTCAAAATTATTAGTCAGAAAAATAGTTGCGAAGGAAGGAAGGAAAGGCTACTTTGTTGAATTAATTTTTTAGAAATTTTTGATGAGATTTTTTTTTTTTTTTTTTGATTTTACCAAAGATGTTTCTATCTTCTATGGCATAGTAGAGAAATTGAGTTCAACCTCTTCCCTAATTTAAAATTAAAAATTCACAAAAATAGTTGCAAAGGTAAAAATACTTTGTTAAAGAAATTTTTGAATATTTTTGAAGAGATTTTTTTTTGTTGATCTTACCATAGATGTTTCTATCTTCTATGACAGAGTTAGCGACATCGATTCTCGAATTAGCATCGGTATAAGTGCCAGTCGTATTTACACGAGTAAGCCCGAAGCTTAACTTACTTCCAACTAGTTTAAACTTAACTAGGAGAAACTGCGGTTTGAGCAGAACTACTATGTCGACGTGCGTCGACTATTTCTACTGCATTTCGACGAGTGAAGAGACAAGACCGAGAACATTTACGTAATTATCCCTGTCCTAGGCTAAACACCATAGCGCCCTTGGTCAAACCCCCGTATTAATCAAGCCTGCATGACACGTCCGAAAGAATTAATCCCATTTGCGAGATATCACTGACAAATCAGTCCAACTAATTATTTACTATGTAAATAGTAATATCACGCAAATTCTATTTACTTGCGAATCAATATTCAAATTTCTTGCTTTTTGTTATATAATATCAACCCTTTTCATACGAACAGATAAACAACTTGTTTTTTATCAACATTTTTATACAAGTAAATGTAAATATTAACAACAATTACATTGATAAAAACAATAAAAATTAATTTTGGCTAACATATATACGGTCGGTAGTGCTGCGTTAACCCATAACCCGCAGCAATACAAAAATACTAAGAAAAAATTAAATTAACTGTATAACCATTTTCATAATAATTAAGTGAATCCTTTTTTTTTGCCATAAATGTTATTTTAATTTTAAATATGGAGAAGTACGTGATACGGTTTCATTATTTTAACAACTATTATTTCATTATTTCTTATTCATTTATTGAAAGAAAAAAAAAACATTGGAAAATGTGTTTCAAAAATGAAACATTGTCGATTAATGCGTTGAAGGTTAAATGAATAAAATTTCTAGAAAATTTTGTAATCATTTCCCTTAGCAATAACGTTTTTAATTTGAAAGAAAATGTGTGCGAAACGATTGGTAATTATTTATTCTCTATTTACCTTTTTTTTTTTTCTATCAGGTTTCTTATTTCTCCCTCATTCATTGGCTCTTAATTAATAATCAGCGATTATGCGTGGCAAGGAGAGAGAGAGAGAGAGAGAGGATAATTTATAATTGACGCATAAAGTGGTTTCGTCGTCGCGTGCGTGTTCTCTCTCCCACAACGGGGGGTGTAGGGGGGGGGCAGATCTTCCTTCGATCTTGGGAGAAGTCGTTCGAAAGTGGGAGGAGAACAGCAGCCCCTTACGATCGATTACGCGCACGTTCCACGATCGATTATGGGGCTCATTAGTTTGATTTATCGCACATCGAGAAAGAAAGAGAGAGAGAGAGAGAGACAGAGACAGAGGGAGAGGGAGAGAGAGTAGTTTACCCGTCTACGTTTTCCTTCAACCTAACGTGGTTTTA
>NW_015148991.1:1917850-1931166 GCF_001465965.1 Polistes dominula | reverse complement strand
AAGTTAATCCCATCTTCCAACTCCAACTCAACCTCGAATACAATTTCTTGATAATATTTCAAATGAAATTATTTTCAACCCTTTGCAGCACTCGAAGTTTTTTTTTCTTTTTTTTTTTTTTCATTTCATTTCATATATTACGAACAACTTATAAAGCAATTTTAATAGGAAAAGTCATATTTGCATATTATAAATAAATTCTAAATAATATAACTATTATACGGGGGTATTTATAATATATTATAGGTGATATATATTGGGTGTGTATGTGTGTGCATCCTCGTCGTTCGAATTGATCCAAGGGAAAGCTTTCGCAATGCTGTTGCCTTCTCCCCACTCTTGCAATGCGGAAGCCGTACTGCTCTACTCTCAAGGTCACTGTCTTTCTTTCTCTCCAAAGTAATAATCTCCATGACCTTTGTCAAATTTTATCTCGATCGAACGATTATTATTTCTTTCTTTTTTTTCTATTTTTTTTTTTCCCCTTTCTCTTTGACACTAAACGCTTGGACGAAGAACTTTTTTTTTTATTGTCCTTTAGCTTGATGGATCATAATATCGATCGTAAATCGATCGAAATCGCGAAATAAGGATAAAACGAAAATGCCAGGATGGCAGGTGCATTTTGCAGGTGAGATCCTTCGATGCAGCTGCTACTGTCGCTGCTGCTGCTGCTGTTTTTGCTGTTTTATACGAAGAGTTGAGTTATTTTTTTTTTCTTTTTTAGTAGCATCAACAATATACGAGATTAAAACTTATATTATATTTTTATGGGACATGTTTTTCTATGGGTATAAAATATTTTATTTTTGTTTACTTTCTTTTTTTCTTTCTTCTATCAATCAGAAATATATAAAAGTATTTTTCATTAATCTTTTATGTAATAAAAATGATTACAGATCTATCGTTAAAAATATACTTGTTTAACGTATTTTAAATACGTGACTATGTAACAAGATGAAAGCTTCAAATATTGTGTATGCGTTCACGTACGTTGCATGTACACTCTATCAATTTGTATTCTTTTGATTGCACTTTGCAAGCACTGCACGTCAGCTTTATCTTTGTTCCCTTCTCGGAGTATACGAATAATACGCACGCCACATTCTACTTGTTGTTTATCCTCGATAAATATTCACATATATCTGCATTTTATTGAAAATTTCAATAACCTTCGATATATATTACAATGTTTTAATTGTCCTACTTTTTAAATTGATATACTTTTGTCTTATCGCAACACGAAAATGTGAAATCTCGAAGAGATTGTTCCTTCTTTGGAACACAAACAATGAAAAATAAGAATAACTCGACCAAATTAGATTTAAATAATTAGCAATATTATTATTATTATTATTATTATTATTATTATTATTATTATTATTATTGTTATTATTATTGAGAACTAAATCGATCTTTTACGTTGATGAAGCATTATTGTTACGCTAAGCTTAAGGGGGGTTTCCCAAGGAGAGAGAGTTGCGTTAAATTAGAACGAACCTAATCTGTTTGAAACCTTTCAAGAGTATAAATACAAACCTAGAATCGTCTTTGTGTCCACTAAATGCAATGACTAGCCACGAACTATTAAGAAAATTAATTATAGTCTCGTACTACAATTGTTATTAGACGAATGTCAATTTTGATATTTCAAAATTGATCTAAAGTTCGCATACTAAAACGATTTAATTACGATGAAAAATAAAAACCAAAAAAAAAACGAATATGAAATAAATGATAGAAATTAATAATTGATAAAAAAAAAATATATATATATATATATATATATAATTAATAATATAAACGACGTAAAAAGAAGTACGCATTGAATGATAAAAATAAATGAGAATCTTGGTTCAAAGTCTGGGATTTAATCGTCGACCTTATCGCACTGCTTGACTATTTCAAAATATCGCTTGTTTTGTCGGCCGAACGAATGAACAAATGAGAGAACGAACGAAAGAACAAACTTCGATGTAAGAAGAAATTCTTTTCTAAAAGAGTTTAAAAGAAGATTTAAAAAAAAAAAAAAAAGCTAGAAAGAAAAAAAAATAAGGAGAGTGAAAAGATTGTTTGAATGTGCGAAAAAAAAGGGTGATGGTAGAAAGAAAGGTACGACGACCGTCGAAAAGGTTCAACGTACCTCTCTCTCTCTCTCTCTCTCTTTCTCTCTTTTTCTCTTTATCTTTCTCTTTCGCACACGATCTTTCTTCTTTGCTTTTAACATCACGGAAGCGAAGCCACGAATTTCGAGTGGAATGACCCTGAATTGCATATGGGGATATGCATCGAAGGCTGCACGCTCTAATTCCGGCTTACTCACCACTCACTCAGCAGACAAGTTCGATCGTTTTCGTAGCACGCGACAACATTTTCATTTCTAAACGGTAAATACGTCATTGATTATTCCAATGAAAGCACAACGACGAATTGATACAGACAAAAAAAAAAATAATATAAATCTCGTTGAAATGATTTTTTTTTTTTTTCATTATGAAAATTAAAATATTTTTTGTGCAGACACGTGTTATTCGTATATTCCATAATTATTTAAATTTATTTGTACTTTTTTCTTTTCTTTTTTGATATGAAGAGATTTGAAAACGATTTGCCATTGGGCAGAAGGCCCCTATTGAACTACCACGTTCCATATTTCATCATCGTTGGATACTAACTCATAGCTTTCGCGTGCACTCGAGCGTCTAGCAGTACGATACACATCCATACACACATACACACATACATAGATACTTTCTTCCCTCGAAAACGGATCAGGCTGCTGCTTTAGACGTTATAACGATACGTGTAATATCTGCATAGAGACGTATACACACATGTACTTGTATAGAACTTCACCAACGTAACATATACGTATATAGTCACGTATTTTCTCTAAATCTAAATCTAAATCTACTTTGACATAAATCCACTTGCAACTGTTAATCCGACGTAGATTAATATCATATACGCGTGCGCATACATTTACGTATTTATTTACTTTTATTTTTATGGTTTTTTTTTTATTTTCAACAAGCAAAAATAAAACAAGAGCAAAAGTTTGTTGAATTATAGATACGGCAAAGTTTCATTTCCTTTCTTCTTCCCCATATAAAATTCTATTCGATAACTTTTTTTAAACAATTTATATCCAAACGAGTAGTAAAGTCATTTAAAAAAGAACACGTTTCCAGATTTACGAGTGTTGTATAGGTGAATATCGAAAAAGAAAAAAGCAATTTTTCTATCCCTTTTTAAATTCAAAATTATTTTAACAATTTTTCTCTCTCCCTGTCCATCCGTCTACCTGTCTGTCTGGACAACACATGAATTCGTATTGCTAGGAATGGTCGACAAATGGAATTGGTCATCGAACGAAAGCGAAGGTACAGATCGAGAGAACTGAGGATGACCACCAACAGTTTGTGGTATGATGACAGAAAGAGAGAGAAAGACCTCCTCCCCCCCTTCCCACCTCATTCCAATCCCTCCTCCCTCTCTAGCAATGAAATCGAACTGCCATAAACCTGCTAATTTGCAAGAGTAATAATTATTTCGTCGTTGGGTCTGCGAATCACTGTTAGAGACATCGATTTCAATGTTATAATACATTGTCCACTCTCTCTCTCCCTCTCTCTCTCTCTCTGTCTCTCCCTCTCACTCTCTTTGTGATATTCCTCGATTATTATCGAACGCATTTCTGTGGTATCTCTTCATTATCAAACTCAGATTGAATATTCCTAGGAATAATGATTTATTTTTAAATAATTTAATGTCTGTCTCTCTTTCACACACACACACACACACACACACACACACACACACACACACACACACACACACAATATATATATATATATATATATATACCCTCCTATAACGCGGTGAGTGCGTACCGCGTTGTATGAAAACCGCGCTATAAGAAACGCAGAATTAGTACAAATCACATCATTCGTACCGCGTTATATGGAGACCAATAAGGACAAGATAAATTATAAATTATTTTTATTGAATTGAAGAGTTTATATAAAGAAATGATACCAAAACTAAACTAAAAAACTGTTAGAATTAAAACAGAATTTTAACCGATTTAGAATTTCGATTTTATCTTCAAGAGATATAAACTTTCTTTTTAACCCTTTCCTTGTTTCTTTCGTGTTTGACATGATGCAAATCTAGGGTTAATAATTACTTTATTATTATTATATTAGAACAAATGAAGAATATTACTTACAGTATTGTAATATAATATATATAATATATATAAGAGGGCTGTCGCATTTTCAGCTCCGCGTTATATGGAAATCGCGTTATGAGAGTACCGCGTTATAGGAGGGTTGACTGTATATATATATATATATCTTATCTCTATAAAATTCCCCTGTCACAGTGTTTGTTATTCTTATTCTCCGAAACGACTTGACCGATTTATATGAAATTTTTTGTGTATATTCGATTGGTATGAGAATAGTTTTTCGTATATTTCTTATACCCCTGAGTGATAAGGGTGACCTACCATAATTATTTTTCCTTTAAAAGGATATTAAGAAAAAAGAGAAAAAGAAGACAAATGTTATGCGCGTAGATTCAGATCTATCTATATATTTATTAGCCACAGCAACGCGTGGCCGGGGCACCCCTAGTATATATATATATAAATACTTAGCGATGCGTCGATGAATAAACTTTAATTAAACTTACTATTCTATTGTATTTATTAATAATTTGATTTATTGTTACAGGGCTGTCACGGATCCCAGGGATGGTAGGAGAGTGGCCTTAAAGAAACTGCCGAACGTCTTTCAAAGTCTCGTCAGCAGCAAGCGCGTTTTCAGAGAGCTGAAGATGCTCTGTTTCTTCAAACACGAAAATGTAAGTTTAAATGTCAAAGAATTAGTGTAGGCTAGAAAAAAAATATACTGGGTGATTCACTAGCTGGATGATTCACTTAAATACCTTTGAAAGTACGATAGTAGCAAAAAAGTGGATAAGGAAAAAGTTGCAAGAAAAATTTAGGACTACGATATGACGTTAGTATTTGTTTCCTAGATTGAGTCATTTTAGAAATTATTTGGTCAACTTTGTTTTCTTCAATACAATATTATATTTTAATATTTATATAGGTGTAAATGTTAAATTAATAAATAAGTTTTAAATCTTTATGTGAAATATAGTTAAAGTGTTCGTGCGCAACACTCAGAAAAGATCGAGAATATTTAGTAAAAGATGGAGAGTAGAAAGTTTGACTTTCTATATGTTGTATTTGGTATGAAAAAGAGATGTAAAAATAAAATAAGAACAGAAAAAAAGGAATCATAGGTAGTAAGAAGAATCTCCTCTTTAGGAGGTTGCGCTTGTTCATTCGTTTCTTCCATGTTTCCCGTGATCATAATCTCTCAATAAGTTAGTGAAGTCGAGTTCTCAAATAGTACTATGCTACGAAAGTACATTTATTTTTCAAAGAGTTTGGATTTAAGTATTGGCAATGCGCGAGTAGATATCTTTCTCTAAACACACATACGCATGATCGAACGCACGTATGTCTACTACTATATTCGAGTTTCGTTCGAAGAAAGTTTCTTTAAAGGCATCAGAAAACCCTTAACTCTTCGAGTGGCTGCTCTCTTCAATGTTATGTTTGTGTTGGTACTTGAGTCTGATCCTTTTTCTTGGATTTATCCTACTGTGTTGTCGGCACACGTTTTATTATCATCTACTCTTTCCATCTCTTATGGCTTCCTTTTTTTTTCTCTCTCTTGCATTGTGTTATCTATACCGGAAATTTATTCATCTTATTACTCGATTTCTTCTTCTTCTTTTTTCCTAATTGTCTTTCTCAATTCTCAATTTTGTTTTCTTTTTATTTTGTTTTATTTTCATTCGTATACGCGAGTTCGATTTAATATGCATAGTGATGATTAATATTTTGTATCATCGATTATACGATATCGTATTAAATTTGGTGGCAAGTCGATTAAATATTAAATGTTAAATTTATTATTGACTCGAGATTAATTAATTGTTCAAATGTATTTTCATAATGGAAAATTTCACATAATTACTCGTATTGCTTCAATATTATTCTTAAACGAGAGTGGGGGAAATAGTAATAGTAGACGTCTAAAATTTCCCTAAATGTTGTTTCCAATTTCAACAAACTCTAAACAAATCAAAACTACGAAATACATTGTGATTATTTGTAAAATCATTCTTTTTAACAAAATGAACTAAACTTTTATTTTTCGAATCATCCCGAGCTTTTATTTCAAGCTAATTTCAAGTTAAAACTTCTAAAAGCTTAACTTTTTTTTGTTCTTTATTTCATTGAAAATTTCGAATAAGTTTCTTGTAGATTTTCAAGTAAATAATGATCCTTTAATGTTTCCCTTGGAATAAATTTCTTCCTTTCTTTTCTATTTTATTTTTTACTTTTAAAACTGGAAAAATCAAAGAGGTAAATCTTAAAAGTTTGATTCTCTTGTTAATTTTCAGGTACTCTCAGCCCTGGATATCTTACAACCGCCGCATCTCGACTTCTTCCAAGAAATGTATCCTTTTCTATCATTTAATTTATAATGTAAGAGCAACTTACTTTTCACACAAGAGGAAAGGTAATTTGTTAAACTTTCTTAGATTTTGTGTGTGTGTATATTTCTCATTCTTTCGTACTACCTAAGAAGAAAGCGAGCAAACGAGTAAATAAACAATGGAAAACGTGGAAAATTTGTGGAATGTTAGAATGTGCGAAGGAAGTATCGCTACTACGTAAATTATTTGCGTGTGGGAGTTTATCCATTGAATAGAATTCCAACGATCACAATGTATGCGCATGCATGCATACATACGTGTATACACATAGAGATATAGTGAATAATAACTATCCGCGATATCTCTAGGCTAGTAATACGTTTCTACTGCGTACTAATATGTACAAAGTAATCGAATATGTCGCATCCTGTGCTTCTTACAACCAATAGATAAAAATTTTTTTTTCTTCTTCTATTTCTTCTATTATGGTATCATAGTGTAGCAAGCGGAAAAAGAGCGTTACTTTTCTCATAAATCATTTCTTTTTGATAATACTGAAACTTTTGTTTTAACTTCTTTTCCGTTTATTAACTTTCAAACTGGAATATATTGAAAGCTCGTCACACAAATTTCACGAGAAAACTTTGCTTATCTTAAATTTAATAAAAAATCACAGTAACTATTCATCGATTGATCGATTAATTATACGATTAATATTCTTCGTAATATAACTGTAACGTCCTATAAACGTCAATTCTTGTTTAGAAATCTTATTAAGTTTTCATCGAGTATGCTTTTGCCATATAATAGCTGCAGCAACAGCACCACCACCACCACCACCACCATTACAACCATCACCTAACAAACCATACGAGATTTCCTATCGGCAACTTAGAAAATGTATATGCTTAACGGTCGAATCTTTGATCCATCGATCAAGGAGAAACCGATCCATTTCTGAGAACGGGATCCCGTTCAATGCATTCTCCCCAGAAGTTAATCTCGGTCGTGCCGGTCCGATAAATCAGTTCTCCGCTCTTCTTTCTCTTTCTCTCTTTCTCTCTTTCTCCTTTTATTGGACCTCCTTGTTACAACGTAAATCATCATTAGTAATGCCGGTTATTATACTTTGCGGCAGCATCATCTTCATCTTTATCTTCAATCTTATTCAAAACGTTTCTGTATCTCTCTATCTTTCCCTTGCTTTCTTTCTTTATTTCTTTCTTTATCTGCTTATCTCATCTTTTAGATTACGCAGTTCATATACGAGTCAATAACATTATTCACTTGCAACCTGACTTGACTGACTCTCTCTCTCTCTCTTATCCACAATTTCTCTCTTTATTCGAATTATAATTCTATCAGTTCGATTAGTTGTTGCTTTTATTTTTCATTTCCTTTTTTGGTAAGTCAATATTGAAATTAAAAAAGCATTGATGTCTGCAAATGTTTGATCAATTTTAAACATTTGCCTTATTCTTAACATTTCGAATTTATTCCTTTTTTTTTTCCTTTTAATTTAAATATTGGAATTCAAAGTGTTGCTATTAATGAGGCTTGTGAAAAAAAAATACTTTGTGATTTTTAGTTGTTGTTGTTAAATATCGAACATTTGCAATTATTATCCAAGTATTCTACTAATTTTATTATTATATATTAATAGTCCTTTAAATAATTATCGTCAATAACCAAATTCCTAAATAATTAGATTGATTTCCTTATGGTTCAATTCTTACGATTAGTTTTGTTGAAATTAAATTTAAATATTGAAAATATTAAATATTAAGTATAGAAGTAAATTTTTCGTTTGAAAATATTTCCTTTAAAAGGTCGACCACAAAAGTAACTATAGGAACTTAACCGATAAGCTACCGGTTGATATCTAATTAAGGAACCACTCAGGATCAGGGCGTAGAGTTGCGGCGGAAACCGCAAACAGAAATGAGTGCAACAGATATAGCTATATGTACATATGTATGTATATATGTATGAAGAGTAAGAGAGAGAGAGAGAGAGAGAGAAAGGGAAAGGGTGAAGGGCCGGAAGCTTCGTTGAATTCTAACACTGCTTACGAAGGACGTCGTTCCTCCTCATCCTCTTCCTCCTTCTATTTCGCAATGAATATACCATGCACGTTGCTAGATGCGTTGAATTCTCTGCTGCTACTGGCGACGTTGGGTCGATCATAATCACGGATTATTAATGCAACCTGTTCGGGAGAGTAGTAGACCTATGTGACACGCTGTTGCATCCCAATAACTCTCCTAGATTTAACTTTGTCTAATGATTCCTACCGAGAGTTCATCATACTAACTTGTAGCAAGTTGTTACTCCACGATAGATCATTCTAATCATCATCACCATCATCATCATCATCATCTTAGAGATCTCCGTTAAAAGTAGATTTGATCAATCTATTATGATTGAGATTATACTTTCGTTTCTTTTGATTAATATACTTCACACTCGTCCTTTATATTTTGTTCTATATGTTAGATAATTAGATCAATGAGAAAAGAAACACGTTGCTTTAGTTTATTTTGTTTGTTTTGTTTTATCGTAGAATCTTGATTTATCTTCGTGATAATCTACTGGAGATTAAAGAGGAGTAGGGGAAGGAAAGAAAAAAAAGGCTAGCGTTAGCATTTAATTTGCATGTACTTGTTAGGATATAGGATATTATTGTAATAGCGTTAACAGACCCGCATAATGTAATGCACTTTAATACCCGCATCATATCGAGAAAATTGATATCGATTATTGAAAGATTATTCGTGGTGGTACATTTCTTGTTCTTTTTTTGGTCTTTTTTTACATCTTTTATTCTCTTAATATATATATATCTCCATATCATAAAATAATTATTAATGGAAGAACGAGATTGACATCAATAACAGAGCTCTTTATTGGCTAATGGGATTAATGAATTACAAAATATTTGATTATTTAACAAATTTTCTATTTTATCGTAAAAATAACGATTGAAATGATTCATTCTGTATATGTAATTGAAATGTGCAAGAAGTAGAGATGCGATGATACGAATGAGGAAACACAGAAATCGCCAAGTGCAAACCGATATAGAAAACCCGAAGAGGTTCTATAAATAAATCCTAGGATCTATGATGACAGCTCATACGAGTAGGATAGAGAAATACTAAACTAGAAGAAGAAGAAGCAGAAGATGAAGTCGAGTAATCCGACTTTCCCTCCACCCTTCAACCCCTACCCGTTACTACTTAAAAATAGTCTACCTTTTTTTTCTCGTGACTACGTCGATGAACCAACTGCTTCGAACTTTGAACGTGAAAGCCAAACCGGAAACTAACTAAGTAAGCAAAAAACAAGAAAAAAAAATGATATTATAATTGAAAATCACGCATGAGTCTCGCATTAGCTTAGTATCATGCGTCTGCGAAGAAAAAGAAGATATTAAGAGGGGGAAGGAGGAGGAGGAGGAGGAGGAGGAGGAGGAGAAGGAGGAGGAGGAGGAGAAGGAGGCCAAAGGGGAGGGTCAGTATGGCCAACGTAGACTAACAGAACGTCCGGCTCGAACGAGCTCGACCGGATGCGGGGAGAAGCTTTATGGTGTTTCCGAAAGGCAAATGAGATAGAAAGGGTTCTTCTTCTCTGTGATGCTTGTTTTTACGTCCGCTTGTATACACACACATTTTCTTGCCTGACGTGTTAGCACTTCTCTCTTTTATCGTTCATTTCACATACGTTTTTTTAATTATATATATACCATTATAAAATTCATCTTATTAATCTAACCGTTTTTGATGAATCCCATCCCATTAGTTTTTTACTTATTTTTGAAACATCACATTTATCTTACGATTTGAATTATGTCGTTTTTTTTTTTTTTTTAAGTGTTTTTCCATAATTAACCTCTTAAGCACGGTTAAATATTGCGTGGGGTTGTTTCTCTATACGGCAGAGTTTCAACGAAAATTACGTGTAAACGATAAAATTACGATGTGTGACGAACAATGGCTGTTCTATTATGCGAGTACATTTTAATGAAGTTTTTCTATGATTAAATTATTATATTTCTTTAAAATACTATATTGCACATACTATAACTTTAACAATTTACTTTAATAATTAATAATAAAATTATATGTATAATATATTTTTAAAAGATGTTATTCTACAAAACTGCTATAGCGGTGCGTCGTACTAGAATATGACATTCGCGAAAATCACTATAGTGGCGCGTCATGCCTGAAAGGTTAATGAATTTTTTTCAATTCTTCGTATATATAATTTAAAGTTTCATTTTGTTTTTAATTAAAAATGAGATAAAAGACGGGGATAAACATCGTTTTATGGGGAAATAGGAAATGTTGTAAAATGAGGATTAAAAAAAGGATAAAAAAAGGATAAAAAAAGGGAGGAAAAAGGTAAAGAAATCTTTGGAAAGGGGGTGGGTGGGTGAGGCGCTTTGTTCGGTCGATTAAACCGCTCCTCTTTCTCTCTTTTTCTTCTTCTTCTTCTTCTCTTCGTTTCTCCACGGCTCAAATAAATATCCCTCATAAAGCAGACAAGGGTGCAAGGAACGAACGAATTTTATATCGCCTATGGCGAGCCACACATCGCGTGCCCACAGCCATTCAACTTCATCCTCTAGATTATATTTTTTTATTTTATTTTTTGTTACTTGCCGCTCTGGGATGTATACGCCGCTATGCTAATAATAATCACTCTATTTTCTTTATTTTTTTTTTTTTTAAATGATCGGTAATAGATAAATGACAGCATTTATAATCCACGTAAGATGAACCAACCTATCTTTTATGGTTCATTATCTGATATTTCTTTTTTCTTTTTTCGATGGAATTAATCAGAGCGATGAACAAGAACGTAATAAAAAAAAAAAAAAAAACAAAATGATAAAAAGGTATATATCTCACGCACGTTCTATTACATCGGTAGACCATTAAAAATTGAGAAAATATTTTCTTTATTACCATAATTCCATCATCTATAATTTTATCTTTGGAATATACATATATATATATTTTTTTTTTTTTTTTTTTTTTTTTTTGATATAACGTATATTCAGGCATTTTTAATCTACCAATGGATTTATCTATTCGCTTGTACAGGTAGATAAATAATAGATAAAACATGTTTTGATTGGGAAATTTGATTACTTATGAATTATCAATCGTTAACAAGTTTTATTTCGCTTAATCATCATAAACAGAGAGATCGATCGATTTTTACCAATTTTTTTTTTTTGTCCACTCTCCTTGTTTCTACCGAAAAACGCGTTTCAAAGGTTCGCAATATTGAAATGAAAAGAGAATCTTGAGTTTGAATTTAAACGAATAATCGTATTAGCAAAGCTACTAGCTAGGAAAATGATTAATCGATTACGTTGAACAATTTTCTATCGTTTTTTCTTTTGCTTTTTAATTCGTGCAATCGAACACCGTTGAAAAACGGGTTTGTAAATCGCTAAGCAACTTCGTAATATATGGCAGATCAGTACATAATCGCATAATAACTCTTGATACACGCAAGGACATTTACTCTGTAGGAGAATTATGAGTGTTCTAATGAACATATATCCACGATGTTGCCAATCAATTAATAGAATGATAACGGTTATCGCGAATTTAACGATATGTCCGGATATTAACAACGTTTCCTCCTTTATTAGTTCCGACAACTACCAAAACATCATCATCATCATTAACACCATCATCACGAATCACTTTAACTACATTCATCTATGCACTTGTAGATGCAACACTTAAACCAAGCTTTTTTTATTATTATTATTGTTATTATTATATATATATATATATATATATATATATATATATTTTTTTTTTCATAATATATAGTTTTTGTTTTGTTTATTCTTGTCATGATTCATTAGAAGCAATGCAAATGTTCTAATTTTACTATTCATTTATTGTTTCTTATTTTACCCTTTTAGTAGTCACCTTTTACGACAAGTAAGGATTACTACAAATTTATTCTTATCCCCAAATCTGCATGTAGAGATTCATTTTAATAATAGTAATGATTATTACTATATATGCAAATATACAATTGATAAATACGTTTCTATTATATTTCTATCTGATATTTTTTTTTTATTTTTTTTATCACAAAAAGTGCTTCGTTTCACCCGTTTTCACGGTGATGGTGTTGGTTGCTTTTATTTCGCGCGAATTGAACGTGGTGTACACGGCACTTTGCGAGTGGCAAACTGTGCGTGGAGTTGAAACGATAAAAAAGAACGTGTGTAAATTAAAGGTCGTCTCTCTCTCTCTCTCTCTCTCTCTCTTTTGTTTTATTGCGTTAGTCGACGATGTAAACCATTAGATGGAAAAGCGAGTTGATGTTCGTTACTACTGACGTTCCACATCTATCTGTCTCTATTTCATTCTATTTCTCTCTTTTTCGATTTATCTCTCTATCTACCTATCTATCTATCTATCTATCTTTCTATCTATCTATCTATCTATCTCTTTCTAAAGCTACACTTTACACTTTTTCTAAGCTTTTTCTCTTGCTTTGTTCACTTTTTTATCGAATGCTTGTTAGCGGCAGACGAGCCAATGAATTACAACGCGTATGTTTTTTTTTTTTTTTTTTTTTTTTTTTTTTTTTTGAAAAAATGTTATCTTTCGCTTCTTCGATTTATTTTCTGTTATTCGCACGAATAATAGAGAATAAATAATAATAATATTAAATGCCGCGTTAACCCATTAGAGACCACGACTTTTTTCGAACACGGTTTCCCAGGAGACATTTTTTTTTTTTTTTTT
>NW_015148991.1:1895006-1917040 GCF_001465965.1 Polistes dominula | reverse complement strand
CACATAAAACGTATCGAGTATCGCGCAAAGCTCTGGTGGTTTTATATCGATCGACCCCCACAGTTTTTCGGAGCCGAAGTAAAAGTGAGTTCTTTTATTTATTATTTATTTATTCCTTTCTTTTTTTCTCTCATTTTCTTTTTCTTCCACCACATAAAACGTATCGAGTATCGCGCAAAGCTCTGGTGGTTTTATATCGATCGACCCCCACAGTTTTTCGGAGCCGAAGTAAAAGTGAGTTCTTTGTTCTCTGGCATACGATGCCTAACTTTTTTTTTTGTTCTCCTCTTTTTCTCTCTCACTTTATGTCTTGCTTTATTAACTCTCTTCGACGTTACAACATATATCCTGTCTAAAAGACTCTAAGGGTATATATTTTCGACAGCTCACCAAGTATATATATAAGACGTTTAACCCATTACCATCACCCGCCAATGCCCTTTTTTTGGAATGTATTTTGAAATTTGTTTTTTTAATAACTATAATAATAAAAATATTTAATATTCTAACTATTTTTATTTTAAATCAATAATTAACGATATAAAATATAACTTAATTTTTTTTTACATTTTCGTATTGTGACTTAATGGTAATGGGTTAATACCAGTCAAAAATCTTTCCTACACGCGTGTAAACATTTTTCTAATATAATAAACTTTTGCCTCCTCTCTCCCCTCCGTGCGTTTATTTCAAATATAGGACGAATTTTTTACACTTAGTTAAAAAAAAAAAATAAAAAAAAGAATTAGAAAAAAAGGAACTGGAACGTTTCACGATAACCTACTTTTTTGACTAAGTGTTTAGATTAAAAAAAAAAAAAAGAAGAAGAAAGAAAAAAAAACTAGAAAAGAAACAGGAACGGAAACGGAAAAGAATTAGGTCGAGAGTTGGCGAAGGTATTCGAATTTCGTTGATATAAAGGATCGAGTGAATCGTAATGAATAATCAAAGATTGATTAGTTTCCAATATCTTTCATGTAATATAAACAAATGCATGTGTGTTAATATTTAATTGAATTAACAAACAATGTTAACGTTTGGATAAGAAAGTATAGAAAGAAAAGATGGAAAATGAGGAAACTAATAGTCGATGATTAAACGCGTGGTGGCCATTTTAATTGCTATGGTATTAAATCTATCTTAATTGGTTGGCTCGCATAATGCTCGCGCTCCACTGTCGGCGTTGTGTTGAACAACGTAACGAACGACGCAACGAACAACTCTACGTTACGTTAACGTGGTATGTTTTATGTGTCTGTGTGTAGTGCATCGATGCCTTTGAAATTCCGATTGGTTCGTTGTCCGTGTAACGTGCAACTCCTAGTCATACATCTGTGTATCCAGAAATTGCTTTAACTCTAATCTCGTTTGGCCTCTCTGTGTCTATCAATCCATTCCTTTTTTTTTCTTTTCCTACACCACCCTCTCTTCGCTCCCCCTCTTTACTCACCGTTATTTGCATTTCGATGTTTTGCTGAAAATCTTTTTAATCAAATGCTATTGATTACAATGAAATATTTTTTGATTTTAAACTTTGTCCAGAGTGTTTCATCGACTTTCGAATCACCTATTCAAATGAAATAGATGAATTTGTTATAAGAGATAGAAATCGAATATCAATCCGAATTATTATTGCGTACTTTCAAAACGGAGCACCACAGTTAACTGATTAAGATGAAAGAAAGAAAAAAAGGATAATAGGAATACCTAAACGTTTAACGTTATCAGGATTTGTCGGATTCAAAAAATTCTCTTGGATATTGTTGTGAAACGAGAGAAGAAAGGCAAAAGACGTCGACCAAGAAGGAGATAAAGGAAAGGAGAGAGAGAAAGACAAGGGGAAAGAGAAAGAGAGAGAAAGAGTAACGCGTAGAATCCAAAGACTCGTCGAGTTCTCGAAGTCGTTTGCCGGCCGTGTTCGAACTTGGTTGACCGGTCGGACGGGCCGGATTGGCCTTGCTCGAACACCTCGGACTTTCAGCCCTCATCATCGTCATCCTCCTCTTCTTTGTTGTACACGTTCACTTAACAAAGGAATCGTTCTTAAGAATGACCCTAACGATAACAATTGATCTACATTATCAACAACCTTTATCATTTTCGATGACAACTTTATGTACAAATCACTGATAATCTCTAATAACGTATCTTCAATTCTCTAGGACTTGTTGTGTTGAACAAAGATTCTATTTTCATATTATATTAATTTTCTTCTATTAAATTCTTTTACGACGTTAGTGTTCCATTTTTGAAACAAAGATTCTGATGATAGGAGCTGGTATAGTTTTATAGGAAATCTTTATATATTTAATACCAACTTGTAATCATCAGTGATCCTAACATTTCTCAAAATTATTAAACTTCTATTAAATTTTGGGATTTATTTCTACATCTAATCGAATTGATCGTTAAACCATTTAAAAAAAAATCTGATCTCAACCTAAAGAAAAAAAAAACAAATAAATAAATAAATATAATATTGTATGAGAGTTTCCGCAATTCCAAGGCTAGGACAATGGAAAGTCGACGAAGTCTTCCAG
Organism: Polistes dominula; assembly: GCF_001465965.1. The sequence goes on along the minus strand of NW_015148991.1, from coordinate 1,914,500 downwards.
GTTGTTCTTCTTCCTCTTTAGACCGGTATGAGAGGAGAAGAGTTGAGAAAGAGTTGGATGCGAGGAGAAGAGTTGAGAAAGAGTTGGATGCGAGGAGCAGGAGGTTTCAATAGAAGGGAAAGGGGGAGAGAGGAACGACAGGATACTCGATTTCCAAGCTCTCGGAGTTCGCGAACACTTTGCGGCCAACAGTGCGGCCAACAGTGCGGCCAACAGTGCGGCTTCCGGCGATGCGGCTGTTGGTGCTGTTACTGTTGGTGCTGGTTCTGGTTCTGGTGCTGCTGCTGCTGCTGGGGGTAAGTCGCTTTGTCCAGGAACCGGTCGACGTGCCTACCAGGAGGTAGGCACGCATCGATCCTCCAATCGGCCTCCAGCACAGCATTCAGTCTCTGCCACCCAGACTCCAAATAATAATATGTTTCTCTAAATGAGTCTCTTATATTTGACTAGGCTTTCACTATTCTCTCTTTCTCTCTTTTAAAGATACTTTCTAATCTTTCTACCTGAACATTTTCTTCTAAATGCGTATCATATTTGCATACATATCTTTTTTTTTTTGTTGTCTTTACATTTATTCTTCAAAAATGCCGACTTTGTTCTGAACGAATTTTTGTGCTCAAATCAAACAATCTTGTAGAATTTTGTTAAAATTTCTTTCTAGTTCAATTTTCATTACTTCCATCTAACTCTCTCTTTCTTTCTTTTTTTTTTTTTTTTTAACTCGATTTATTGTAATTAAAGCTTCAAACTTTACCGATACCTTTAATAAATGAACGTATAATTCTCGTCAATATGACGTTGAATTAGCCAATTTATCAAAGGTGGCTAACGTTAGAACACGAAATCCCAACCAGATTGAAACGTATCTTTGTAATCAGAGCAAACTCAATCTTTCTGCTTGCTTACTACTATCCATAAAGCTTTCCAATGATTGCTGAATTTTAATTTCGAAGTCAATATCTTTATGCCCCTTTTCACCGCCACATCAACCTCTACTACCATCACCACCATCACCAATCCCCGATTCTCATTCCGCGAATTATAACCTCAACGAATTTATCCAAATACGATCTAATAATAATTGCATAAACTAAAAACAGGTTACGGTTAGAATCGAAACCTGTTACTGACCAACTATTCTCATTGCATGATATCATATATTTATATGTATGTGTGTATGCGTGAGTATGAGATCATTCAATATAGAAATTGAGTAGATCGATCATAAGACGATACCGTACAAGGTAGAATTTTATGATTTAATAATACATTCGTATTTAACTTAGGTATCATAGAGGAAAAAATGATGAAACGTATTTTATAAAATATAAAATATAGAAATAGGGTTAAAAGAGGAAGGACGATATTGGCTCGGCGGTGTTTAGGCGTTTCAGGTCGAAGCCAACCGGACCAGTCGACTTGCATACCACGCCAGGTTCGCAAGCAGCCTCTACCTGCATTCCAACCTACCAGTCGACCTCATTCCGCCATTATACTATTTCATTTTCCTCGAACGTGTTCGCTCTTTTCTTTTATTCTTCTTCAAGTTGGCCGTATATACGCGACGAAAAGGATAATGACGATGATGTTGACAGTGAAAGGATAAAAGTATAGAGAGAAAAAAAATAGTTAATTCACTTTCCCTTTGTTCTTATTTCATAAATCCTTGAAACTTAAAACTAATCTTTTATTAATGATTTATGTTGAGAAATCATTTCGACGAAAATTCGACAAAATTATTCAATTGGTCAATAAAAGTAGTGTCGAAATTTTTCATATACAAATCTATTAATGAGTGGTTTTTTTCTTTAAACATTAAAAATACTAAAGATTTTGAAATAAACAAAAAATATATTAGCTTATTGACTTTTAATTGAATTTTAATGGGTTTATTTATATTATAATATTATTATTATTATTATTATTATTATTATAATGAAATGATAATTTTTTAAATTTCAACTTAATTGAAACTTTAACTATTAATTAAACGTTAAACTATTTAATCTATGACCATTGTTCATTGGTCAGTAAAGTAAATAATTATTATTTACGTTTAGATACAAGAGACATATATTACTATCCGTTTAATTATTTATTGTTGTTTAAACGAGATAACGAATATGTGACCAATTAAATATTCCTCGCGAATCTACTATTTATTTGATAAAACGGTAGTGTAAAACGATCGGTTCGTCATCGATAGTAAAATTAGCCTTGATTAAAATTAAGCTAATATAAAGCCGCGACTACGCGCAAACACACCACCTGCAACGAACAAAGACTCAAATGTTAATAATTAATACATTAATATTATATAATAAATAACATATGTATTGGTTATATTCCGTTACAACGGTATACCCAAATTTTAACGTGTTAGATACAAGAGATGAGGAAGACTACAGATATAAAGTTTAATAATGTTCACACACATGCACACACATACACACATTTTAAACTCGTTACAAATTGAAACTAAACTTAACACATACCTAGAAAACTGGTTCGTTAACGAGTTCACGTTTTGCCTTAAACGATGTTTCTTTTATTATCGAATTCGTACTATATATGACATTTCGTTTTCTTTTTTATTTTTTTTTTGTTCTTTTTTTCTCTTTTGCAATTAATACCCATACCTCGATATTACGTCGAATCCTGTAATGTACAATTTTACGATTTTCAATTAAAATTTAATTAATAGATCAATTAAAAAGCACGAGAGTGCCAATTCAAAAATCTGTGCTTTAATTTCTTTTGTTTGTTCTAAATTATATAGAATTTGTTTAATTTTTCACATACAACGTTCTTCTCAAATGTGTGAATATTTTCTTTTAGTAATTTTTATCTCTGACAAAAATTCTAGCAACTTTGATAGTTACATATGTTACCCCTTGGTGGCAAGCAACCTATCCTCCCCCCTCCGTTCTCTTTTACACTCTCATGCTTCTCCATTGCGACCTCGTTTCTCTTTCTCTTTCTCATTTGGTAGAGAAGTTGTGGGTTCTCTCTTTTCAAGCTTCAACGCTTAAATCCGTAAATTACCAACTTCCCCCGTTCATTTTGACTATCCACTTTCGTTACCAGTCAATATATTTTACAATTTTCATTTTTCAATTCTCAAACTTTTTACGCTTTATATTCTAAATATCTTTTATTTGATTATACCAATAAATTTACAATTTTCATTATTCATTTTCTTAGAAGAAAAAACAAAAAACAAAAATAAAAGCAGCAACATGAATTTATAAAAGTTTTCATTTCATCGAGTACAAAAATTGTAATTTTATATGGAACATAATTATTTGCCTATAATGATCGATGTATAAATAAGAAACAAAGATGAAAATGAGCAAACAGGTAGTTTATTAAAGGTCTTCCAAAGTTGATTTCACGTCAAAGGACGATTCGATAGCGTTTATTAAGGTCGTTCTAACAAGGATGGTAGGACTTTGAGGATGGAAACGAAGCAATTAATCGTAGTAGTAGGTATGGAAAGCGGGCACGATCTAATTACGTCGTTGTAACGGCCCGAATGACGATTTAATAGCGTATAAACGTGGCTTGCTCGAGCATATAATCAATAAATTCCTTAATCAGTACCAACATAGATATGTGATCACGGAGCTACTCCAAAGCGATCTTCATAAGATCATCGTCAGCCCACAGCACCTCAGCCCAGATCACATCAAGGTCTTCCTTTATCAGATACTTCGAGGTAAGTCCATTTTCAATTTTATTTTTTTTTTTTTTATATATTTTATTCACATAATTATGTGTCTCGGTGATTTATGATAGTGGGATCCAATGATAAGCCAACAAATTTTATATATTTGTATTATAATACAACACATTCCGTGCCAAGCCCTTTTTGCCTGACTTGTCGTTCAGACCATTTAATTTTCAGCGCATTAAATAAATTTGTCCAAGTGGTACCACCGGTAGTACACGTGGCCTGAAGATCAAGTTTAAGGGGTTATATACAGTTAGAATTTTCAAAAAATCGATTTTTTTTTAATTTTTTTTTCTTAATGTACATATATTTAAGAATACACACAAAAAATTTCATATCGTTCCGGTGAATATTTTCAAAGTTACAAGCTAATTTGAAAAAGCGTTTCAGAGTAAATGCAAAGTGCATTCCAAACTTTAAACGCGTTTTTCTCAAAATGGTGTTATCAAAGTCGGTGACCAACATTACTCGAAAACGGCTAAACCGATTAGTCTCAAATTTTAACACGACCTTCTTAAATATATTTGTTAGTAATTAATCGAAGATTTTTTCTCTCCAATAGATATTTTTTTTTTTATAAACAATTTAAGGCCGAAATTTCGGTGAAGAATCGATTTTTTTTTTTGAGAAACCGCCATTTTGTCAAAAAATTTTATTTTGCTTATTCCTTCGATTAATTACTAGATTTAACATTATTTTAACGAAATCTGTTTGGTTTTTTAATTTTAAATGATCCAGTTCCGAGATATAGTGGTCACCGCAAAACGTTTTTTTTGAGAGGAGCTCCTGGAGATCAGCTGTAGCTCTTTTTCAAATAAATATTTTTACTAGTACTAAGTCTTAAAATACAGTTAAAAGATACCATAATATGTGTATAAATTTTTGGATCAATAAATTTAAAAGGTTTCTCAGAAAAAATTCTGGAAAATTCACTTTTTTTCGGCCGTCTAACTGTATATAACCCCTTAACGTGTATCAATGGCAGTACACATAGCACAGAACGTGATAAATAATAAAATTCATTTCTTCAACTTTTTTTTCTTTTATTTAATCCACTATCATAATTACCAATTATATTATATTATACTTTTATATTATTAATTATATACTAAAATTAGTATATGTTTATAAAAATATTGTTGGTCAAATATTTTACTTACACTAGGATGATAAGTAAAAACTTTTACTATTTTTTTTTTTTTTTTTTAATAACATCAAGTAACCGATAAAAGAATTGTTTTTAAGTTGTCTACGAATTAGAATATTTCTAAATTACAAAACTTCTCCTTCTTACACTTTATTGATATTTTAATCTACCAACAAAAATAGAAATAGAAATGTTAATCTATTTCAATTGTATATACCTAATTTAAATTTCATATGGTATCCATAATATAAAAGATATTTTTCAAGTATCCGTTTTTGGGTGAGAAAGACGAGATTTCAACGTGTCTTCTCTCTCTCTCTCTCTCTCTTTCTCTCTCTTTCTATGGTTGATGTTGTAATTTTTACGCCTGCCTTGCTTGACAGCAATAGCAGCAGAAGTAGCACCAGCCTATCTTCTCTCTGTCTGTCTGTCTGTCTATCTGTCCGTTTCTATCTCTTTCATTCTCATTCTCATTCTCTACTGTCCACCTTTAGAGAAGGTCATTTTGACAGAGCATTACGAGCTGTTCATGGTTCGTTACACTCGACTCAATTTCCTGCAACGGCTCTCGAGAAACGGCAACCACCAAAATGTATGAGCAATTTGCATGATTCCTCTATCTTTCTCTCTCTCTCTCTCTCTCTCTCTCTCTCTCTCTCTCTCTATCTATCTATCTATCTATCTCTATTTCTCTCTCTTCCTCTTTCTCTTTCCCTTTGAACGAACACGTGTCATTTTCTGAACGAACACCTCTCTGGCATGTTAAAAAACGTTCACGTGTAAAAAACACGAGTGGAAAGCAGCAGCAGAATCTTCTGAAGAATATTCTTCAACGATTTCTCGCCGAATTTGTTCGATTCTAAAAGTGTAAAAGACAAATACGAGATTACGAAATGAAATCAGATAAATTTCCAAGTTCCTAGTCGATACGTTTCTTTTTTCGAAGGGTATCGGACTTTTAAATAAAGTTTGAGATTTCGATTTATCGAGTAGGGATTGGTGTGTTGAAAAATAAGATGACAATCGTGTTCGCATATTTAAAGAAATGGATCCTTGAGTTTGACGATATGTTTTTGTGTTTTCTTCTTCTTTTCTACCCAAATCACAATTCGAGTTCAATGTCATTGAAAAAAGAAAAAGATTAATCGATTTAACAGACCGAATCTCAATAAGAGGAATGTAGATAAATACTCTAAGATCTACGAAATTTGTAGTAAAGTAATAGTACTAGTAGTAGAAGAAGAAGAAGAAGAAGTAAAAGAAACTCTTGGGAGTAATTTGGAATAATCAGGATCCATTTTAAACAACTGTAAGAAAGAAAGAAAGAAGAAGTAAAGAAGGAGAAAGATTAAAGGAAGAGATGGAAGAAGTAAAGTTGAAACTTTGGTCTCTTCTGTTAGATGGGTGAGTAAAGGTATTCAAGCACGTCCGGTTTTCCGGGAACGGCTTCGAGAACGGCTCCGGGGAATGTAACTAGCTACTAGTTGAAATTTAACAAAATCCATGGAAAAGGAGATGAAGAAGATGATGAAGGAGAGATGTGAAAGAAGAAAAACAGCCAGCAGGAGAAAAAAAGAAAAAAGATAAAAAGAAAGAAAGAAAGAAAGGAGAAGTGTGCTTATAAAAATCCATGATAGCATATTGCATAGTTGGAAATGACGAGAACCTTGAGCTCGAGAGACACGGCAGTCATCTCCTCGGTTGGATAAATAGGATCGTTTCTATTCATCCCTCGGGATCATCCTGGGACTCTCAACGATGCCCATGGCCTCTTTACATTGTCTGCTTTTCTCGAATTATCTTCCCTCGTGTTCTATCTGACCAGATTCTCACGATCCTCGCGTATATTCAGCTCCTTTCTCCCTTTTTTGGATATTTATTATGTCGTGTTTCTCTTTTTTTCTGGGTTTTTTTTTTTTTAACTTTTATTTTCTTATCTGTATCAAATCTTTGTCCTTTTACTCGCGTTACAAATCGATTCGTGTTACTTGATGTTTTTTTTTTTCTTTTCTATTAAGTTGAACAATAAGTTAGGTTAGAATTGTCTCGTTTGAATGAAAGAAGATAGACTAGATTAACATATTTTGCATAAAATTATGTGTTCAAAACTTCATTCTGGTTACTTGAAATTAAGTAGAATGGTAAAGAAGTTGATATATTAAGGATCCGCGAAATTAAGAAGGATCCTTCTTCGGTGCTTAGCGCGTATTGGGATTCAAAAGATCCTTCAAAAAACAGGGAAGGGGTAAGCGGAGAAAGGGGAGGAGGAAAAGGGAGGTCCTTGCAAGTTTTTTGATCTTACCGCGAAGCACCGACTTTGATTTCCGCCGGATGAAAGCCGGGGGCCTTCCTCTGAAGGACCGAACACCACGAGTGCTGTCGTTGCGATTTCTCACGTACGCTTTGACTTTCTCCCTCGTTTTTCTCCCCTCCATCACCCTGTGTCGTTCTGTCTCTCTCGAAATTTTACTTCAAAGGAAGAAGAGAAGATGCTTGGGGACACAGAGACTCGTGTAGGTATATATCATTCGTATGCAGTTTTATGCAACGCGTCTTGGAACTTTCTTTTACATTTTCCACTTGATTCTTATTACAATTTTAACATTAATTAATTCGCGATTTTTTTTTTCTTCTTCAAAATTTATAAGTTTAATTTAAAATGTATTTTTTGAAAAAGAAAAGAAAAAACAATTAAACAATTTTGTTTATTTCTTATATCCTACTTTTTCTATTTTTCGTTCTTTTATTTTCTTATTAGCGATAAAATGGGAGGAAAAAAAATAAAAGAAAAGAAAATGGTTATTTTGGTTGAAGGAAGAAATGATCGAAATTATTTGTCGTATTTGTTTTCTATCGTCCGTAAAAATCCACTGATCCGTCTAAAACGCGTATTTTACACTCGGGGATCGGTTACTGGCAAGCGAGCGTAGAAAAAACGAGTGCGAACACGCGAGAATGATTTATACGAGCGACGACAGCGATCACGAAATGCGAGATACGATTCGAATCTGTATGATTGGTTGGGTATGCTTCGACAAGTGCTGAATGACACGCCGAAAGAGGACGAGGGAAATATCATTCGAGGACTAACAAATAAAAAGCTCACCATTCCATTCGAATTCCTCTATCACCATTTTCTCCCATTTTCTGTTCATCGATTCGATAATTATCATTAATTCCTTCATACGATTTGTGTTTTTTTTTTTTTTTTTTAAATTAAATTCCAAATACATCTCGCATTTTACTATATTCGGGTGAACCAAAAGTTCGTGTGCTTTTTAATTAACTTGAATATAAAGTATTTTTATTAACTTCGAAAAACAATTGTGAAATATTTGAAATAACACAATGAATGCACGAACATTTATGTGTTCACCTTAATATTAATAAATATTCTAATTACCTAATAAAAAAATTGTTGAACTCAATTGAAACAAGTTTCATTGTTATTTACCGTAACATAGGATAGAAATTGAGATAGAAAAAGGAACTGAAGTTAGTGAACCGTCAAGATTGACCAGTAGAAGAGGACGATGATCTCCGAAGATCGTAGAAGATCTGCCAAGAGAGAAAGAGAGAAAAAGAGAGAGAAAGAGAGGATCTTCTCACGGGTTGCGCGTTTCGGTGTTTCGAACATTCCCACCCGGTATAAGGTGGCACGTAAAGCCCGGACAGATAGAGCAGAGAGCTCCTCTTCTTCTCTTCTTGACTGGTCCGAAACCAGTCCTACCGCCGCCCATCCGTGACCCCAGACCCCGTCATCCGGTCGGTTGCTCACCACCGTCTTCCTTCTCTTTCTCTTTCTCTTTCTCTTTCTCTTTTTCCTTCTCTTTTTCTTTCTCTTTTTATTTCTCAACCCAACTTTTTCTTTACCTTTCTTGATCTTTTAATTAACAAGTCCACATTTACAAAGTAAAAACATGCCCGATATCAAACGTTTACTTTTATCAAAGAGCAAAAAGGAGAGGGAGAGAGAGAGAGAGAGAGAGAGAGTAGCTCTTTGTCTTATTTTTTTTAAATTTACGTACTATTTTTTTTAGATTTTCTTTTATAGATCAAACGAAAGAATTTATCAAACTGATTTCTTCTTTTTTTTTTTTTTTTTAAATCAAATTTCTTATTCTTTTGTCATAAGAAATGTCGATATCATCGTTCCTCCTCGTTATTATCAGTGTGTCTACATATCACAAAGTCACGTTGCACAATTCGACTCAAGTGGAAGTCCGATTGTGACGTAATCGTCAAGAGAGTTGCACTGTAAGAGAATCACTGAGAGAATCACCGAGCTTGCTTGGCTGTTTCTCGAACTGCTGTCGTGTGTTGTGTTGTTGGTCGAAGTTTCGTATTCGCGAGACGTGCTTGTTTTATTTAAACGGCCTCTTTCTCTTTCTCTTTCTCTTTCTCTTTCTCTTTCTCTTTCTCTTTCTCTTTCTCTTTCTCTTTCTCTTTCTTTCTCTTTCTCTTTCTCTTTCCATCTCGTACAAACGCACTCTTAACGAGTTTTCCGTCCTCGGAAACGTGCCATCGATTCTGCCATCCAATATGTACACACACATATATTTCTCTAGCATGTGTATACACTCTCACATATATATGCATGCTCACGTATTAACTGCATTACGTTTTGAGATAAGTTTATGAGAAAGATATACCATGATCTAAACGACAAAAATATTTCACTAACGTTAAACTATCATCATATTTTTGTTTTAAACTTCTTATATTACATCAAGAAGAAAAATGTAATACCCTTATGTCTTTTTTTGGATTGTACAGAATAAATCTCCGTAACCATTTTTAAATGGAAATAACATAGCGAACAACAATATCTCTAGATAGGGATTAGCTTTCTCGAGTGTAAGTAATACTACTTGTAAGTAGTCGGCATCTGTGCTTAGTCAGACATCGAGTCTAACAAACCCTTCCTCTCCTCTCTCTCTCTCTTTCTCTCTTTCTCTCTTTCTCTCTTTCTCTTGGCAAGTTGAGAAGATAAAGTCCTTGGTGTATCGATCGTCCTCCTTTCTCCACAAATTTCTCAATTTGATGAAACCAAGCGTTGACAACAAGCGTTGAAATTATTTTTAAAATAAAATTTATTTGATGCTAGCAAAAAATAGCAGAAAACAAAGCAAAAATAGAAATTAAAAGAAACGAGTTTTATAGGCTGCATTCTATTATTTCTAATGCAAATGAATGCATTCGATCGTTCGAAATCAAATGACAAGGAGGTTAACGACAGGTGCGCCTGGTTGCGCCTGCCTGCCTGCCTGCCTACCTGGTTGCTTACCTGGTTGCCTACCTGGTCGTCTGGTTGTTTGCCTCTGATCAAGGACAATGTACTGGCTACTTCACTGCAGAAGCGATTGTACGTAGCGATGACCTTGCTCGTTAATACGCGACGCAGTCAGTCCTTTGACCTTGACTTTCGTACACAGCCGACGACTACGTCCGGCGAGTACGTTGCCGCCGTCGCCTTCTTTGCTATCGTATTTCGTTTCATCTCTCTCTTTCTCTCTCTCTCTCTCTCTTTCTTTTTTTCATTGTGGGTGGAGACACTATCGATCTCTCCTCATCCCTGAAAAAAAGAATCAACCTTAAGTTCGGTGAATGTACGCCCTATCAAGTACGATGAACTATGGCTATGATAAATTGACATTTAAACATGCAACTTTATGAATGATTTTTATTTGATTTTAAATCATTTTTATTATATATAATAATGAAAAAAATAATATAAAAATAAATTAAATAACCTATTTGCATTATTTGTTAACCGAAATAATAACCACCAATAAATGCAACACAATCAACATAATATTAAAAAAAAAAAATGAATCGTAGCACGCAAGAAAACTACTTTCGTTTAATGAATTCGTAAAAGGATAGTAGGAACAAAAGAAGAGTTTTAAGATGGGTTGAAAGACACCTATGTGCGTGCGAGTGAGCAAACGAGCGAGCGAGCAGCGGCTTTCTTTTGTGAATCAGCTGATCGATCGCGTCGCGAAAGAGAAGGAGAAGAAGGTAAGAGGGTAAGAGGAAAAGAGAAGGCCGTTGATGGGTGAGGGCAAAGTCAGGTGTGTATTTTAAGAAGCAAAAGAAAACGAGGAGTAAGTGGAGGAGGAGGTGGTGGAGGAGGAGGAGAAACCGTTGGTCGAACGATTCGTTGACCTTGCAGATAATTTTGAAGTTAGCGTGCAATCGTCGTCGTTGTCGTCGTTGTCGTCGTCGTCGTCGTCGTCGTCGTTTTCATCAAACAAACTCTATAGTAAACAAAGACGAGAAGCTTTTTTTATCCATACAAATCATTTATGGTCATTGAACTTTAGTTAAATATAATATATATTATAAAAGGATGATGAGCTAAATGTTTTCAGAATAATTAGACTCATCTATAACTCGATGAAAGAATATCAACAAAGGGGAAGGAGAATGGGAGGGAGATGGAAAGGAGTAAACAAAGAAATAGATTAGTATGAATGATTCTCGTACAAATTTGCGGATTGCAGATAAATCCGAATATCGGTGTTGGTGTAATCGCAAAGCGTAAGCTTCGGATTAAACTGGACTAATTAGAGAGATAATTGAAAGCGATTCAACGGAACGCGCATAACACGATTGTATATATTATTCATTCATTTGGGGATACGATATCAGTGTGTGTTACGGTAATTTACGTATCTTATAGATTTCGAGACTATTGATATGATATTAAATCGTAACTAAACTTCTATCGTAAGTTCTAATCTCTTCGAAAGATTCAGATTAAAATGATAATATTCAMACACACACACGCGCGCGCGCACATTATATATATATATATACAGATTTATTAAATCCTTCGGTATAATATAAATTTTAATATAAAATGAACATAATATGAGAAAAGAAAGAAAAGAAAAATGGAAAACTAGTCGCGACGAAAAGTATAATTGAAAAAAATGTCTAATACTGAAGAATACTTAAAGAAAGAAAGAAAGGAAGAAAGTTAAGAAAGGAAAAATCCGTTGATCCGGATAAAGAAAATACTTTTTCTTCGTTGGTCTGTTGAAGAGTAAAAGTAAAGTATATATAGTAAAAGAAGGAGGAATTCATCGTGAGTGAAAGCCGTCGGCGGGAGACTTTAATTACCGAAGGGTAGATTCCTAACCGGACGCACCCACGGGGCAGATTACCCCGGTAATATTAGCAAGTTTTATTGCAGGGAGAAAGAGAAAAGTCGAGCTGCTTGAATGCAGCATGACTCACGGGCACATTCATCTGCCACTGATGTTTCTGCTCTTATTGCAGCCTCACCTCCAACAGCAGCAGCAGCAGCAGCAGTCATCCTTCTCTTTCCTCTTGCACCCTATATCACCCCTATTTTATACCCAACTCTCTAGCTTACCCTTCGTGTTATTTCTCTCTTACTCTCTCTTTCTATTTCTATTTCTCTTTGCTTCCATCTATAACCGTCAAACGTAAAATCTTTTGCAACTCTATCAACATTGATATCGATACTTGTGTTTGCGTTTTGCGTATATTCAAAAAAAAGAAAAAAGAAATTCCTCTAATATTCCATATCAATAAATTGTTTTACCGTCTGTTAAAACTAACAAAAAATATCACAAAATTTAGTTGGATTCGCTTGTACAATGATAAGAGTGRGTGAGTGTGTGTGAGAGAAAGAGAGAGAGTAACATGTGATACTATAAGCGAGATTACAATAGCCGAAGTGTATCGATGATTGGAACGGTAAATGGTACATCGATATAGACTGTATTCTGTCGTTTCACATCCTATTACATACATAGTATCGACGTGTAAACCGAGTTGAATTGTTATCATATAGACCATAATCGTATACGGGAATTATATTGGTCTACCCATGGAGAAATAATTGATTTCAATGATTTCATGTAATATGTATACGGACGTGGGTATGTATATTAACAATGTTTAGAGAATATTCAGTGTATCACGATTATTATGATATGAACATTTCAAGTATTCTCTTTTATAATAAGTTTGCGATCGAAAATGGGCTATAATACGTGAATTCATTCGATAATGTCTGGGCCCCCTTTTCTTTTTTTTCTTTTTCGCTAACCCTTGGGTGTAACACAGGACAATGTGTGGGGTTGAAGAAACGGCACGGTGGATAGGGTTTAGGGTGCGAAGTGAATAGAGAAGGGATTATATCGGGTCCTACTCCCTTTAAACGTGACGGCTACGGCTACGGCTACGGCTACAGCTATACGGGTACGGGTAAGGTTCGCTTATGCGGAAGGGGATAGTCGAGTAGGGAGCTAACGACGCGACATAGATAGGCATAGACGTAAATACGGATGTAGATATAGACCTGGAGAGACACCTACATACAATCTAAGAGTGAGAGTGAGAGTGAGATAGAGATAGATAGATAGACGCACAATCATAGTATAGGACGTAGACGTTCCTAACGGAAGCTAAATGCCGGATAATCTCTTCTGAATGCTACACCGAAGTAGCCTTAACGAGCACACGCCATGATAATTTCTTCCTTTCAAATCGAGGTCGACAAATTTTATATTGTCTCGTTGTCTGAATATTTTTCTCTTAATACTATTATTTATTTCAATATCAATTTTTTTTCTGTGGTATTTTATTATTAATAAAATTATTAATCGATTGTCTATGATCTTCATATTTTTACATAACATTGACCAACAATATTTTGAAAATATTAACCTTTTAGGCACGACGCGCCACTATAATGGCTTTCGCGGATGACATCTTTTAAAATATATCATACCCCCAATTATGTTATTAATTATTAAAGTAAATTGTTAAATATATCAATATACTCAAGTAGAGAACGGCATTGTCCGTTGAACCCTGCTGTACAGAGAAACAACCCCGCGCAACATTCAGCTGTGCCAAAGAGGTTAATTCAATAAATATCGATAGAAATGCAGATAATTGTATTCTTTTTGTTTTTTTTTAATAATGTTAATTTGTCTGTGTGTGTTTTTGTTTAAATTTTAGGTCTGAAGTACCTTCACTCAGCCAGAATTCTGCACAGAGATATCAAGCCAGGGAATCTTTTAGTAAACAGCAATTGCGTTTTAAAAGTAAATATATTATCATTCTGTTAACATAAAAAAAAAAAAAAGAGAAAATAACACGCCACCTTTGCTGACTTTTTCTTTTTTCTTTTTTCTTTTTATCTTTATCACGTATTTACATATGAACGGTGCACAGATCTGTGATTTTGGATTGGCCCGCGTGGAAGAGCCCGACCAGAACAAACACATGACTCAGGAAGTGGTGACGCAGTATTATCGTGCTCCGGAAATTTTGATGGGTGCACGACATTATACGGCAGCCGTCGATGTTTGGAGCGTAGGTTGCATTTTCGGCGAACTTCTTCGCCGACGGATTCTCTTTCAAGCACAGAGTCCTGTGCAACAGGTAACGAATTATTATTATTATTATTACATTTATCACGATTTTTTTTGTTTCTTTTTTTTCCATTATTGGAAAATGGCGGAAAACAAAATGGCGTATGTCACCAATGGGAGAAAGTCAGTCGTTTAGGATGTAACGATTTTTCTGTTCATCTTTTTCTCTCTCTTTTAGTTGGAATTGATCACAGAACTGCTAGGCACCCCAACCCTCGAGGACATGAGGTACGCTTGCGAGGGTGCAAGGACTCACATGCTAAGGCGTGCACCGAAACCACCCTCGTTGACGGCTCTTTATACCCTCAGCAACCAGGCGACGCACGAGGCCGTCCATTTGCTCTGCCAGATGCTAGTCTTCGATCCTGTAAGTCTTCTCTCCCTGCTGTGTGCGTTTCTCTCTCTCTCTTTCTCTCTCTCTCTATACATGTTACTTACTGAGAACGCCAGGGGGGTTATTTTCTCATTTGGGGATGGGAACTCTGGATTACATTCGTTCTCCTTCTCTTTTCTTCTCTTTTAGCACAAGTTCTCGTTTCATTTTGATTCTTTTTCCACATCTACACGGTATACGATCAATTTTCTTCCTTCAAAACTAAAACAACTGCACGAACTGCATGAGAACAACCAACGTTCATGAGACAAATGATGTGTTCAGTAATTTTTTTTTTTTCCAAGGAAAATCGGTTTCCTCGTTTTCTCTCTTTCAACTGATTTAACGATCAAATGCATATATTTCTTTACAACTAATGGATGATCGGTGCTTTAGATCGGTTTTACGTATGTTCATGGGGGGTGGGAGAGTTACGGTATAATAGTAAATGTGCTATAATGGAAGTGCTGGTTGAAGAGAGGGAGAAAAGAAAAGAAGAAAAAAATTATAAAGACTCTTAGGAGCCATATGCGTGACAGCATGTTGGTAGGATGGTGTAGTAACGGGCTTGATAAACAACTTTATGGGGGGGAGTTTCTCGTTGAGAACATGCTGTTTAAAAAGCATATCATTCACAAGGCTATGCGTCCAACATTTCAAACAAATATTTATTCGATGCATCGTCGATTATTATTAACATTAATAAAACTGTTTTGCCCAAAGATATTTTTAAATGAAAGAAAAGATGTAGATAACTACTTAGAACTTATGTTAGCCAAAGTTGGCATCACTGGCAAGAGCACGATTATCGACGCGTCTGATACATACTTAAAGCACTTTCTCGGTGTTCCCACAGGACAAGAGGATCACCGTGGTGGATGCCCTTGCGCATCCTTATCTGGACGAGGGAAGACTTAGATATCACTCGTGCATGTGCACGTGTTGCTACACAACGAGTGCTGGGATGAGACAGTACACTGGGGATTTCGAGCCAGCTACTACTCATCCTTTCGACGATCTCTGGGAGCGGAAATTGACGAGCGTGCAGCAGGTGAAAGGTAAGACAAATAGTAACGAAAACAAAAATATTCGAATTATCGATTTTAAAAGAGATCAAAGTTAAATAAACGTATAAAAATATTTCTTGCCATTTCTGTGTAGTAATATCACTTTTATTAACAATTTACCGATCGCTTAGCCACAAATTTTTATAACAAATTACTATTCGTGTAATGATAATGACTGTTCATCTTCATGTCAACCGATTAATAGACTAGTGGTCGGTAAAGTGTTAACGACAATAATAATGTCAAAGGATTTTTTTATTTTTGTGTTTTTTGTTCTTTTTCTTTCTCTGTTACAGAGGAAATGCACAAATTTATAGCGGAGCAGCTGAACACGTCGCGCGTGCCGCTCTGCATAAATCCGCAATCAGCGGCATTCAAGAGCTTCGCAAGGTAAGCCGTAGGTGGCGGATCTTCAACATCGCCAAGGCACAGACCTACAGATCGATCATCTTCCCACGATCGTTTACCAAATAGTCAGAAAAAAAAGAAAATTATACAAAAAAGAAAACAAATAACTGATCAACAACAACCGACTAACAAACCAATCAACCAACTAACCAACCAACCAACCAACCAACCTACTAACCAATCAGATAAAACCTAAATACCAACTATATCAATCCTTCGAGTAATAGATTGACAATAACAACAACAACAACAACAAAAAAGATTAATATGAAAAAGTTTCCTTGAACAACCCCGACAAATCCATCTTCCTCCTAACCCTCTCCCACCCCACACCCCTCATCAGCAAGCAGCAACAACAGCATCGGAAAACACCAGCCTTCTTCCTCATCGAGTCATCGACGATCTTTTTGTCTTTCTCTCTATCTTTCTCTCTCTAATTCGTTTTCCTTCTCCTTTTTCTTCTTCTTATTCTTCTTCTATCTCTTCTTATTCTTATCATTCTTCTTCTTCTTCTTCTTCTTCTTCTTATTCTTCTATCTTCTTATTCATCATCGATTGTCTCTTTCATGGTAAAACTCCTCGTCCATTTGAAATCTTTGTTTCCCTTTTCCTCGATCCTTCTTCTTCTCTTCCAATAACTTAATTTGAAAAAAAAAAAGATGAAAATATAAAAATATTAAAGTTAGACTCTAGCGGTACGTAGAGGTGCACACAGTGTTTTCCAAAAAAAAAAAAATAAATAAACATAAAAGCTCAAACTACTCAATGGATCAAGCCGAGAATTAGTGTAATTAAATAATACTAATTAATAATTATTGGAACACGATGATATGATTGAAAAAAAAAAAACTTAAAAAAGAAATCGAGAATATAAGAAATGACGGATTAAAAATTGGATGAAAAAAAAAAATTAATGCAAAAAAGATACTCGGATGTTTAAAAGAGAAAACTTTTGAAGGATAGCAAAAAGAAAAATAAAAAAAAAAGGAAGCAAAAGCTGTGAGAGTTAACGAAGGACGATGGGGGAGGGTCGAGACAGAAGGATCGTGGCAATGGTTTCGAAACGAGCCAGGAAAAAGATCCTTTGTCTTGACGACTCATCCTTTATACCCTCTCTGTCTCACTCTTTTCCTCCCACCCTTTATTTTCTTCTTCATTTTATTTATTTATTTATTTGTTTATTTATTTATTTATTAATTTGTTTTCTACATAATATTTTTCTCTTTTTCTCTAATTTTTCTTCTCTTTCTTTTCTTTTCTTTTCTTTTCTTTTCTCATTTTCTCTCATTCTTTCTTTCTTCTTTTACATTTTCTTTCACTATTTTTTTTCTTACTTCTATACTTATGTCGTTTTTTTCACTTTATTTTTCGTGACATTAGAGATTAACATAAGCAAAAAAAAAATATATATATATATATATGTAAATATCAGAATTAAAAAGAAAGAAAAAAAACAAAAACAAAATGAACATGAAAATTAAGAAAGAGCAAAGAAAATGCTCCCCTTTTAACAAAATTTGTAAAAATCGCAATGTGTCCAATCATCGACAAAAAAAAAAAAAAGAGTAAGGGACGAGAGTGTAAACACGTCGTCTGTCACATCTTTTGCCCAACTATTCATTTTTAAAAGAGTCAAAATAAGTGTAAGGAAAAAAAAAAGAAATAAAAGAAAAGACTATAACAAGATGAAAAAAGAAAAAAAAATACTAGAGCCCCATCCACCGTCGCTGTGTGCGATCTCTCAAAAAAAAAAAAAAACAAACAAACAAAAAAAAGACATAAAAACATATAAATACGTAGTTGTACCCTTAAAATATTTTACAAAAAAAAAAAAAAAAGTAGAAATTAAATTTAAGATTAGAGAAAAATAAAAAACAATAAATACATGTAGAAAACAAAACCAAACTCAGCCCTGAAACAAAAACAAAAATAATTAAATTCATTCACACTCACACATCGCACTAATACTAACACGATTACTCGAACCCAAAAGACAACCACTACCCCTTTTTTCAACCCCTTTATCATATTATCTTCTTCTTCTTCTTAATTGGAAAAAATACAATAATATTAATTAAAATAAAACTAATCAACTATTATACTAACAAACAAAACAAAATTATAAGAAAATTATTGAAAAAAAAAAAAATAACAACACAAATATGCTGATGAAGTATATAATGTTTCTCGTCTTGCTTTACTGCCGTCAAGTTAGAGCAAGCTGATCGCCGATCCAGCGTCCTGCGCCGCGTATACGTACACATAACTACTACTACTACTACTACTACTACTACTACTACTACTACTACCACTACTATCGAATCAACTATCTACCACTGTCGACTACTATTGTCTACTACTGCTATCATCTACAACTACTAGTACTAGTACCACCACTATTACTGCTTACTATTACTATACTGCTACTGCAACTGCTACTGCTACTCAACTACTATTACTACTACTACTACTACTTTACTACTACTACTACTGCTACTGCTACTGTTACTGCTACTGCTACTGTTACTATACTATTACCATTACTGCTACTTCTACTATAACTACCTACTACCAACAACAACAACTACTACTACTACTACTACCACCAATCGTGTTACGTCTCCTCCTGAACGAACCGAAAGAAAAGAGAGTCAGCAATAAGTCGTCTCAACCTCGCTCGCAGAGGTACTATACAAACAAATCTTTATTCTTTTTTTTTTTTTAATCTACATTATCTCTATTTTCCTCTTTATCTGTATCTCTATCTTTCTATATATATATATATATATATATCTTTCTATCTTTGTCTTTTGTTCTTTCTACTCTGTATAAAAATGAAAAAAGGGTTAAGAGTTTCTACTCCCGTTTTTATTACCTTACAAACTTTTCGTTTTTCATTTTCTTTTCTAACTATCTTTACTATCTTTTACTGTATCCTTATTTATCTATATATATACACTTATATATAATGTTTCTTTTGTCCGTATATTCGTTTAGTTTGATTTGTATATATTTCTTCTTCCTCTCCCAATGTTCTTTCTTTTATGTTTATTTCTTTTTCTTTTCTACTTTCTTATATTTTGTTACTTTTTTTTTCTTTCTTTCTTTCTTTCTTTCTTTCTTTCTTTCTTTCTTAATACTTACGTGCCTCGTATCGTAATTATACCATATAATACTCGCTTCTTCTTACATTCAGTTAGACGCTCTTGTATGACTTGTTGTGTCGGATTATTGAAACACATAGCTATATGCTCTGTCTCCTTTCAGTCTCTCGTGAGAGTTCGCTGGCGGCGAATCGATAGCGAGTCTGAGGGTAACGTTCGAAAAGAGAAGAGGGAAGGGAGGGA
>NW_015148991.1:1880201-1894586 GCF_001465965.1 Polistes dominula | reverse complement strand
TTTTTTTTTTTTTTTGTACAAATTTATAATTGAAAAAAAAAAGAAAGAAACACACGAGTTGATTTCTTTGTAAATTCTTCTAACGAGTAAACGCGAAAAGAAATTTAATGCTTTGCTTCGTGTAATATACATCATAGAGGAAAGAAGAAAACACTCATCCGTTTCTTTAAAGCCTAAATGCGAAAAGAAGAGGAAACGAGAGAAATGACAACTACGAGGACGAAGAAGAGGAAAAGGAAAAAAAAAATAAAAAATAAGTAGAAGAAGAAAAAGAAGAAGATGATGATGATGATAAAGAAGCCGCGAGAATCCTCCTCCTCTTTCTTCGTACACGTTGGAATTCAACTCGTCGTCATAGTAGTCGTTTCGTATTTTTCATAGCTCCTCTGACTCGAGAAAAAAAGAAGAAGATAACCGCGAGCGTGCTAATTAGCGTTAGTTTCGCGGTAGACGTAATTAGTAAAATCTTAAACGGCTAGAGAGAGAGAGAGAGAAGGAGAACACCCTCTCTCTCTCTCTCTCTCTCTCTCTCTCTCTCTCTCTCTCTCTCTCATCTTTACTCGGGTAACGCCTCAACCTTTTTCCATTTCGCGTTATCGCGATAATGCGTGCCTTTGCTAACTTTTTCTTTTTATCTCCAGAAAAAAAGACATCGTTTTTAGATGAAATAACTTTCAAGAGTGTTAATCTTATTTGTCTTATTTAATCAAATCGTACTTAATACAATTATTTGATTTAATTTTATATATATATTTTATTTTATTTTATTTTATTTTATTTTATTTTATTTTTTATAAATGGAGAAAGAAGTTCAACGAATATTATTCGTCATCTATAATAATAATAATAATAAACCCTAGGACTCGCTTGAATTCGTCAGATTACTCACGTGTAAATATCGGAGAGTTTCTTTGATTGAGTGTAAGAAGGCCTGATCCACCATGCAGCCTTCAGTTCAATAAAAAAAAAAAAGAGATATATGACAAATTGTCAATTGATAAGAAAAAAAAATTAAAAAACAAAAAGAATATAACAAAATCGCGATCGTGGTAAAAGAGGAGTGGAATAAACGCGGTGGACGAAAAAGAAATTAAACTAAAATCAAATAAAATAAAATACAAAAAATGAAAAAAAAACTACCAAAGAACAGAGAGAAATATGAAACAAAAAATGACATCCGATATTTTTCACAAGTCCCTTTTTTCTCTCTTACTGTCCGTGATATTTTGAGTAGATTAAAAAAAAAAAAGAAAGCCCTATGTATCCTGAAAAAGTCCTGGAAACTTTCGTTCCCTTTTACCTTTAACCCTCCCCCCCCCCTCCTCCTCCCCTCCCACCTCACCACCTGTCTTTTGATGATATTATCCACGATTACCAACTGATCGTACGATTATCGTCATCATAGACGTTCTTATGATTATCCTATCCTCCTAACGAACAAAATATTTTTCTAATCGTCTAATATTTGTCCTCATAAACGATATTTTAGATTATCAATTAAAAAAGATAATCTCCCTTTTTTTTTGCATATTTCAATTTTCCTTGCACTAATTAATTCCCCATCTTTGAATCTTTGTAATCCTTTAATTCTTTTTTTCTTTTTTCTTTTCGTTTTTTTTTTTTTTTTTTACTTTGTTTTTTTCAATCATCCAACCATAATTTTCATAAATCCTGTGTGGACGATAAAGTAAAGAAAATTTTCTCGTCAAAATATTTTTGATCGGATGGGAATTTTGTTGAAGGCAATTATTCGCAGTGTGTGTTTGATGATTTCCTGGAATTTGCTTTGCCAAAAAGTCATCCTTCTCCTTTACATTTTTTTCTTTTCTTGTTTACTATTAAAATCAAAAATAAATACTTCGTTTTAAATTCCATACAAAATATATTCCTTTAAATTGAGAAGAGTTCAGTTCCTTTCCTCTCTTTCTCTCTCTCTCTCTCTCTCTCTCTCTTTCTCTATTTCTCTCTATTTCTATTTCTTTCTGTCTTTGTCTCTCTGCTTCTCACTTTATCTATCTCTCATTCTATCTTTATCTATCTATCTTTCTTTCTATCTTTCTATCTATCTATCTCTATCTCTTTCGCTTACGTTATTTATAAGAAGTAATTATCACGTCGCGAGATAATAGATTTTTTTCTACTTTTTCATAGCGCAAGAGTTAAATGTGAAGAAAAAAATGGAAAAGAGAAAGAAGCGAGGATAAAAAGGAGGAGAAATTAAAAAAGAAGATGGAAGAGAAGTGAACACTTTCTGGTGGTGGGGTGGGACGGCAAGAATTCAAAAGTAAAGTAAAAAGATCAAAAATATACATAACACACATGCATATAGATAGATAAATATATATATATGTATATTTAAAAAAAAAAAAAAATAGAAAAATAGCAAAAATAGCAAAAAAGAACAATAAACAGAAAAAAAGAAAAAGATTAAAAAAAAAAAAAAAGAGAGATATCAGTCCATTTTCAAACAATCCTTTGTTTACGCGCTATTTTCTCATGCCGCGCTTTTCTAAATCCCCCTCTCCTACTTTTTCCTCCTCATCTACTTTCTCTTTTTCTCTATTTCTCTTATTCTCTATTTCTCTCTCTCTCTCTCTCTCTCTCTCTCTCTCTTTCCTTCTTTGTCCGTTCCCTTCTCTTCTCTTTTTTTTTTTTACTCCGTTAAGGAGAACTTGGCAAAGCAAAGTCCAAAGGAAAGCGCCACCGCGCGCGCTTGTTGTGGCCCGTTTTTCGCGTTGAAAAAATAAAAAAAAAAATACAGCGACAGGGTGGAAGGAAGGAAGGAAGGAAGGGTAGTAAAAGAAAAACAAAGTAATATCGATAAAACAAAAAAGAAAAATAGAAAAGTTAAAAGAAAAAGATTTGAAACGTGTTAAAGGCATGGAGAAACGAGATGTGAAAAGGAAAAATCGGGTTGTAAGAAATAATTAAGAAAAAAAAAATAATAATAATAATAAACTCGAAGGTATAAAAGAAAAAAATATACAAGAACTGAAAAACTTGTGGGGGGGGGGAACCCCCTTCAAAAAATATTAAAAATTTAAAAAGATCGGAATAGAGTTTATCGATTTTCGTACGATTTATTTTTTTTTTCGTTTATCTTTAAAAAAAAAAATCAAATCAAAGTATCCTTCAAAAGAAACGAATATTTAAAAAAAAAAAAAAAATTATGAGAGAGAACTTTTACGCCCCCTTCGGCTGTCACGCATGCTGACAGCTGCATGGAAATCAGATGAGCGTTGTTTCTGTTGTTTTTCTTATGTGAATAAGCATCCTTTTTCTATATATACCTATATATATATATATAAAAGCACGTTTTTTAATTGATCAAACGAATTTAAGTCTTTAGGACAATATTTTTGATAGCGATACTCGAAAATTCGAAGAGTTGAGACGAGACGAGCAAAACAATTCAAGTAGATGATTTTTTTTTTATTTATTTGTTTGTTTGTTTGTTTGTTTGTTTGTTAGTTCACTTTATTTTTTACGTATTTTGCTACTTTTATATTTTTCTTTTATATTCGTTGAGTTTTCATCGAAACAACTCTTCGAATTTTTTAGACTTTGTCAAGAGTACGCAGTGCGTATCCATTTATAAAATAAATTTCTTATTTAATGAACTTTTTATTACTGAAATTATTATAAATTTAGTGTTTTGGAAATGTGCTGCTGATACTCGTTGACAAAAATTCGTGTAAAATATAAAAAAAACTGACAAAATGTATGCTTTAAAAAAAACAATAATAATTATTATTATTATCAATAAATAAATCATAGATTTTGTCGGTTAAACAATCAAATCTTTGAATTATTGTTAAACATTTGATAAAATTATTATTAAAAAAAAAAAATATTCAATGATTTGACAGTAGAATAACTTACTAGTTAGAGAAAAAAACAAAATAAGATGAAAATTATTCGACGAACATACAAAATATTTCGTATAATAATATTTTAATATAATAACATTAATAAATAAAAAGTATTCGTCGAATAATTCCATCGAAAACTTCCATCCTCCAACCCCTTGCAATTTCCTAAAATATATACGACCTTGTTGCCAATTTAACAACCCTTAACCCTTTTGTGAGTCCTAGTTTTTGATTATTCTTTTTTTTTATTTTTTTTATTTTTTTTTAATATTTAGATAGATAGATAGGTAGATAGATAGATAGATAGGTAGATAGATAGATAGATAGATAGATAGATATATATATATATTTTTTCCTATTTAAAATGACAGTAATTTTAAAATACTTTTTTAATACGAATTGCAGCTCGACGGTGGCCCATCCTTCGGAACTGCCACCCTCTCCTCACCAATGGGAATAAATCTTCTCCGTGGAATAAGAAAAAGAGAAAGAGACAGAGAGGACATACAAAATAAGAAAAGAAAAATAAACCACACACTAACAAAGAATAAAATGAAAGCCAGAAAGAAAGAAAGAAAGGACAGACACGTAACTCACAAGAATGGACCCCGTGTTTTTCCCCGGTTATATTCCTCAGACGTATTTCTCGTTTTTACGTCGGTCGTTTGGACGATGATCTTCTTTTCGAGAAAAGAGAAAAATAGGAAAGAAGAAAAGAAGAAAATGTCAGAAGAAAGAAAAATAAAAAGAAGAGGAGAAGAAGAAGAAGAAGAAGAAGAAGAAGAAGAAATACTCTTATATCCGGGAAGACAAAACACTATGGAACGAAGGAAAAGAAGAAACGGAGAAGATGATGATAGAAAATCAAGAGAAAGATAATAGTAACAAAAACAGTAGGTGAGAGAGGGAGAGAGAGAAAGAAAAAGATAGAAAGCAAAGAAAAGCCAAGAGAGACAATAGACTGCCGAGTACACTGTAGTTTCAATTTTCGACTAGCCGATATATACACATAAAAACACACATAAACACATAAAAAAAGAAATACACAAAACATACACCCTTCTACACCATACACACACACAAAACTTATACGCGCATGTTACATATTACACACACACATACACACACAACATGTACGTATAAATATAAATATAGATACGTAGTTATATATATATAAATATTACTATTATAAATATTGTACACAAAAGCGTGAGAGAGGGGAGAGAGATAGAGAGAGAGTGTGTGTATAAGTCTTTAGATAAAAGAAAAAAGGGGAAAGGGATGGGACCGTGATGAGGGAAAGGGTAAGGGCAAGACGCATCGCGAAAATAACGCGACGAGAAAGGACGAGCCTATTTACTACTATTACTAGTACATTGAGATAGAAAGATGATTGAAGATATTTGTCTAACGTTTACAGAAATGATTTCGAGACGTTAAATTAGAGGCTCGTGTTGATAAAATAACGATCACGAAAAACTATACTACAGACGATAAAAAGAAAAAAAGAAAACAAATATGAAAAAAAAAAGACCAACCGATAAGAATGATTATTGAACTAAGTGTCGTTTCATAGATACGATAAATCCAGTCTCTTTTGATCTTCTACCTTTTCTCTATAGATCATACTTGATTAGAAATGAAAACTCGTATTTAACTTGTTTACGACGGTGTATGGTTGTATGTTGTGTTCCATCGGTACCATCTTATACCATCATTTTATTAATGTGAGATACAACTCGTTCTAGTTTTTAAAATCATATTATTGAAAGTGTCTAGGAATATTTGTGCTGGTCCGCGATGGTGATGAAACATTAGAAATAAAAAAGAACAAATCTCGTTGTAAACCTGTTAAATGCGTGTATATTGTAAATTTGATTACATAACGTATGTAATCAAATATATATGGCGCGTATCAATTGTATTAATTGTATCAATGAATTAATTAAGACGCGCGAGATAATACGTATAATATTTTTTCGAGATTAAATCGTTTCGATTGACTTTAATCGTAAAATTTGTACGATTATCTAACGTGTTTTATATAACGTGTGTGAGGTATACGAATATAATCGATAATAAGAGTCGGTTTGTCTTTTTTCAAATAATAAAAAAAAAAAAGAGAAACGTTACTACGCATATGTGATTTTAATGAAAGAAGATTTTTCAATGGTCCAATGTTGTCTTATGCATACACGAATATACAAAATAAATTTGATATGTGTATACATAAACCATTATTATGTCGAATCGATACGAATAATCGATTTTGGCAATAAGACCATTTGTGGTTAGAACAAACATATTTTCCATGTGAAATCGAAAGACATGATGATTTTCATTCTTATGGGAAATATTATGATGTATGACCGTCGAGAAAAGTTGCGTTGATTTTTGAATGAATACGAGAAAGAGTTTTCAAGGAAAAATAAGTCTATGAAAATAGAGAAAGAAAAAGAAAAATAAATAAAAGAAAGAGGCTGGAACTCGTAAAGAGGAGAGACACTTTGCGAAGATAAATAAAACTAATTAATCTAACGAGAATGTTACATTTCGTTGTAGTTGAGAAAATCGTTCATGAACGATGCGAGAAGAGCATATGGGATCGATTTATTAAACCGACTAGCCAATTCGAATTTTTTCAATTGAATCCCATTGTGTAGATCATTAGCTTGTCGGTGATAGAAAACTAAAATAAACTGAAATAAAATAAAATAATGTCAAATAAAATAATCATTTAAAACGTACAATTATTGTATCGAAGTATCGAAGAATGAATGAAGAGCCTCTCTTTTCATTCTCGTCGTCGTTTAGAAAAAAAAAATAATAATAATAATTATAGTCCAAAGCAGCAGTAGCAGCAGCAGCAGCAGCACGTTCCAAGATATTTCGATTTTGAAAAAAAAAAAACAAAGGATAACATCTAATCTTGTTCTAATTCTTGTATCGTAAAATCCGTTTTAGAAAGATTTTGATGTTACTCTTGATAAAATCACGTTGTCGATGATGTTATGCTTGATAAAACAAGTTCATCGAAATTGTTTAAACGAATATGGCGAAATTTATGTATAATATTTAAATAACGTCGCACGATCTAAATGATAATTAGTTTTAAGTATTATATTATTCTAATCGCGATAATAGGATCGATCGACGCGAGTGAACTAAATATTATATATAATATATATATATACATAATACGTAAACTTCACAAAATTATGAAAGATTCCTAATTAAAAATCATCGAGTTTAATCGACGTTTATCTTGATCCATGCTCTCTAACTCGTTGCTCTGGTCAAAATTTCATCAAATTTTTCGGCTGTGTTATTTTCTTTTCTATTTTTTTTTGTTTTTTTTTATTTCGTAAGGAAACAATGCAAAAATATATTAATTGTTGACCGACATTAGATCGTGAACAAATTGTCTTTGTCGTTTCTAAATAAATTAAAAAGAAATAAACAAAACAAAACGAAAAAAAGAAAAATCGAAATTTAGACGAGAAAAAAAAGAAACGATTGTTAAAAATAGGATAAATAGGGGGGAAGCGTAATAATTTATTTCTTTTCTTTTTCAGACGATTAGAACGATAAAAAAAAAAAAAAAAGATTGCCAAAAATTAAAGATCGATTTAGAAAGAGGAACAACGATCGGACACGTGTCTCCGTATGGATCACGATTTAGAAATATAAATGATACATTGTATATTCCATTTAAAATACACTGCCCAAGTTGAATTGTACGAGCGGAAGATTTGATTTAAGAAAATGGTTGAATGGTGGTTAGAGAAACATAATGTAGAAACAAAGAAAACAAGAAAAAAGTTACTATAGTAAATAATAGTAGCTTTTTTTTATTATTATTATTATTATTATTATTATTATTATTATTCTCCATTGTACATGCACGCGATCGAATGATTATAATATTTTAGAATCTTAGATCCATGAGAAAAGAAAGAAGAAAAAAAAAGAAAGAAGCGAAGCCAGATTCATGGATGGTGGTTTAGTGCATAATAGTAAAGAAAAAAAAAACGATTAGTCTAATGGTATGAAAAGAATGAACGAACGAATGAATAAATGATGAATGAATGAATTAATTAATTTAAAAAAATTACATCAATTATTAATTAATTCATTTGCTAATAATAACGATATAATAATTATAACAATAACGATAATTATACGTTCTGAGTGTGATTTTAGATTTTAAGTAAGTCTAGATGAAGGAATTCGTAGTTTCACAGGGAATATATTCTTAAGGAAGGAAAATAAAATGAAAAGAAAAAAAAAGTACAGAAAGAAAGAAAGAAAGAAAGAAGGAAGGATTAAAAAAAAAAAAAAGAAACCTAGAAATGGAACTTTAGATAAACGTACATATTTGTATTTAGAAGAAGAACATATAGTAAGTGCTCTGTAATTGTGTCGCTCGTTTTGACTTACTTTTTTTTTCTTCCCACACACACACACACACACACATATATATATATATATATTATAATTATTATTTTTTTCTTCTTTTTCATTTCTCCTTTCATCTCTTTTTTTTTTTTTATATTTCTTGGTTTCTTTAAATGGACAAGAATCACATGTGTTCTCTTTTTTACGCTAAGTAAACTCTAATTGAGTTTTAATATGATTAGAATGAGAAAGAGTGAGAAATAAAGGCTAGAGGTTGGGGTGGGGTGGGAGAGAAAGTGAATGCATGTGTTAGGATTAGAATGAATGAACACGTGTATGATAGAAAGAAAGAGAGAAAAAAGTAATAGCGTTAGTCGTAATTAAGTAATTTATCTATCTTTAAGTATTTTTTAAACGATGTTCCCGTATTCGCAAGAGGGAAAGGAATGCACGCGACCACTTTCATTTTATTATTGCGTTAACGAACTTTACAAATCAGGAGGAAACAATAATCATTTCATTTTGGTAGAAGAATAAGGATAAAAGAACAAGAAAAATCATTGTACAGTTAATTGGTCGTGTATATCTTGAAAAAGAATAATTATTATTAATAATAATAACAATAATAATAATGATAAGAGAAGAAAAAAATAAAAATAATAAAATTCGAGCGCATAAAACTGGAAAAAAAGAAAACAATGAAATAATCATCTTTTCAATAATTCTAATTATTATTTATTATCGTAATTATTATTAATTATTCATCGAAATCGAATTGTTTTCTTGCTAATATAAATTGATAGATTTTTTTTTCTCCTTAACCGTCACGATCAGCGATGAATTTTCTTTCTTCTATTTCAAAATTATTAAAGAAAGAAAGAAAAGGAAAGAAAACAAGAAAAAATAATGAACGATAGACCCACACTCGTTTAGAGATAATTCATATGTATGTACACAGACACAATATATACATATAGACACGTACACAAGCACACATACACACACACACACATCATTTGTATATAAATTCATCTTAATCATCGTGTATATAAATTTATCTGATATCCCCATTCCCAGATAGATGATAATTCATTGTTGTTTGAAGATAAAATAAAAGAAACACATATACACATAAAAAACAACACACGCATATACAAGCACGTTGTGCTACTATTTCGAGAACATTAGAATTAACATCGTTTCTAATGAATCTTTTTTTTTTTTTAATTTAAATTAATATCATCCAATCATTATTTAGATCTATACTTAATTATTATTATTATTATTATTATTATATTGTTGTCAATGTTCATAGTCATTTATGATTATTATAATAATAATAATTTTCTTACGATTGCTTGCTCTCATTGTCGTAGTAGTTTATAGGTCATTGCAATAATTTCGATTTAATCATGCAATATTGCGAGTTCACTTTTTTAACGTTTATTTAGAAACGATGAAAATTCATTGATCGATTTATGCAAAGATGTGTTTTTTTTCTTTTTTGTTATCCTAAAGTAACCACCAAGAAAACTTCTTCGTCCAATAGGAAGACGTTCAATTAAAAGACGTTCACTTAAGCGATTTATTTTAAAAGTGAAATAAACTATTTCAATGATCGATAGAACTTGGATGTGTTTAGATCCATGAAAACGTATTAAAAGAAATGATCTTCGTATAGATCCATTCGATTGATCTATGAATTACTCAAAGTACGACATTCCATTCATTTCTTTTTCTATATACAATATACGAATACTTTTTTATTATCAATCTTTTTTTTCCTCATTTATTATTGATCGCAGAACAAATATTTTTATTCTATAAATCTTGTTTTTTTTTTTTTTAAATGAAAAAGAAAAAAAAGATTTTAATCGATCTATCGAGGATTCATTTTCGTTCGTTCGTTTTCTGGATCATCGTTCACGTATTATTATATCTATTCGATCGTAATATATTTGCAGTTCGATAAATAAAGTATTTTAGGATCTACAAGTAAAAAATAATCATCTTCTTCCCACCATTGAAACTCAACGACAACGTTGCATTTGCTTTTAGTTTTATTTTTATTTTTTTTAATTATAAATAAATGCGTAAATAAATAAATAAATAAATGCGTATTGTTGATTGAACAACAGACAAAGAAAAAAGTAAAATTCATTTTAAATGGCACACTGTGTGGGTGGGGGGTGGGTGTAAGTAGGGTAGATTTGTCCAAGGTTTTGTCACTTTGACAGTTTATTGCTATTGCAATTATATTATTAATTAACAATAAGTCCAGAGAATAAAAGTAGTTACTTTTGAAAAATTATATCGTAAAGAGAGAATGTGAAAGTTGTGCAAAGTACTGGTGGTGCGTTCGTTTGAATAAATATGACGAGAAAAATGAAATAAAAAAAGAGAGAGAGAGAGAGAATGAACGCGTATAAATAATGTTTCCTATTAAACAATTTAGATGACGACGAGTATACTTTAAAGGCGCTGATTTAAAAAAAAAAAAAGAAATAAAATAATTAATGCAAATACAATTTGGCCAATGTGTTGTAGTTGATAGGTCGGGGGCATTTAACACTGCACCACTATTAATAAAACAAAGAAAATAAAATAAAAAGAAAAAAGGAAAGAGTATTCGTTACTTTAATATGTGCTCGTATAAAATTTAATAAAATTATGTATACGTAAGAAAACGTGCAATCGATGATGACGTAAATAAGAAAAAAAAATAATAACACAAAGATAAGCACGTTCTTGTCGGTCGTCGTTTTTTATTTTTTTTTTTATTTTTTTTTTTTTTTATTTTTTTTTCTCATGTCGAATCAAAAATTTCAATTGAATGTAAATTACGATCATTATACATGTATATGTGTATGTATATGGAAAAAAAAAATATATATATATATAATGAAACGTACGTTGCAAAAACAAAAAAAACAAAAAAAAAGAAAGCAAGTACCGAGGATTTAATTACAGGAAAAAAAAAAATCTTATTGTATTAAGTAAAAGAAGACAAAAAAAAAAGTTAATTCTTTGACATTTGATAAAATTAGAAGAATGATAAATAATAATGACGATGAGAATAGAGAAGTGGTCAGTCGTTAAGGAACCATATTGACCTGTTTTTAGGAACTAAGAGGCCTTAATTAATTGTTTTAATAATAAATAATTGCATCGCTATGATCTTCAAATATAGCGTATACAATATTTCAACTCAGACGTACAAGTGTAGTAGTATTAAATGCACACAATTTAATATTGCGAAGAGAAAAAGAGAAAGAAACACAAAATACACACACACACACATACAGATTTACACGCGTTTATTACGCAAATTCGCGAATAATATCGATCACTTTCTCGTTCGATTTTTATGATCATTTTTATTTTTATTTTTTCTTTATATATATATATATATATATATATATATATATATATATATATATATATATATATATTATATAATTATTATATATATATTATTATATTGCAATTCTTGAGATGATAAATAAAAAATAAAAATGAAATGAACGAATCATAAAAACGATCACGTTGAAAATCGAACGAGAGATGACGAAAAATATCTTTCTGTGTATAGTCACGTTTTTTCAGGTAAAATCGTGTTTTTCTTCGTAAGATTCGTAAAGATCAAAAAAGAGCCTCAAAATAATATAAAAAAAAATAAAATAAAAAAATCTAAATGTTAAAAAAAAAATAATATTCGCGATGGTGTTTGGTCTATGCGATTTAAACCAAAAAATTCTATTATGATGAATCAGAATCATCGTATATAATAATACCCCCAATCGTTCTTACATTAAATTATTCTTCCCCACCATAGAAGAAGACAGACATTTTTTCCACCTAAGCACTGCCATAATCTCTCGGCGTTGTCAAGATCAATGATTAATAAAATAATAACGCGTCGCAAATTTCAATCCTATTCTCGCTTTTTCGAAAGAAAAAAAAAAAAAGGACACACGGTTGTTGGTTTTACAGAAATTAAATTGAATATTTAAAACGTGAAAATTTCTAATGACGAAAAAATCAAGAGAGAACGAACAAATTTGTCAAATTGGTCGAATGAAATCGTGTATAAAAAAAGATACGAAAAAAAAAGAAAAACAAAACAGAAAGAGAAGAAATACAAAAAATTTGCAACGATGTTTTTTTTTTTTAAGGGAGAAGTTGATGAGGGGGATGTGAGGGAGGGAGGGAGGGGGGGTATGTTTTCTGTCGAGAAAAAGAAAGAAACACATTGTAAATGCACACCCGAGCCTGTAAATATTATATTAGCGATTATGACTTTGAGAAATTCGTGTACCTTGAAAGTAGACCGAAGCCTTTCCACGTTTTATCGTTAATAATAATAATAATAATTATTATTATTATTATTATAATAAATAGCGTTATTTCGATTATTATTATCTCTAATAAAAAATATAAGAAAGGAATTGTGGGATAAAAAAGTAGGGAAATGGGAAGAAAGAAGAAAAGAAAGGAAGAAAAGGGTGAAAGGGAGAAAAGGGACGATTGTGTAAATAAATAGATTAGAAGGGTTTTATTAAGATTCGATATTACGTAAGATGTGTACTACGTAGGTGATAATAAATATAAAAATACACCAAGAGGTGAATAACAAAAAGTTGGATAATCGTAATTAGTGATAGTTGTAAATTATCTTCACGTATGAAGAAAAGAAAAAAGGAAAAAGAGATGAGAGAAGGAAAGAAAAAATGAAAAGGAAAGAAAAGAAAAATGATGGATGAATGAAGATGCAAAAAAGTCCTTCTATAAAATAAAATAAAAAGAAAAAAAAATATATAAAGAAAATCTTAATTATTTTCACTTCACTTCGTCGCTGCTTCCACAATTTTTGGAATACGTGCTGTAGACATTTAAAGAATTCGATTGATCGATCGATTATTATATTGATCCCTGTTTAGAATTTAGTCTCGGCGATCGAACCTTTCGAGTAGTTTCAAAAATAAACAAATATTAATGTAAAAATTAATGAGAAGACAAAAAGAAATGATACATAAGGAATTAATTTTTTTCTTTTTTTTTTTAATATGTTTGAAACAATTTAAAGAAAAGAAATCACTGAAAAAAAGAAATATTTAAGCGTATACCTGGAGAGACATTTTTCTAAATAAATGGTACAAATGTAGTTCGATCGTCGATTTTTTAATAAAAAAAATATTCTGCGTGTCTGTAAATAAACTTCAATTACTTATTCTTATTAATCGTGTAAAATTGATGTCATGGGAAATAAAAAATAAAATGAATCATTCGAACGAATTTGTGAACAAACCAAAAATTTGACAAAGATCAATGATCGACGAAAATAATTGTTCCTTTCTTTTTTTTTTTGTCAATCTTCAATTTAATAAATAATTACAATAATGAGGAACAAGTCAAAAAAAAACAAAAAAAAAGATAAGAATAAAATAAAATTGAGATAAAGAACAGAATGAAAAAAAAAAAGTAACTATATCTCTAATGTCTCATATCCCTTCTAACTTTTGTCGTGTCAATCGATAATTAAGAAAAAAAAAATGACCGTAGAATTATGTCCGATTAGTCGATATAAAATAATATATGTGTGTGTATATATAAATAATTAAATTTAATTGCTAACATCGCCTACAGAGAACAAAGAATAAATAAAATTAAATAATAAAATCATGTCGTTCTCCAAATGGCCGAATTATCACAAAACTCGTTAGTTTATTTCACACTTTGAAAAAGAAAATACACAATCGTACACATTTGTATACAGGATATCATAAATAATTAAAAAGTTTACGTAATTATTTGAAATAATTAATGGTAATTAACATTACGAATTAAATACGTAAATAATAAAAAAATAGAATATAGAATAAAAAGTAAAGAAATGTTTCTAATTGTCACCTAAATTAATTTTTACGTTTTTACATAATCGATTAGATATCCTGTAAATAAGAAACACATACACCACACATACATAAATGTATATTAAATTTAAAAAATATATTTTTCTTCCCTCTCTTCGCGACTACGAGGAACATCCTTGGCATAAAGTTATCGACGAGACTTACATTTTTCGTAGATTATTAAGAATATATAAATAAATACA
>NW_015148991.1:1855375-1880171 GCF_001465965.1 Polistes dominula | reverse complement strand
ATATATATATATGCATAAAAAATAAAACATGTAGAAAGTGGTAATTTTTGTATTCTCAAGAATAACGTAAAATAATTGTGTGTGTATTTTTCCCTTTTTAAGTCCTCGTCGAACAAAAAACGAGGCCAAGGAAGTTCGATAGTCCTTTTTCGATAATATCGTAGAGAATACGTGATAATATTTAAGGCCATTTGTAATTTCATGTATTTTCCTTTTTTCTTCCTTTTCACATTTATTTTTTTTTTCTTTTTTTAATTAATTTTTAATTTTATTTTACTTCCTAATTACATTAATATTATTAATAATTATTAATTCTGCCGAAGGGGATAACGGTGACAGTGTATTCATTGTAAATAAAAAAAAGAACTGTAAAAAAAAAAACGTAACGACAATGCCTACGAATTTCATCTACTATTATTATTATTATTATTATAATACTATTGCTATTACTATTTACTACTACGTCGAAAAAAGAACAAAATCGTCTATTTGCTAATCACAAAAACACGTACATCTTAAATTTACACTTATATTCATACACACATATATACATACATATACATACATACGTACGTACATACAAGCATATATATATATATATACTACACTATTATTAATGATATTAATAATAATGACAAAACCACTCTCTATAAATGCAGTTTATTCTATCTGTATTCGTCGGTTCTCGATTGAACGTTAGATTTTGTATTAATCCATTTTGCTCTACTTATGGCATTTTTAGAATGTGAGAGGGGTCCCATTTCATGACATTCTGGAAACACTTATCAAATCATTGATCGATGCCTAATTTTTTCATGATCAATAAATAAAAATCATGTTTCTGAATTTTTGAAAAACTTAACACTTGGTATGCTGGCAACGTATTTTTACGTTTTTTGCAATCAGTCACTGGAGCGCTGGTCACGTAAAAATACGTATTTAGTAGATTTATGGTGGATAGCGGATAACATATAATTACAACATATAGTGAAGTGGACAAAGCGCTTAGCTATGTATTTTATGAATTATGCATTTTTCAATGCATATGTAATATATAATTCGACAAAGATATAAAAAATAATATACAAGAAATTTTTGACCAAATTTCCGCGCGATTCATGAAAAAATGGCCGCTGCACGCGTACCTTGACGGTGGAGTATAACCGCATGTCAAGTGTTAATTATTTGTAAAGAAAAAAGATAAAAATTCTAAATTCATGTGAATTGTTCACAAAACTAGAAAATCTCACGAATTGAACTGGTTTAATGTCTTTAAAAAAAGAAATAAAGAAAAAAATTACAAGAAATTCCATATAAACGAAGCGAATAAAATAAAATAAAATAAAATAAACAAATGAACATTAGTCGCTCCAGTTTATCGCGATGGGAATCTCTCGAAACTTAGAACTCAATCGTGTCTTTCACAATTAAAGTAGACCTCGTGGCATCGATTCGAGTTAATCGATATTACGTCTTGTAGAAAAGTATCTGCATCGAAAATAATCGATTAATAATTTTCCATGTAGATTCTTTTTAAATCTGTCTCCTCATACATACGTACAACGCAAAATCAACCAACAAAAAAGTAAAATTGAACGTATGTGTGTACGTAGAAAGAGTGGACGTTAAAAATCGATACGCGAATTCGATTAATCGATGGTAAAAACTTCGTTTTAATTAAGATTTCTCTCTTGTGCACATGTCGTAGGTGTATATTTGTAAGTTCGGCGTTCAAAAATCAATTTTGATAAATTATACGATCATTTGTCTTAAGATAAACTAATAAAAAATCAAATCAGATTAGAAAGTTAAGTAAGTTCGTTCACGTACTTAAAAAGAAATAAACAATAATCTTGAGTAAGCATGAATTGGTTAATTAATTCATTTTGATGAACGTTTCAATATATGCGGGTTAGTCATTGAAATTTAATTATCTAAGAAAAAAAAACGTGTATCGAAAAACATAAATGTATGTAAATGTTTTCCATTGTGAAAATAATATTATTACACGTCGATGTTTCGTACGATAAGAAGATTTAACCCTCTACAATGCAATATTTTACAGTGTCTACGAAAAGATAAATTATAAATAATTAGAAAGTTTAAAAAAAAAAAAACATAAAAACCTTAAAAAATTGTGCAGGACTTGAAAAAGTTGCATGGCGTTATAGAAGGTTAAAAATATAACAAAAAGACAAAAAAAAGATCGATGTGAATTCATATTGTTACTATGATTATTATTATTATCATTATTATTATTATTATTATTATTATTATTATTATTATTATTATTATTATTATTATTATTATTAATTACGAATAAGAGAAAAACGATCGATATTTTATCAGAATTGATGGTTTACGACCGACGCAAGCTAGCTGTAAATCCTCGTTGAAAAATGACATTCTCTTTTAACAAATTGAAAATAATTCACGTGAAAGCCATCATGGTTTAGTGGCCATTGAAAGAAAGAAAGAAAGAAAAAAAAACACAGAGGATGATTTATCATCATAGTGCGATCTATCAACAATCTTTTGAAATTTTTGTCGTTCCTTTTATTCACGACTATCGAAATTATAATTGATTATTCTAATCTTTTCCGATAATCAAATCACTTCCAGTGAATTTCTAATCAAAATATGTGATCGAAAGAATGATAATGAATTGAACGAAATAAATACAAAAATAAAAAAACCACAACAACGAGAATTATATGCAACAAAATATTACAAAAAAAAAAAAAATGAATACGAATGTAAAAGAGAATTATTACTAAATGGTCTGATCACTTATTAATCACCGTGAACACTTGAAGACTGGCAATCAAAACTACCGTAGGCAAATTAACAAACGAACAAACAAAAATAACATAAAATAAAAGAAAAGAAAAAAAAAATAAAAGAAATACACGCAGATTTATTTAAATGTACGCGTTGGGTGGGTTGACAAGTTTCTTCGACGAAAAAAATAGTAATCTTTTATTTCTTTTTTGTTTTTTGTTTTTTAAACAAATGTAAGTTTGACCGAATAAACAAAAAACAAAATTGTTGTTTCTACGTTAAATTAAAAATCTTTTCAACCCGCCCATGTATGTAATACGATCGCTGTGGTGGTGTCCCTGTTGATACGAACGCGTCACTCTCTTTAAAAATAATAATTATTTTAATAATAATTATTATTATTATTCAAAATCGTTCGATATATAATATATATATAATACATACATATATTGTGTATATATTTACAAAAAAAAAAAAAAAATCATAAGAAAACGATCGCGTGTGTGTATATAAAATACATGAAAGAAATGAAATACTTTTTCCTTAACCCTTTCATTTACACGTTACGATCCCAATATGGGTTGCTAGTAACGAAGGGTTAAACCTTACCCTCCCTCCCTGGTCACCCTAATCCTCTCTTATCAATCCAGTTTGCTATTTAAAAATGGAGAATTTTTACTGCTCGAAGAATGATAGAGATGATAATTTTGTAGACATAGTGTACAGAGTAAATAAATATAAAAAGAAAAAAAGAAAGACTTCTTAATTAAATAAATGAAGAAATAAAATACAATTATTCTCCGCGCTTGAACGATTTTGATCGATGAAAAATTATATGGAAAATTAAAACAAACAAAAAAAGACAAAATAAAAAGAGGAAAAAAATCGAGTATCATAACTCGAGAAACCATTTTCTTCTTGGGTGACGAATCGATCGTATCGGTCAGGGATAATCGATGAAAACAAACTCTCTACGGCTCTCCTTCAAAAATTAATTAATTAATTAATAATAATAATAATAATGATAATGATAAATGATAATGTCGATGAAGATGATAATGAAGAATTACAGAAAAAAAAAGAAAGAACAGAAAATGATATAAAAATACACACAGAAATGAATAAAAAAACTTACATACATAGATATACCGAACAGTTTAAGGATAAAGTGCGCGTTTAATGTAACATTTAGCAAGTAGATAGGTAGGTACCTGCATTTCATTAAATTTAAATATGCTTGAATAGCTCCTCAATAAATCGTTATACATGTTTTGATAAAAAAAAAAAAAAACAATTTGTCTATTCTTTCACCAACTATTTCCCACCTACCATCCACTACCACGACTAAATCAACGTTCTGTTCGATTTTATTTATTCAATTTTTTATATTTTGTATAGAAAAGAGACAGAATGCAAAAGAAATAAATTACAAGGCAAAAAATTAAAAAAAAAAATAAAAGAATTTAAAAAATACAAATTTGTTTTAAAATTTCCTATATTTCTTTGGGAAATAATATTATTTTATTTTATGGTTAATGTAGATATACTATATTATCGACTGACGAAACAATTATGCTGTTATCGACAGTCAAAAATATTATATTCGTGTGTTATCGACATTAACTCAAATAATATATTATTTTTTATTAAAACTTACACACTATTGCACCTAGTAGTATATTCTCATAATTAAAAATGATTAATCTAACTAAAATTGTAAATAATAATAAATAATTATTTTTACAATAATTGCATGTTTCATACTTTGAAGTCCACTTAAATAAAATTCTATAATACTATGTAATAGATTTAAAAAAGTATACAATATATAGTTTAGATTAATCGTTGAATTTTATGCAAACAGTTTGATGATGAATTATTATAAAATATTTCTTCTAGAAATTCATTTTTTAAATATCAAATGATAATCAAAAAAAAAAAAAATAAATGAATACTTGCATGTTTTGAAGAAGCATATACACTCTTTTTCACGTTGAGAATTATGGTGACCATCTTCTTCACACCATGGACAAATGTAAAAGTCTTTAATTTCTGTTTAGAAATCTTCTCTTCTATTTCCAAGTCGTCGGTTTAATGAAAGGAGTGCACAAGTCTATAAAATTAAATTATATATCATTACAATTATTCACTAATGTATTAAAATATCATTTAATTAAATAATCGATTACTTACAACGCTAAGATGATGAGTGTTATCTTGTACGTATTTGAAATTCAACTGATAGGAGTCACCTTATGTTCGAACTCCCGGGAATGTTTCTTCTGTGCGATGACGTAGACGAAATTCCTTGAATTAAACGGAGAAAAGGTAAACATAGAGAACGATAGTTGTTTCTTTTTTTTTTTTTTCATTCCTAGACGTTAGAGGAATATTTACACATTCTATTTCTCTCTCTTGTTTTTATTTAGGTATTTCTTTTTCTTTCATTCTCTCTCTCTCTCTCTTTTTCATTTGATTATTTTCAAAGCTACACGCATACATAAGTAGTAATATAACTGCCACTATGTATAAATAAAAACAATCTTGTCTTTCACTACGAACTAATCAAAAAATATAGGAAAAAAAGTCATATAGAACGTAATATTTAGTTTCTTCTAAGACTTTGAAGAAGATAGACATATACGAAGCAGATCTCCAACTCGTTTAATCATTTATCATTCAATATTTAATTTCGTAAGTATTATATCAATTAGAAACTCGTTTTTATCGTTAATATGCATCAGTAAAACATAGATATTGGTCAAATAATTTAAAAAAACTAAATTGACTTTTTTGTAAAAAAACAAAAGATGATTGGCTACATGCATAATACATGTATGCATATATATATGTAGACTTGGCTTTTCTTCATGTGCAAATATTTTTGTATTTTTCTTTATTAAGCTCGTTGAATTCTTGAAAATGTCTGAAAAATTATAATTGATTAGTAAAGTATAAACAATATTTTATGTATTTACATATATATGAATGCATGTGTGTCAAAATAGAATAAATAAATCGTTATAAATAAAAAAAAGGTATCAAAATCACGAAAATAAAATTAAAAAATTGAATACAAAAGATTTATTATACACTACTTCTTTGGTGGAATGCTAGTATTTCGATTGTATTTGTTTCGAATATCTTTTAAACACAATAATAGTTTGTTTTACTAACGCAGCCTTGTAAAAATCACGTGATAATCTATCGATTGATATATAGGTAGACAATGTTATTAAAAAGAAACCACTAATTACCTTTAATTAAATGAAGAGCGATACGAATTCATTGTTACTTTTAATGGTGGCACTTATGTTATCAAAACGGTTAAACAATTCGTAGAAAAGTTCATTCTGATCATTGGTCTTAAATTAATTATGATTGTAGAAGAAACTGTAGAAGAGAATAATGGACGTAAAAAAATGTTGATTATATTTTAAACAATCATTCAATTTGTTGATATTTGATATTACAACGATAGATTATTTACGAATTTATATTAAATTTGATTAAAAACTCGCAAGTAATTTCAAACTTTTAACTGGTAGTTTCTTCCTTCAATTTCTCTAGTCAAAAAGTAATGAAATATTAAATCGAATAATATAAAAATTAAATTGTTATTATGATTAAGCTCTCTTATAAATATTTAAGAATAATAATATCATCTAGAATCTATTTACAAATATGTTTATAAATGTTAATAAATAAAATATTGTAATTTTCGGTTTTTAATATGAGCATGGTAGTACTTCCACTGACAGTTACTTAAAGAAGAAGAAGAAGAAGAAAAAGAAGAAACTGCAACGAATTAAAAGTAAATCGTAATTAGGTAAGAAGAAATAAGAATTGAACTTACATTTTCAAACGTTATCGATTAAATAAAATCATTTATTTTACAACGAAATAAAAGTCGATAATGCAAATGCATTTATAAGAATTAATTATAAAGTTAACGTATACACGTATATGTTGAGAAATGCATTAGCCAGAACATTAACTTGTAGAGATAATAGAATATAATAGATAGAGATAAAATAGACTTCAAATTTTGAAAATGTATTCAAGTATTCAAAATAGAAAAGAAACCAACCAGGTATAACGTCATGTTATATCTGACAGTCATGATAAAAACTTTATATTTCTCATACCTAAGTTTTTCAACGTTCGTTTAATGTGTTAAAACAATACAAGTTTCGATAGTGATCGTAAATATGTGAATAATAATACTTCTATTAATTGTATATTGAAATATATTTAGAAAATGTTTAATTAACCTTACTTTTTTAAATTTATTAAAAATAATAATAATAATAATAATAAACGAATTGCAGGTTATTTGAAATTGTTCACAAAGTTCCAATTGGTCGAGGTCTCTCTTCGTTGTCGTCGTCTATCCTTCGAATGAATAATATTCATTTCGCATGTGCATGCGTGAGTGAGAATATTAGCGTGAAGAAGACAGTGTAAAAAAGAAAAAGAAGAAGAAAAAAAAAAGACAGTGCGAAGACAGTGTGAAGAACATTAAATGTCAACTTTCTCGAAGCGCAGCGCAACAGGTTTTTGAAATGATGCCGAAGAGAAGATTCGTCGGTGAGGACAAAATGAAACGATGGATGCTATGTTTTATACGGGCCACGGTAGACCACTTTATAGGTTACCGGAAAGATCAAGGATCGAGGTGGTGGTGTTTCGAATTTATTACTAGTTCAAATTCCTTGTGATTTCTTTGAATCATGGGCAATGGGATATCATGCTGTCTACATCGAAAAAAGGTCAGGATTTTTCATCTTTCAATTGTTCTATCAATGAACATTTATAATCATGAAAATTTTGCATTTCAAACAACAATTATTTGCGCATTTTAATAATCGATTATCATCGAAGATCTTGTTTTTGTTTTTTTTTTTCATTATTTGCAATACAATGAAAATAAAGATTACACGTTTGTAATCATTGTTACAAAAAGTTATGTTCATTAGTTTTATATACAAAATTTATACAAGATACTTATTCTAATAGATTGTTGAATAATTAAATAATATTATAGATTAAATATTATGCCTCGTCGATAAAAAAAAAATCGATAAAACAGTCGCACATTTTCTTGAGAAGAATTTCACGAGATGGCAGCACTTTGATATTCATGAAAAATATTTAATTATTTACCAAAAATTTAATTTTATTAATGAATACAGTAAGAAAAAAACAATTGCAATAGATTAATTTTCTTTCTAATTAAATTATAATTGATTTCGAGGAAGGATTAATCGCGTTTCTTGCTATTCAAATGATTTATTCATTATCCTTTCATTTCTATATTCTTATTTTGTTTCTTCTTGTATATAT
The DNA here is from genome assembly GCF_001465965.1 of Polistes dominula. The sequence continues at coordinate 1,872,044 of NW_015148991.1, read as the reverse complement.
ACGTATTTGTTCTTTTTTATTTCTCTTTTTTACTCTCTCACTCTTTCGATGTAAGTTCCAACTAACAAATCGAAGCCAATAACAGTTGAATCCACACGTGAGAACCTGTTATCGATCTCTTGTGCAACGTGATCGGCGTCGTTAGATCTAACGATCTATCTATCTATCTATTACCAGAAGCAGATTGCGAAAAATCTTTCCATCCTTGGCTTCTGAGAGCTTAGAAAGCAGATATCCATGAGAAGAAGAGATAATCAGTGTTAAGAGTTAAACTTATCCTGAAAGATTTCCTTTTATTTTTCTTCTTTATTTTAAATATATCTCGAACATTTTGACATATGATTCTCGTGGAATTAGCACGTGGCCTTCGACAATAATACGATAATAATTCAAGTATAATAAACGGTTTATTCCACTTATAGTTAACAAATTAATGCAATCAATTGAACTCATATTCTTGGTAACAAAAAAAATTAAAAAAAAAAAAAAAAGAAGAAGAAACATTTTCATAATTGTAGTAGAAAAATTGTTGCAGTTAAATGTCTCCTTTTTTTTTTTTTTTTTTTTTTTTTGGTGAATGAAACAAATATTAAAATACACTTATATATAAATTTATTGTTTTATTTTATTGTTATTTCTATTTGTCAAGACTTGACATTATGTATAGTATCACTGAGATAAATCTGAAGAGTCATCGACGTTAATAAAGACTTCGTATATCGTTATTTAAATCGTGTAATACTTCTACAGAATCCATAAAAAAAATATGAAAAAAGAGAGAGAGAGAAAGAGAGAGAATAAAATATATATAAAATGTAATTACTTAGGCAAGATTTCTCGGTTGTTAATGACGAGCTAATAATCGTATTAAATGGTTTCCATGATTACGACAAAGGACAACTTTTACGATCTTACTACGCGACACGTTTAAAAGGCGCCAACTCCTTTTACGAGTTAATCATGTATTTAGATTAAAAAGTATTTTTTTAAAATTCTAGGAATAATCGATATTCTTTGAAAATTATTTCTTATCTTGATCGAACACACATATGCGTGTTGTAATTTTTTTTAATAGAATATTTTATTATATTTTGTTCTATTTTATTTTATTATTTCTTTTTTTTTTGTTTTAATTTTATTTTTGTGAGATCTAGAATAATTTGAAATGTTTCCTATTACGAATTAATATATGAGATTAGAAAGGTTTTTTAGAAAAAAATGAAAATGATTTATTATTCAGATTAAACGTGTTCTTCTAATCCTTGATAAGAAAATTTGCATTTTTTTGCTCTAGTATTAGTATATGTATGCATTTATATAATGTTACTTAAAATCTAAAGAAATCTGAGTTTTAACGATCACCGTAAATTTCATTTGTTAACATTAATGGGACTCTTTCCTTGAGCAAATGTCTTGGATATACAAAGGATGTTTCTTAGCTTTAATGCAACTCGTGTGTCTCGTAAAATCCTTTCGTCATCCTTGGTGAGGGATATTTACCCAGTATGTAATTCTGTTCTTACCATTAGTGAATACTTTCAGTAAATTATATTTTATTAACGCGTTACATTGTCGTCTTATCGAAAAATAAAACATTTTTTTTATCTAAAATTTGTCCTAATTAATTGAATTTTACATATTTAAATAATACACACGTGTATTCAGAAAGCATTAATAATAAAAAATAAATAAAATAATCTAATAATGGAATTGTTTATATATAATAGAAAAATATCAAGAAATTCATACAATTATTCAAGAGAATAAAATTATGCAAAAGTTATTTCTAGCGAAGGGAAAGTTCTAAAGTAACGTTTAATCGACCGAGCATAAATATCTGAAAGAAATAGTTTTATAATTTTTTAAAAACATTTTTTTTCTTTTCCTATTTTTTTCTTCTCCATGCCAGTATGTTTATATGTATATGTGTGTATAGAAATCATTAGTAGAAACGACGTTATCTATTAACATGCTAAAGAACTTTCGTGTCGGCTTAGACACTTGACTCTTACTGCTTCCTTCTCGTATCATAGTGCATAGGGAAAAAAAAATTTATATAGAAAAAGTAAATAAAATAGAAAAAGAAAAAAAAAACATATCAAAGCTTTTTTGCAAAGAACGATGGCGGCGCCATATATATTCGCATAACAGTTAAACTCGTTATTTAACTACACTCGAATGTTTTGCGTCTCTCAAGAGTATTATGCCGTCAAAGCGATCCTACTTCTCGTTCACAAATAAAACAATCAATAACAAGTTAAAAAAAAAAAAAAAAAGAAGAAAGTTTAAAAGAGTAGAGAGATTAGCAGGTTCGCGTGCAAGAAAAATTGTTCGTATGCAAATATACTTTCGTTCCTTCGTGTCATGGAAATTATTCATTTGAAATATTTTTTTAATATTCTATCAATATGTTAATTTTTCAGTCTATTAGATATCACGTTCTAAAGATTTTTATATTTTCATATTTGTATCTTTTGATTAATATTTATCTTCTTTTTTCTTTTTGCTTTTTCTTTTTTTTTTTTTATAGAAAATGAATAATCAAAGTAATCTATAATATCGAGAAATCTCGTTTGAAAATATTTCATTAGCATTTTTATTTATTTATTTATTTATTATTTTGATTAATATTAGTTATCGATAAGTAATCAGAAAATAATCAATATTTAAAGTATTCCAATTCGAGATATAATAAATATCATGAATATTGATAATCGTTCGTGAATATTGATGAAGATCTTATTACGTAAATATTTTAATCGCGTTCAACTTTGAAACTAATTGTAAAATGCATTAAGTGTTGAGACTTACACCAACAATATCATAAATAACAGCAAGCATAAAAAGCAATTATATGGGTTAATAATAAGCAAGTAGAAAGAGATAGAAAGAGTGAGTGAGAGAGAGAGAGAGAGAGAGAGAAGTATAAGAGTCGAGTAATTCAAGTCTACGCCAATGGAGCAATCGATGGTAAAACTCATTGGCTCGAGCAATCGATTTAAGGTATTAATTATCACGACACCTAATTTATTTTCCTTTGAATATGATAAAAAAAGAAAGAGATAGAAAGAGAGAGAGAGAGAGAGGAAGAGAAAGATGCAATGATTTTCATTAATGAACACATGTTCAATTTTTTAATCACTAAGAACACGCGATCGCCACCTAATTTATTTAAATATTTAAGTATTACAAAAAAAATAATAAAAACAAAAGTATAAGAATATATATCGATTCACATGATTAAACGAAACGTGTTTGGGATTAATTAAAATGTTACTTTAAAAAATGGAATGCAAACTTATTAGTTTAAGGTGTTATACATAATTTGTATTTAGATTCTAGAATTATATGAATGGAATTAATTAAAATGTTGTTTTAAAAAAAAGGAATGCTAACTTATTATTTTAAAGTATTATACAGAATTTGTATTATAAAATTGTGAAATTCTATAAATTCAATATTAAAGTGTACGTGTGATTATTTTACTTTATTTCATTATAGTTAGACGAGAAAAATTAATAATAATAATAAGAAGAAAAAGGAAAAAGTAATGTAAAAACGAGAAGAACTAATTTCGATTAGTTCGAAGAAATCAATGAAAAAAAGTAAAAAAGTAAAAAAAAAAAAAAAATAGTAAAGAAGATAAATAATAAATAGAAAAACAAGCAGTTAAAGTAGGTACGAGAGAGAGTACGATCTCTCGATGGAGATTACCTTGTGATTTACAAGCCGACTCTCTTTAGGCGTGAGAGACATCGATAGGCCTCCGTAGATCAGGACGAAGGATTTTTACAGTCTACCAACCTACGATCTCGAAACGAAACGAAACGAAACGAATGGAAAGGAAAAAAAAATTAAAAAAAAAAAAAAAAAAAAAGATTAAATAAAAAGGAAACGAAACGAGACTCGTCTCTCTTTCTCTCTCTCTCTCTCTCTCTCTTTCTTTTTTTTTCAGTGATTAATGAGATCGTCTGCGACTCCTTTAGAGGACGTCGGAAGATCGCTGATAAGTTTCTTCCTTCGAAATTCAATATGTACAATGTCTTTACTACTATAAACTAATAGATATACGTGTAGAGATACACACGCGAAACTTGCACCATGCCGCCATTTAATGTTTTTTTTTTTATTTCATTTTTTTTTTTTATGACTAATTACTATTCATCCTGTCTTATTTCTTTTTTTGCGTATATGTTTTGTTTAACGTCTAATTATTGTGATCGTTCCGTTCAAAGATTGAAGATTAAAATTCATTTCGTAATTCATAGGATAGAAAATAATTTCATATTTGTGGTTTCGTTTTTTTTTTTTTTTTAATATTTATCACAGAAAATTAGACGAAAAGTCATATTAAAATTTATATCAAAACTTTGTATCGTAAGGAAGTTGGACAGGTACAAAAAAATCCAAATATATTTATTTTGATTCTGTTGAACGGTTTCGTCCTTTTATTAGGATTTCTTCAGCAACTCGATGTCGATATTTTTTTTGTCAAGATTCATATTCTAATATAACATTATGAATATATTGTAATATACTGTCTTTGTGGTTGTAATTTTTGATTTATATTAAAACCTAGAGAGAGAAAAAGAGAGAGAAAGAGAAAGAGAGAGAGAGAGAGAGAGAGGAGGATAGTCGATCTCAACGGGTTATACGAGAGAGGAGGAGGCGGTTTAGGTCAAGGCGTCTATAATACGCTCATTGTTCTTCGCAATGCAGCGAAAGTACGCATAAATTATTTCTACAAACGCGTTTTGTGCTTCTTGCCTTTACCTAGTTATATTTATTTATTTATTTATTTATTCGAACATGAATTAATCTATCGTAGTAGTAATAATGAAACACGACGACAAATTATTAGAAATAAAAAGAAAAAAGAAGAAGAAATAGAAGAAATAAATAGATAAATAAATAAATAAAAAACAAACTATGCACAAGTATCTTAGGATAACTGTAGAAAATTTGCATGTTGTGACTCGTAGCTCGTGATCTCGTTGTGAGATTAACTGTTAACTTTAAGTATTATCTTAGAACGTATCTGTGATTACATTTCGATCTACGTCGAAGATAATGCTCGTGTCGCGAGTTTCGTGATATTGGTTTTTAAAAGTGAATTCTAGTGTCACGAGTGTCGGAATAAATAAGACGAGACTGACAAATGCGAGATATTGGCGCGAGTATCTAATCTTATATTGAAATCTAACGAGTCGGGTATAAGATACGTATACAATTTAAAGTACCTAAGATGATTGATTATTCTAACATTATTTTTCAATCATCGATACCGAACTATTATATTATTTGAATCGTAAAGTAAAATAATGTTTTTGTTATCCGATACATAGGTTGGAGCACCTCCTTTTTTTGCATCGATAAGATTAAAAAACTTGGTTGGATAAATTAATAACTAATGAATATTTTTTTTTTTTTTTTTTTTTTTATCTAACAGATAAAATCGTACGAGCTCGTAAAACGTTATGCATAATTTACAGATTTGTATGGAAAAAAAAAATCTTTAATACGCGCTCATTACAACGATTTTTATATATCCCTCTTTTTTTTTTATATATATATCTTCGTGGAAATAGGAAAAGAAAAACAAATTAATCTAAATATTACGAAAACTATGAATAATCATTTGAACGTTTTAATTGATACATCATTAAATGTGACATTTCGTTCCACGTATATCCAAGTAAAACATTCATATATGTTTTAGTAAATTAATGTTAAAAAAAATATATATTATTCATATTAGCATGCTCTATAAAATTCTTCGTTTTTGGATTGTTTTCTTTTCTTTTATATAATCTTCTTAATAGTAATAGTAATTTTTTTTCTATGTAATCGTTACAATTTTGAGATAACATTGAGATCATTAAATTTTATAGAAAAGTAAGAAAGGAAATCTCGCGTGCATAAAAGCGTTTCGTAAAAGCCCTCTCCTTCCTGGATGATTTAAAAGGATTTTGACGTTGTCTCCGCTTTGGTTACGAGGTCGTTGCGCTCCCCAAAGCTATTTTTATCCTTTCGCATTCGCTTCTTTTTCGTTCGAAAACAAAACGACAGACAACCCCTTCGTTTGTGTTCTTTGGCATTACTCGACCAAATCATGTAGCTTCTTTTAAACTTAAATTTAAGTGATCGTTAAATAGCACATTCACTAATGAGTTGATTACAAAATTAAAAAGAAAATAATCAACAACAAAATAATGTCGTAATTACTTTTTTTTTTAATCTAAATTCTTCAAAATAATATCATTTTAATTTAATAATCATCTTGCTATTTATAATGTAATAATATATATTATTTTCTTAATTTAATAATAATTCGATATTGTTTCGTCGTAAGCGAAATTTCATAGTTTCGATCAGAATTTTGATACAACGTCATTCGAATTTTGTTTGAGTATTTTTATGAAGATTGAAAATAAAAAAAAAATAAAACGCATAAACACGAGCATAATGTTGGTATAATACTCGGAGCGTTGTGATCTGATTTTTACGATGCAATTACGATTACACGCGATATGTAATAATACTCGGTGTACATTGTTGAGAATCGTGAAAACAAGGTCAAAGTGAAAACCTCTTGGCTACGACCGGATGAAAATTACTCCTCGTCGAGTTGTAAAAAAACGCCGTTTGCTACTCGGACTCGTGCGACACTGAAAACGAGTAAATTATACGAGATATCGGAGACGAGAAGAAGCCGAGGGCGATTTCTCGAGTTAAAAGCGATCGCTCAGCTCGATCTGCAGACACCTACGCAACGTACGCAAACAGAGAGAAAGAAAGAGAGAGAGAGAGAGAGGGAAGATCGTTCACGAGCATAACTCGCAGCCTTGGCCGACTAACGTTGAAATTCTTATTTTTTTTCCCCCTTTTTTTCTGCAATTTTTTTATCCCCACTATCCATATGCTTTCTTCATACTCATAGGAAGCTCCGGTTTGTTTACTTTCTTATAGAAAATTTTCTTAGAGAAATGCAATCTAGAGATGTTGGAATCAGTTTTTCTTTTTTTGCATAAGTTAAATGATAGAAATAAAAATGCTATGCATTAAATGTAAAATAACACAATGTAAACATTTATCTGAATGTTCGTGTTTGCAAAAAGTTATTAATAGGAACGAATTTAAAAGATATTTATTTCTTCTATCGTTGTCTATTGAAAAGTCAAGAAAATATTTCATAGGTGTATCTTTTGTTAATCATGTAAACGTAATCGTTTTTTCACATTTTTCCTTAATTCAATCATTCTGGCGGTCACAGCATGCTAGTACTCGACGACTAGTCAAAGACTATTACGCGAATTGGAATTTTCTATCATTAACTTACACGATTATATCTTATGTTTGTTACCTTGTCGAAGGAATCTCGTGCTCTATACAATTTGTTCTCAATAATAAAAAATTACATATCTAAATATTTATCGATTTGTATTCACCTAACGAGCTAACTTAATAATAATTAATCATTTTTATTTTTATTCTTTTTTTTTTCAATAAATCAAAAATTAATACTCAACACTAGCATTATCAATAATTTAATTGAATTTTTTAATCACACATTTTGTCACGTAATCGTTCTTTTCATTTTAAATACGAATTAAACAAAAAGAAAAATAATATTTCTTTTACGAGACGTTCACCTAAGATTGTAAAAAAAAAAAAAAAACTAAAGGAAATGAAAATGAACATGAAAACGAAACACTTTGACATTGGATGATAGATGTTTTTAAAAACGTGTTAGAAGTTGTTTACAAGCGCCTTACTGTTTTAATGGCTCGGACCAATACTTAGCAAGATAGTTAACATAATGACATATAATAACGCTCTCATTACGAAGAGAACAATTCACGAGCATGCGCGAACATCTTAGAGTGTAAAGCAAATCTTAATAATTTCACAAGGAGGTAAGATTGATTTGCCGTATGTAAGAGATGGTGAGGAGGAACGGGGAGGGGGTTGGGATGGTGTGTGTGTGGGGGGGTGGGGTAGAAAGGGAGGAGAGGGTTTGCCTTCGGGATCTGTAGTGTTTTTCCAATTAAGGAGAGACCGAGGATATTCATGGAAGTGGCTATAAGGATACACGACATTATGGTGTAACTCGTAACTCTCGTTGACTCACCTTAGAAAGAGAGAGAGAGAGAGAGAGATGAAAAATATCATTTCTCACGCAGTACCGAGGGAGACTTGTCTTTTATAACATACTCCGAGTAAAATCGAATAAGAAAAACTTTGTTCTATCAGTAGGTTTTTTTCTTTCTTTTTCTTTTTTTTTTTTATAGATCGTAGATATTTTTTCTTTTTTCTTTTATTTACTCTTTAAGCTTCCAGTAATGATTCCGAAGTATTTCTTAATATTTCAGCTTGTAATTTTAATTATGAAATACTTAATAGAAGTAATTATCCCTTTCTAACGTGTTATTTAGTCGTCCCAAATTACGCTTGAATTTTTATCTTTTTTTTTTTTGTATAATTTAAAATTCGTGTTACGTAAAGTCAACTAATGCGATATTCAATGAAACTTATCGTTAATTAAATATCTCCCTGATTTTTAAACATAGAAGGAGATACGCATTTGTGAATCCTCCGGTTCGTTTCACAATCAGGAAATACCAAACGTTCCATAGTTTCGATAATATCTATCGGATATACCCACCAACGTGGTAACTGAGACAGGAATGCATGGTTCAAAGTTGTTAATAAACAATCGTCAGTTATTTTTATACAAATTTAATTATTCTTTCGAAATATGCGAGAAGAAAAAAGTACATGGAAATATTAAACCATTATCCGTCACAATACGAAAATGCAAAAAAAAAAAAAGAATAAAGAATTTGAGAATGCGTTCCAAAAAAAGGAGCATTGGTGGGTAATGGGTTAAATACAATTTAAATATAGAAATTTATCGTCTTGGAATAGAAAAATCGATATGTAGTCTCGAATGTCGGTATGTTGTAACCATAATAAGCGCTTTGGTTGTTTGGTAAGAAGACTCGTACTACGTTGAAGAATATTTTAACGAGTAAGCTGTTTCTCTTTTTAATCTTATCGCTACTGTCGACTACCGTAAGTCGAAACTTCCAGTTGACTCAACTAAAAGATGTACTTTTCTTAGCACACATTATCAGATTTATAGTCATAATGATTTGATAAAAAAAAAAAACTAATGTTTCATTACCTTTCATCATTTCAATCGTCGGTAACGTTTAATATCATTCGTAAGATCAGATTTTATTCAAAACTCTTATGCGTAGTTCATTAATAACATTATATACATAATAATTAATATTAATTATCATTATTAATCATGTTTTCATGAATTTTTATTGTTTATACCTATAAAAATAAAAAATATACGATTTACCTGTAAAAAAAAAAAAAGCAAAATAATACGAAAGAAACCTTGAAAGAATATAAGATAAATAATGTAAAAGGAAGATGTAAAAAAAGAAAAAAAAAAAGAAAGAAAAAAAGGTGCGGTTTAAATGGAAGGGCGAAGGGTGGGCAAGGGGACAAGGGGGAGAGGGGGGGGGAGGAATTGAAAAAGATCTCAGAGATAGATTTGCAACCGGTTGGCCGCGATCGCTTAAATCGCTTCCGGTCGCGAGCTCGCCCACGCGATTTTATGCTGCTGAAAGCGTAAAGGGCCCGCCGCGTGTCTACTCGTCGAATCGAGTGTGACAGTAATCGTTCATAGAACGTGTTTGTGTACGCAAGTATCTATGTGTATTACATATGTATAGACGCATATGTGTGTTAAGTACGATCGGAGAGCATTGTACGATTTCATTCATGCGCGACCCACTTTTAAATTTCATTCAATGATCGGCAGAACTCCGGGTTCAGCCATCGATAATACCGGTCCGCCTTTCTCTATCCGATCGATTAAATATCGATATTATCGATTTAAGTCCATCTTCCAACAATTTTCTTCTAAAATAAGAATAACATTTTATTTTTCTTACAATTAAATGATAATAATAATAATAATAATAATAATAATAATAATAATAATTCTTTTTCGCTTGAACGATCGTAAAATTAATCATTTGTTTTTTTTTTTTTCATCTTTATATCACGTACCACAGCGTTAATTTACATTTAAAGGAATAATATTCGATAATATTAATATATAAATGAGAGTATACGTGGATTGTGTCTTATACGTGCTATAAATTATAATTACGATTTTAACGAGCTCCCTGACATATTACCTTCGTGTTCTTGAGCATCGATCGCGTTTTATTGAAATGCAGATTAGGAGGAATGATTTTTATGCTTTGATTCTAGAACCATAAATGCGTTCTATACATTAGCGTGTTCTATTAGAGTATATTTGAATATTATTTTTTTTCCTTTACCTTTTTTCGGCTGGTTTTTACTCGAAATCGTATACGTGTTTATTTAGTCTACCGTAACCGTTTATAATTACTAACTTGATTTGTTACATTTTAAAGTTGAATCAAATATACGATATATTTGTTTATTTTGTTGTCGATAATGAAAAAAAAAAAAAAGATTATTACAACTGTATATAAAAATAAAAATATTTCGAAGCTATGAAATCGAATGGATAATATTATACATCGGAGAATTATTTTCAAGGATAAAAATTTGTAATTGAAGGAACGACGACGAAAGTGACGTCGATCAAGTGTCGCATTTGTGCGATTTGATATGCGATCGTTTTGAGTAGCAGAATAAATCGTCGATGCGCCCACGTGTGGCGCCATGTTCTATCTAGCAAGATAACAATTATTCAAATCGGTCCTTACTCTTATACTCACGGCTCGTTCGTTACAGGTGCCCGTAAACTTGACGGAACGACTTTTCTTTTATTTCTATGTAGCACCAATCGCGTTTAAGTACCAGGTAACGCAAAATACATTTCAATGTACAGACCTATATGCAATTTCACTTTATAGTTTTTAGAATATTTCTATCTTATAGAGAAGTGTCTCTTAGATCATTTTCAAGTGTCCATTGAATATACGCGCCTATATATATATATATTTTTTTTAATTTATTTTATTTAACACGGTTACATTGTTTAACACTGGGTGTCTTTGTATATGGTAGCTCGAAATGATTCGATTTGTTAGATTGCACGCGCATAAATGTGTGTGTAAAATTTGTAGAAATGTTAGTAGATGTAGTAGATGTTTTTCTCCTCGTCTAGCAATATTTTCTATTTAATTGAAGTTTCAATAGAAAAGGGTAATTGTGAGAGAAAATGTCGAGCGTTACAACGTGACCGGTCCGTGACACGAAGGAATCGTGTTGTTCCTGGCCACCACCTACACCAAATCAAGGGGAATGAGTCAGAGGTTTTATTTTGAGAGTCAAAGCACTCCTGAAATAGACGACGTCCTACGGCGAGGGAAGACGGTGTGTGTCTATTTTAAAGGGCCGCACGTTCTGCTTTTTCTATTTTTTACTTGACGTACACGCAAAAACTCATTGCAAATTTAGATTAGATTTAAAAGTAGATTTTTATTAATAATAACTTACTTGTACATGCCAAAAAATAATACGAATTAGTGTTAACAAAAAATATACTATTATATTAATTGCAGATAATTAATAATGTAATAATTAAATGAATATCATTGATTTTAGATGATGCAAATAATAGTTAAATATTAATAAGAAATATAATATTCATAAGGCTCGCATTTGAATCGACGAGTATACTTTGCTTTGAAAGTATATGGCGCCTACACACACGAAGAACAACTTCCGTTCTCATCTCTTTTCGTCTCAAGGCGAGTCTAGCAACGTGTTAAAAGCGATAAATATCGAATTCCTAAACATTTCTGATTCGACGAGCAGTCAGCTACCAATCTAGACACGTTTTCTTAACTCTCTCTTTCTCTTTCTCATTCTCATTCTCTTTCTCTTTCTCTTTTTCTTCAGAAAGCCAGTAACTTCTTAAACTCGTTCTCTCTTCGTGCTTGCACAGAGAACACTGCTGATCTAACTGAAACGTTAAAACCATGATCTTACGAGCTACCAACTTCCGCTATCTTCGGATAGAAGCAGTCCTGTTTATCACGAGTTTTATTAAAGGAAACATCGATCGAAAATTCAAATAATCAATGAGGTACATAGAACACATCGGTGTGTTTGTGTTCTTGCTTCCTAGTTATTTTCAAATAATCTATTCTTTTAATCAATTTTTTTTTTAATTTTAATTAACTTCAATTTATGCAAACATTTATCTTCTTCATTTTCTAATGTTTTAATGTCTACATGTCATTTTGATATTCATCCGTGTGTCCTTCTTTTTTTTTTTTTTAATTTCGTTAACAATGCAAAGTTAAGGAAAAATCTCAAGGTATTTCTATAAAAAGAAAACGTGCAAGGAACAAAAAATAAAGGAAAGAAAGAAACACGTATTTCCTAAACGGAAAGTAATGAAACATAAAGAGCCATTATCCAACTTGAGATCGAACTGCAATTCTAATGCTAGTGACTTTATATGGCAATCTTTGGTTGTTGCAGAAATAGATATTAATTTTTATAAAAACGCAATAGGTAATAAGTTTAGAAAAATAATATGAAAATTTTCGAACGAGACGTATTATATTATATGCAGAACAGAAGAATGTTGTTAAAGGAATCTAACATATGTTAAAATGTTAATACTCGAAAAAAATAAGTACTAGACCAGCTAGTGACATTTCAAACACGTGCATGATCGTACGCAACCGATAGTGTAAGACACTTTCGACATCGATTTGAGTATTATCATTCTTTCTGTATTTTCTTTTTATATATATATATTTTTTATTAACAACTCGTATCAAAGTTTCACAATTTCAATTAATTCATTCATTGTATTCGTTAATAAAATTATTATTTTAATGAGATATATTCGTTGAAATATTAAATAAATTAATTTAATTTAATTAAAATAATTTAATTAAGTTGATGTGTGATTTATATTTATTAATTATTTAAAATTAATTATTCGTAAAATATAATATCCAATAGAATGAAAAGATATTAATAAAAATATTTTTTGCGATTTCGTCGAAGATCAAAGTTTCGATTTAAAAAAATTATACTTGCTAATCTACAACATACGCACATATTTACACTTACAAAGGTTACTTGCAAATGTTCATGGAATCAGAGTTCGAAGCTGGATAGTTAAGAACATGAGGCAACGTTTTGCAAGTCTAATTTCGAAGCGCGACGACCTTGCAACGCGTTTTAGTCATTAACCTTCCCTTTCTCTTTCATTGAATTTATTTAACACCGAAGAGAAATGGGAGAACTGGGGAGAAAGGGGTTGGTTGGGAAATTAATTCCCGAAGGAAAAAGATCAATCGAAAATCTTGCACGCCTTTTTTTTGTTTTTTATACACCTACATTCTTTTAATGCAATAATTACATAAGGAGATGCAATAATGTGGGGTAACTTCTGTCGTTTGGTTCACGGCCAAATTTATATTCTTCTTGCAGTTATGTTAGAATAACGTGGGCGATAAAGTATATTATTTTTTTTTCATTTAATCTTACATTAATAACTGCGTCGTAGACACGCTAATGAATTGAATTAGAATGGTACTACATTTATTAGAAAAAAAAAAAAAACAAACAAAGACTAATATATACATATATATGAAATTTCTCGATAAAGTTTAATGAACTGTGAACATTCGTGATTAAGATCACGGTAAGAAATTCCATTTTATTTGAAGAAATCAATGACTAATATTGTAAATGTGATTTGTTTTTCTAAATTATTATATAATAATAATAATAATAATAATTTGTAATAAATTATATAATAAATCTTAAAACACGTTAAATTACAATTATTTTTGATATCTGTGATTAAAATTGCGATAACAAATTATACATTTGTCGAGATCATTTATGAATTGCCTCAGAGTCAACAGCATGAAATTACATTTTTTTGTTCTAATCAGCGATAACCTGTGATCCATTATACGATAAAATAGCATTTTATTGAAGATTTAGTTGCAATTCTTGACCGCGATACACCTAAATAGTAATTCGATTCGCATGAAATTTGAGCAAGTAAGCAAACAAGTAAATAAGCAAGCAAATAAGCAAGCAAATAAGCAAGCAAGCATAATCATGCTTACCGTTGCGTAAATAGCGAACAAAAAAAACCATAATATACATGTAAGTTAGGTTCGAAGAGTTAGGTACAATATCCGTTCATGTAAAGAGTAAAGTAGTAAACTCTCATATAGTAAACTCGATTCTTTCGATATATAAAATCCCAAGGACTTCCGGGAACGTCTAAGAAAGAGGCGTTTAATTCGCGACAACTAAGATAGACAGTAGTCGAGTATGATCGTTTTTAAACTCGTTCAGAGTTCGTCTTCTTCTTCTTCATCTTCTTCTTCTTCTTCTTCTTCTTGTTCTCTTTCTTATTTCATTCCTTTTTACATCTATCTCTATCTCTGTTTTTATCTCTGTGTCGGCATTGCGTAATAGATCGTGTTAATGTCATCGTCTAGGGCACTATCATAGTTACTTGTTTTCTTACAGACGTTTTGTCCTACTTGTTCATAAAGAAACTAATCATTGGTGAAATCGCAATGAACTTACTTAAACTCTTATCAATCGTTACGTATCATTTTTATTTTGTTATTTTTATTTTATTACACATATTTATTTGTGATATTATTTAATTGAAATAGTAGTAAATATGTTAAACACATGTTTTCAAGTATCTTCATATCAAAAAATATTGAAATATTATTGATCAAAATGTTTCTTTGTTCGTATTATTATTATTATTATTATTATTATTATTATCAGTGATAGGAATTGACACTCGTTCTCTTTTTCTCTTCTTTGTCTTATGAGAAAGAAATAAAGAAGAAGAAGAATAATAATATAACACGTAGATATCACGTTGACAACCCACGTATTACAGATAGATAGCATATTACATATGCGTAATATCAAGTAGACGTTTATGATGTTAAAAGGTGGATCAAAGTGGGCTAATACTTGATACTCAATAGTGGGTTTATATAGGAGTTAAAGATCTTTGAAGGTCCATCTGATCGATTTTAAACGAACTTTGATATAATATCGTTGTTATTGTTCGAAATGAAAATCATTGAAATGTAATAATAGTTTTATTCGATAAATTAGTTAACCCTAAATTGAATTATATTGATTAGAAGTTTGACAAAATAAAAAGAAAGAGAAAAAAAGTATATAGAATAGTAGTTGTTTTAGTTTACTTCTGACCCACATTCCAGAGGCACTTTTGTCGAGCTAGAAGAATCGCACGTGCGGATCCAAGTGGAATGCTCGGAAGAACAAAGGCAGCTGGCGCGAAGTAATGTTTTCAACTCGATCGACTACAAATCAAGTAAATTTAAAATGTGTCACCAGAGTCAAAAGAAAAACTTGACAAGAATTATCAACAAAATGTATTTCTATCGTATTTTCTAAAATCGCGGTTCACTTTCATTAAACAAATTTCATGACCTTTTTTTATCTCACCTTGCAAGGACCATCATTAAAAACAAGAAAGAAAAAAAATAGAAATAAATATTAATAATAGAATTAAAAAGCATATCATTTGTATAATTGCGAAAAATAATTTGCAATTGAAGTAATTTGTTACACCATTCCGATGTTAGTCAGATTGAATGGCAAAAATAACAAAGAAGACGTGCGATAATATGTCATTCTTATATCGTCGTATAATACATGGCAATTGTGATAGCAACGTAATTACGTATGTATATCCGAAAGAAGACAAAAGATACGAGAGAAGTGTGGTGTATATACGTATATGTGTATATACATATAGATGTTTTTATCGCGAAGCTTTCAATACTGCTTTTGTTCGATACTTGTAAACGAATAAAACACAAAGCGTAATGCGGAAGGGAATGTACGATGGCCGATTTGAACGAATCTATCGTGACCTTGTCAAGAGAATAATCATTATGCAACTCTTGTAATATCATTAAACATGATTCGAGAAGTTGGCAAGAATATTTCTAATGTTCAATTTTGTGTTACATTGTATTGAAATTGAGTTTCATTATTTTGTGTCATCTTCTAAAGGGGAGTGTGAGGGCAGATTAGGTTATCTTCTACAGAGAAAATGCTGTTTATACGTTTTTTCGTCTAGGGAAAGATTAAGGTTCCTACGTAGGGCTGGGAGGACGGAAATCGAATTCGTCTCGAAGGTGGGAGGTGGAACATTTTAAAAATTTATGTGTTCTCTTTTTTTTTTTCTTCTTAATCAGACTAATTGTGAACAAAATCAACGCATGGTAAGACACAGCTAGTTAATTATAATTTTAGAATTGAATGAAGTAGGATTATAATTTTTTGAATTGTTCATTGTAATATTTTTAAAATATGAAAATGAAGATATATAAAGAGAGAAATAATTTGTAATGCGATCGATCTATAGTGTAAACATCGTCGAGTAGAAGCCGACGTCTCGTTGAAGTCTCATTTCAAGTCGAGTTTACTTTAATACCCGTCCTAGAATTTAAAAGAGAAAATGAAATACGAGATGCCTCTCGTGTCAGTCACTCCACCTCGTCGTAATCAGTTTGACGCCGTGGGTGGTTCAAAGTTTGTGATTAAGGTTAAAACTTCCTCCACGTTATAATACGCTTCTTATTTATATATATAT
>NW_015148991.1:1788231-1855345 GCF_001465965.1 Polistes dominula | reverse complement strand
TATATATATATCAAAACTAGTAAATTAAATAACAATAATAAATCAACAATCTGTAAAAGAAAAAATAATTGAGAAAAATCTCAAGAGAGAATAATTGCATTTGAAATGACGTAGGAACTTTTAACATAATCCGGCATAATAATAAATAATAAAAAATATTCTTACAATTGTTCAGACATGTTTGAATGAATTGAACAGTTTGCGAAGTGAAATAATAAAAAAAAAAAAAACTTTCTTTTGAACATTAGTCGATGATCGTGCAAGGACGAGACTATAGCAGCAGTCATCCAAAGCTCGTAGTCATTGTTCTCGAAGTAAGAATAAGAATAAGACGAAGACGAAGAAGAAACTTTCCTTTTTAACGTTTCTACCTCTTGCTAGTACTTCAAACGTTACAATCAGCCACCTACGAGCGTGGACTTACACGAGGGGCAACATTATAAATCACCTTTCACAATTCGCTTTCGCTGTATCTTACGTGAAGGAATCAGGAAAGGAACGTTTGTTGGCGCCGGAAAACATTGTCGTTAACCCTTAAAAGCTTTTTAACGTTTCCTCCATTTTTCATAAAATGAAATTTTATTTTACCACAAATTGCTTTTCATTTTATATCAAAATTGTTTTTTAAATCGTCAATCGAATTACTGACTTAATGATGAATTTAATTGTTATTCCAAGATTTGTTTAATTTTAGAAATGTTTGTTTACTTTAAAGTTGTCGATCGAAATCTTCGCAAATATGAAATAAATTTATTTATATTTTATCTTATTGATATAATTTATGCAAGAATATTGTAATAGAAGTTACGACTTAAGATGAATATGCTAAGTTATATTACTGTTAATATTGCAATACTTCAAAGAGAGAGAGAGAGAGAGAGAGAGAGAGAGGGAGAGGGAGAATGAAATATAAGAGATTATATGCATAGAAAATCAGGTGAAGAATTTGTTCTCTCAAAAGGAAAGGCATAAAAGATACTAGTAGTAGATAAAGATGTAAGAGTAAATATGAATCAGCAATAGGCATCTTGTCTTAAATCGTCATAATTGAAGTAATAACCGAGGGTAGAGCATGTTTGTCTTACAATTGGAACGCGTTCCGGGAACATTGAATTAATGTCTGCCCTCGATTCAGCCGAATGTAAAGTAAACTTGCAGAAATTGTGCGAGCAATCCTCATATAATTTATTATACCTTCATTTGAAATGATTCTAAAAGTCTAACTTTCTTACTCTAGGAATGTCCTATCGATGTGACATCATTTTCTTACAGTAAAAATCACTTATCCTCTCACGGTGTTCCCTTTTGTTTTATTTTTTTTTTTTATAATAGGAAACAATTCCAAAATTTTATCATCAAAAACGGTCGATACAAAAATGAGATATTGTGTGCATATGAAAATATAAATGAAGTTGTCGAGACATCGAAGTATCGAATACAAGTGATAAATATCTGATACTCCGTTTGTTTCTCTTCTGTTGTCGAAGAGAACCAAAATTACAGTTGTGTGTTTGAATACTTGTTTCTTTTTCTCTTGGTAATGTGTCGTTTTAAAATTGACGATCGATTCGAACCTTTCCACATAACCCGGGTATGTTGTGTGTTTTGGCCCCAGAGGAAAGACATCGTCGATATTTCCGAGACGTCGTAAACGTCATCGTAAATTGCTTTGCCACCTTTCGGATTTATCCATGGCGTTCCCTTTACTTTATAATCTGAAGCGAAAGTGCTTCCGTGTCGTTGACTACTCGATCAAAAATTTCATTTTACCTACGGTCAAATGTTTCCCACAGAAAATTCGTGAGTTTTTCTCGACAAACTTTTTCCCAAAAAAGATCATGTACAAATTGAAATATAAAAATAAAACAAAACATAAGTGCATCAATCGAGATCTGATATATTTTTGTGCTTTTTGTGTTATAAATCTAAACATTTATTGCAAAATAAAATAAAATATAAATAAATAGTAAAATAAATAACTGTGTAACTATCGATGAAATCGACTCGGAACATAAAATATCGTTCGCTTCCGACACTCGAAACATCGACGTTTACGATCAAGTCCTGCGTTATGTTGGATATAAAGGATGTACCGTTGCATCCTCGAGATGCAACTGTCATTGAAAAAAAAACAACCTTACGATCGTTACAATCTCCCCTCAGAGGAACGTTACGTGTCAGGAGTGGTCCGCATCGAACAAGGACTAATAATAAAAGAAAAACAAATCTACGTATATGTACATGCATATACATATCCACACTTATAAAGAAGAAAATAGGTGTAACACCATGCGGAACCATCATCCTCGAACGCGTCCGAGTGAATTACGATTTTCCATAAAAACCTATTCCACGTATTTCGTATTCGTTCGCATATTACTAGATGGCACTACGAATTATTTATTTAATTTTATTTAATGTATTAAACGTTATTTGAATTATTTTAAGACCTTAAACGTATGCAGGTGTAATTTACAGATCGCATAAGACGATAGTAATAATAATGATGATAATAATGAAATGCACTTGATAGCATGGGAGAGTGCAATAATTGCGACTATAAATAGAATATGTGAAAATCGAGTAATGCATATCGATGATGTCTATTAAATCCCATACTTCGATTACGCAAGTCTATGTATTAACGCTAAAACATCTAGTAGATTATTTATTACATTAGCTATAGAGGTGCATGTGTCGTATAAAATGTGTTATGGTCGCTTAGGCTTACGCACATTTCCACTGAAATGATAATAAATTAAACGACACGCTTCTATCGATCGCCACACCTCAACTGTATCGTCTTTCGTTAAATAAAATCCACAATTTCTGTTGAATTTCTTCTTATCTTTTTTAAACTTTACAATTAAATCATTCATTTAATTCCACAATGACAAATTCAAATGAAATTTACAATCGTATACTTAACTTTTTATCAATAGAAAAAACAAACCAATTTATTGTCAATATTGCAATCAAATCAAAATAAACTTTAATTGTGATAATAATAATTTAAATGCAAGTGCAATAAAAGTGGACATCGTTTAATATGGCGTAGAATTCAAAGTACTGACCTTGCACACCTTGCATATTTAACGTCTAATGATCGTAAGGACGTTGCTGTCAAACGATTAAACGGCTCAGTTCGTCGAGCAAACGAACAACGAGATTGTTCAATGGTGAAACGGGCCATGCCAGTTATTTGCCACGGTGGGTGTTGGTATGCGCGTTCTCCTACGCTTAAACGAGAATTGATGTTTCCGACGATTATACTTAAACACCCTTCTTCCTCGGTGGAAGGCGGAAATCAAGACAAAAGTTACGTGTATAAATTATCAACGAGCCTTTCTATCTATATGTTTATCTGCTCTGTGTGTGTGTGTGTGTGTGTGTGTTTATGTAAAAGAGAGAAAGAAACCATTGAAAACTATCGCTTAATCTTTTTCTCATTTCGATTCGATCATATTTAACAATTTCGTATTGAATTACGAATTTACCAAACACAAATAATATACACAAACACACGCATACATACAGAGAGACTGCATTGTCACGTTGTAAAATTGATAAGCGTGTTGTAACCAAGTCCAGGAAGTAATTAATATCAAAAGTGTATACACACGAGTGCACTCTCTTAGCCGAGTGAAATTAATTGCACAATGGCATTCGCATCTTCATCGTAGAACATCGTCGTCGATTATTTGCGATTATGGTCAGTCTTTGATCCTTGACCGGTGAATCGGTTACGAGGTCAAAGAGGAAATACGAGTCCTCAGGCACGTATTTGTATACACACGTATATGCTACTCTCGATAGTATCTCGTTCTTTCTCTCTTTCTTTTTTTCTTTTTTTTTAAATTCTTTCCTTCTTTCTTTCTTTCATTCTTGTCACATGAGACTTTATAAACGATCATATTAGCATAATCATAGTTAATAATGTCTCTAAAGTCTTCACTTATTTATGAGAAATATCCATCTATTATAAATCATAGAAAACAATTAGAAGAAGAAAATTCCTAAGGGAGTACGATTTACACATTTTTGTTGTCATAGATAATTAAATAAAAAAAATAAAAAAAAGCAAGAAAATTCCTTCGCGATTTAAAATTAATATATGTTTTTGGTTTTGTTTTTGTGTGTAATCTAAAATATTAAATTGCAACATTTGAAAAGCCAATTCGTTCGACTCGTACATAATATTACTGCATCTCCATTATAAAGACTTAAAAAGTCGTTTATCACTTGAACTTTTAGTACAAGTATGTCTCTTTCGAACACACCTGATCCGTATACATCATCCTTTTGTCTAGACCCGTTCAAGCCCCCCACGATGATTTAACTTACGAATTAATCAAGCAAAGAACCGACGTTTCCCTTGCTCATTATTCTTCCTCTCTGTGGTCAGATAAATTGCAGCAGTTAATTACGGGGAGTACACGTTCGGGACGTTGCAGTCAAAAGAGCTCGTGCAAAGGACTATTATGTATATGCCATAACTTCTTTAGAAAGAATTTTTTTAACACGACTTCAATTATACGTATTTATATATATACATAATTCTTATTCTTATTTCATCGATGAAATATTTACAAATTGAATATGAACTGTGTCATAAGATTCGTAAATCATTTTTATTCTACACGTGTTACTTTTGATTGTGAAAAATTGTAGATAAATTGAAAGGATTAGGAAGAAATTGTTGTAAATGTGGGTCAAACGTGGTAGATCTTTTTTTTTTTTGTTCTTTTTCTTCTTTTTTTCTCGTCCACTTGAAATTCTTTGAAATACGTCGGCAAAGCTTTGATTCCTTTGAGCCGGCCTAGAAAACGGTGAGAAACGTCGCGAGCCACTAGAGTAGTACGCTCGGATTATTAATAATTACCAAGCCAGGCCAAGCAGGGTGATACTACTCTTCTTAGTTGGATGAGACTCGATTAAAAGCCACGATCTGCATATTTCAAGCTTATCTTCCTCCTTTGTAACGAGCAAGAAACTAGTCGTAGTCGACCATAGTCATTGAGCGTGGGTCTTCCTCCAACCAGTCGATCCAGGTTAATTATTGTCGTGTGCACTCTGGGAAAACGGATACTGCGTGAGAAAAAAATAACATACCAATGAATAAAATTATCTTTTTTTATCAATGATATTTTCTTGAGAAAAACAACACATTTTTTGTCCTTCCTACTAAAAATTAAAAATAAACTTTCGTGTTAAATAAATAAACGTTGTATTAAATTATTTCAAAATAAAACATTGCAATTATATTTTCACTTTGTTTTTTTAAAGACTCGAGAAAAAATATGAAAATAAATATTTTTGAACCTTTTTTGCGTATAATAGGGCACGCCTTTGAGCCTCTTTTCACGAGAGACACGCTCGAAAGCACATGACTCATATTCTTGATTATCGTGCGATGCACGCCTGACACGATTTGTCGTACTCGCGTTAGTAATGGAGAAACGTGGAAAGTCCCACGATCGTTAGTCAGAAAGTAACTGATGCGATGATTCGTAATCATCCTGAAAGAAAGTCAACAACGCCTTTGGCGAGATTTTCCAATTTTGTAACAAAACCTTTTTTCTTTTTTTTATCTTTTCTTCTCATTCAATAAAAATACAATGCAAAATTCTATTCATCTTTATTCCATCACGATTCGGTATTTATGTACTTTTTTATTCGAATCTAAAGGAACTATCAGAGAATAGAAATATATTTTTCAACAATTGTTAACAAAACGTTTTTTATCCTTTCTTCTGATACGATAAAAATACAATGCAAAGTTCTATTCATCTTTATTCAATTGCGATTCGTTATTTATGTACTTTTTTATTCGAATCTAAAGGAACTGTCAGAAAATAGAAATATATTTTTCAAACTTTTCGTGGCTGAAAATAAAATAATTTATTTCGAATGATTTTCCAATTGTTAACAAAATTTATTCATTTCTATTTTATTGCGATCCAATATATTTGTACTTTTTTATTCGAATCTAAAGGAATTGTCAGAAAATAGAAATATATTTTTCAAACTTCTCGTTGATAGAAACAAAATAATTGATCTAAAATAATTTTCTAGAGTTAGATCGAAAAGAAGAGCCCTTACAGGTGTTTTGGCAGAACTACTTTCGGTGTTCCGAGAATCGAGCTTGTTCTACTTAAGATTCGTTTTCGTTGCCAACGTGGCCCCTTTGCAAACATTGCTCGCGTGATACAGTCTTTGATAATAATAAGACTGTCATGCAGATATAGTACAGCTTAAGAGCACGTTCAATATAAAGATAATAATATATTCGTGTTAAAAAAATGAAATAATGATTGAAATAATCGACGTATACTCTTTCGATTACTTGACAATTAACAAAAAAAAAAAAAGAAAACTAAAAAAGAATGAATCTACACTCTTCTAAGTTGTCATAAAATGATCACAAATGATTGGATTATCGTCAAAAGACTAGTCGTTTTATAATGAATCATATCATTTTACGATCGCGTGTTTCGATTTGTGGAGGCGTTACTCGAAGGTCAAACTAACTATAAGATGATATCGAACGATCGATTTAACGACGCCTTTGTCGGGAACGTAATTCATAGGTTTAGTACTACACCTATATTCTCGAATGAGATGTAAACGTAATATGTGAAGTGAATCGTTTAGAAACAACGACTCAATTGCAAGAAAATACATACTCTTTATATATCTCTTATTTAGAATAAATTATAGATACACCAATGAGACGATAAATCATTCGTAACGTAATCTCGAAATAAGTTCATAAATAATTCAAAATATGTTTCCAAATGAAATCAACTCCAATCTTATCGATAAAATTGATTTAACAAAGCTCGTATCGTAGTTTAAATTTGTGAACATCGTATTCGTAGGATTCTCTCGTCTTTGTTGATAAAAAATCAAGCGTTTAATTTTAATGACCAATGCAAATACGGTCTAACGTTAATTCTAGTTGGGCTCGTTTCGTTATTAAGTATTTGTTTTTATAGTTGTCCGTTCATTTTTGCTCTTCTCTCGTGTGAGATCTTTCTCGTAAAACTTATTCCAAGTGTCTCTTATAATTATCTCAATGTCTATCGTTTATTTCTGTACTTTTATCTTTTCCTTTAATCTATCTTGTATCCAGGTTAAAGAAAAATACAGAAAATGAAGAAGAGGAAAAATCTTAGTCTAGACTCATTGGAAGAAATCATACACATTCTTGACAACAGCGTCAATGAAGATCGTAAAGTCCATTACACGCTGTTGGCTCCAGCGTCGTCAATCTAATCGTTGATTGACAGAAACCTCATAAACTAGATGAACATGAAGAAAATTGAGTTGTAGAAATTTTTCAACGAAACGAAATGACATCTTTACCTAAGCAACGAAGAAGAAAGAAAAGAAAAAAAAAAACCTCTGAGTGTTTTTCTAAACTGGGTCAAGAAAATCGATTCAATTTTAACAGGGAAAATTCATAACGTTGAAAAAAGAGAATAAAAAATAATTCCATCCTTTTCTATAGACGGAAAAGAAAATGATATCGTCTGACGTTTTTTTTTTGTTGTTTAAGCGAGATATTCTTCGTACAAATTTTGCTACCTTTGCAAAATGTTTTTACTTCTGGTTTAATTTCGTCACATTTATTTCACGTAAACAGTCAGGTATTTGTGCGAAATTTGAGATGTTATTTTACAATGTTACGAAATGCTTTGACACGTACATTTAAACAAAAAAAAAAATAATAAATGAAATTAAATAAAAAAAAAAAGCTAAATAATATTGATTGTCAATCTTTAAGAAATAATTTTATAGACATTTTAATTGTGTATAAGATAGAATTAAAAAAAAAGACAATTAGCATAGAGAAATAATTTCAAAGCAATAATATGAAAGATAAAATAACAGCATTTAGAAAGATCATCGTGATCATTAATCAAGACGGATATCGAAAGTGATTGAAATAACTAAATTAGTAACGGCCTTGCGTCTATTTCCGTGCGTTAATTACGAGCCAGTAGGTGCATGCATACACATACACACATATACACATACATACATATATATTTTAATACGTGCATACATAATTCACGTGATGTAACACAACGATTAACGGACACAACATTTGACGATTTAACGAACGCTTAGAAAATGTATATTATTCAAGATGAAAGAAAAGAAAATAATTCCATTCACGTGATATGCAAGTGTTCGTTTCTTATTATTCGATTCTCGAAACATAAATTTTAATCGATATCGAGAGAAGAATTAAAAGAAGAAGAAGAAGAAGAAGAACAAAAAGAAAAAATATCAAATAATAAAGATAAGAAATAAATAAATCAAATCGATGAAAGTTAAAGAAAATTGAAACGTGTGGGTCGTTAAAAGATCAACGACGAATTATTTTTCGTGAAATCGGTTTGTTATTCTTTAAAGGTCAACTTATAAATCATTCATAAGCGACTTGTGTAACGAGTCGTGATTAATTATTATCTCTCTCTCTCTCTCTCTCTCTCTCTCTCGTTTATACAACATATACACACATACGTATGCATATGTGGATAGAAGGATCGGTGAGAGCAACCGTGTGAAACATAAGGCAGGCTGTAAATTTCTTCCTCGCTTTTCTCGTCTATCAAACGAGAAGACGTTGAATTGCTATCATCTCTCGGCTGACTAATTATCGCAAGTCCGAGACGAATTAAGTACGGTCAAAAGTTGTACTCAGGATGTAAAGAAGTAGATATATGTGTATGTGTGTGTGTGTGTATGTAAGGGATGTACCAAAGATTCAAACGAGCTTATCTCTGCCCTCGATCTTTCCTTCTTTTACTTCTTCTTCTTCTTTGTTTTAACTTGTTCCTCCTGCTTCTGCTGCTTCTTCTTCTTCTTCTTCTTCTTCTACTTCTGCTTCTTCTTAGCTGTTTCTGTCTTTACCGGCAGGATACGAGTAACATAAACGTATATCAAAGATGGCGACTTTTTATCTGGTGCCATTACGATCAAATAATCAAATGAGAAACGATTTGATATATCTTTATATAAAAAAATTCAGTACGTGTGATCGGAACATCCTAGTATATATATATATATATATATATATATATATATATATATATATNTATATATATATATATATATAAACAAACGAATAGTCAGTTTAAATAAATAAAATTTGGGAAAAGGAAAATAGGTTATCGGGAAAAAGAAAATAAAGCAAAAGAGTAAAAGTAGAAAAAAAAACATAGTTGTTGAAAGAACGTATGAACATTGATTGTAATCGAATAAGCGAATAGAAAAAAAGGAAAAAAAGGAAAAAGATTGAAATAAAGGTTGGAAAAGTAAAGAGGTTAACGTTTGAAAGGGCGTTGTTAAATGTGTATGTGTAATGGCGAAAGCCAAGAAAGGAGCGGTCGCACTCCAGAGCGAGGTCAACACCGAGGAGGAATGGCAGGAGCTGCTAAATCGGCCAGGTCTGATAGTAGTTGACGTTTATAGCGAATGGAGCGGACCTTGTGCGGCTATGATCAGTCTCCTACGAAAGATCAAGATGGAAGTAGCCGGTGAAATGATAAACTATGCGATAGCAAAGAACGATGAGATCGAAGATCTTGCAAGATTTCGCGGTTATAGCGAACCGGTTTGGTTGTTTATTCAGGATGGTAAAATGGTGAATTTGGTGTTCGGTGCCAACGCACCTAAATTGTATAGAATTTTATTGGCCGAGGTACATAGGGTTCAGGAAGAAATTCCACCAGCTTGGCAAATGTCCGTTGACCAACGTGGACCCGAAGAAGAAGTCAAATGGCAAAAAGAGGAAGCCATTAGGTAAAACAGCAATTTTTTACTGTTTTTTTTTTTTTTTTTTAACGAGAATAAAATGTTTTCATCTAATTGGGCCTGAGATTTTTTTCTTTGTTTAATTGATCGAATAGAAATGATTATTTAACGCGTTTATTTGAACACGCGACGAATATTTCAAAGGAAAGCAATCGAAAATAAGAAGAAGGCTGAGGAAGATGCTAAGAAGAAGAAAGAGTACGAAGCGTTTATGGCACAAATGATGTTGGAACTTTGCGAATTAATGATAGTCGTGATGTATCCATGGGTATTTAGAGATGAACAAGGCCATCCAAAGATCAAAATGCAATGTCAGCCCTATACCGAATTAGTTCGTGATTTATTTAGACAAATTTTTGACGTTCAAGAAGAAAAGAAAATTCAACTTGACGATGAAATTATTAAAAAAATGTTAGTTGAGAGTGATATTCAAATAACGGAAGAACTGTTGATAGGTAATTATTAATTAGGAGATTTTGTAATTACTATGATTGACAATTTTGGATTTTATAGGTTTGACCGATGGTAAATGTTTGGCTATTAGATTAAAAAGTAGACCACCGCCACATGAATGGCCTGTTCCTTATCCCCACACTTGTCCAGAAATTATAGATAAAGAAAAGTGTCCAGTAAGAGCCATAAACGATGTTGAAAGATTTTTTCATAATTTATTGCAAAGCCATTCTCATAGAAAAACAATTGTTGGAAATTTACTCGAAACACCTAGACATTCTATTGTTGGTACATACATGGAAAGATACATTTACATTCACGAGCCTGATCCTGAAAACGAAGAAGATTTATATAGAATCGATCCACCTATTTGGGCACCTCAACATGTATCCCTTACCTTCTAATTATTCAAAATTGAATAATAAACGATCACGTATCAACTTAATATCAATTTAACTTAACTTGTTAGCATCTACTTAAACTATTTCATTAAATATCAGGCTAGAAGCAAAGTCCATGCTTTCATGACGTTATTCCCTGAATACATGGCTGAAAATCATCCCTACGAAGTACCAAAACCACCCCCGCCGCTCTGCGCTTTTAAATATTCAGCAAAAAAACCGGACGATTTAAAGAATGCATTTGAACATTACTCGGAGGCTATCGAATATTTTGCTGCATTTTCAATCGACGAACCTTTATTGGCTAGAAAAATAGCCAACAGTCCTGAAGAATTTACAAGAAAAGTTAGAAACAATAAAATTGTATTATTACATACATATATATATATATATATATATATATATATATATATATATATATATATATATATGTAAATAAATATTATAATTAATGAATTAATTAAAAGGTGAAGAAGGCAACGATAGAAATCTTCGTAGTTGTCATTAAAAAGATAAACGAAGAAGCTTTTTTAGCATTTGCTGGTATCAACCCATACTTTGCAACTGAAGACCAAAATGAAGTACAAAAGGTAATCGCTGATTATTTCCCAGAGGAAATGGACAGTCCTGAGAAATTACCTACGGAATATTACGAGGAGGAGGAGGAGGAGGAGGAGGAGGAGGAAGAAGAGGAGATGGAAGGGGAAGAACAACTCGGGAAATATTACAAAGCAAACGTTTATTATTAGCTTATTGTGTTACAATGAAGTAGAAAAAAAAAACAACAACAAGAAGATAAAAAAAAACGCGTGTGTAGGACAGAAAGATGTTGATTCGTTCTCACGAGGTAATACGCGTTAATCGATTTTAACTTGATAAATTACAAAAAATACATTTGTAAGGTTGAATAGTGCGTGGGTTGAAGGTTCGAAATTTCATTAGTCGGTATGAATGCTCGAAATTATTCCAAGGTCAACCTATTGGATTCATTAATCGAATTAAATAATAACCCACGATCATATACGTATGTGCATATACATATTTAAGTGTTCAACTGAATAGAATCGAAACTCCTTAAAAGTATAGTCCTTTTTTCATTCACAAACTTACGAGTGACTAATATTTTATTGCGTGAACTGACCCAAACAATTGAACCATTAACCATTTTAGACTCGTTCCGAACAAACACACACATTCGTTAAATCTTTACGCTAATTTTGATTTATATATCTGGCCTCTGAATTTGTATGACACTAAACTCAAGCCCGGAACTTGAAACTTTTGAAAGAGTATCTTATCTGAAATGCTTTTGTAGTTCTCTACACTTTGTTTTTTTTTTGTCCGAAATGTGGATAAATTGTTTAGATCAGAACGTTTATTATAAAATATTTAGTATTGAAATATAACACCGTTTGAAATCAGAAATGAAAAAAAAATATGAAATTTCTGACGAGTTTTTCTATCGAGATGAAATTTATTCATAGGTCAATTTATTAGAAATATTTGACCTTTCTAAACAGATGCTGATATTTGTTGACCTTAGAACAATGTAAATGAAAATTAAAAAAAAATAGAAGAAGAAGAAGAAGAAGTCGATCGAGTATGTTAAATCCTTTTTGTTTTGTTGGCAAGATTCTTTCGGTAGCGCCTAAGGCAGTAAATTGCTTAAAGATCGGTAATTATTGCACAATCATTACATAAGTAAACAGATGGCTCCCGAGATGTAGGAATAAGAAAAAAACAAAAAGGAAAAAAAAAAAGAAAAAAAGAAGGAAGAAAATTACAGCCAACGGGGAGTAATTCGCATTCATCGCGTGAATTATGTGCCATTAACGATCTTCGTGTCTCATTCTCATCCTTTATCGAATACCTCAGCTCACTTATCTTTCTCTTCCTATCTATCTCTTTTTCGTATTATTCTTCGAGCAATTTAATATTGCGCTTCGCTACCGATCTTTTTTCTTTAAGTTTCATCGAGCCAATTCTATTCTCAATTTTTATTTTATTTCATATTTTTTTTTCTTTTTCTTGTGTATGTGTGCAATGTTATTTATTATTTATTTCCAAAAATGTGTATGAATAAATTGTTCGAATGAACCTTTTTACAGTTTGTTCATTAATCAATTATAATACTTATTTAATGATAATAATTTATAATTAAAGTTTGAGTAATTTTGCTAAAAATGTTATTTCTTATATTTCTCGACATTTATTTTCTAAATTATTCTTATAAATTTGAAAAAATAACAGTAAAATAAAATATTGCGTTGTCAGTCATAGTAGTCTCCATCATCATCATCATCATCATCATCATCATCATCATCTCGATTGTCCTCAACCGGCCAATCAAAAAGCCACGAGTCCTTGATCCAACTGGTTTCTCTAGGCGAAGTTAAATTTAAGTGGCTGTTAGGTACGATCTCTTTCTATAATACGATTCTATTAATTCACAAAGATGGAAGACATCTCTCGTTCACTATAATTCAACAATAAAAATCGTCTTACCAATAAATATTGTTGTAAAAACTTGATATACATTAGGAAACATAAAAGATACTTTTGAGTG
The DNA here is from genome assembly GCF_001465965.1 of Polistes dominula. The sequence goes on along the minus strand of NW_015148991.1, from coordinate 1,842,097 downwards.
TTTATTTTAATTACATAGGAAGAAAACAAAATAAAAACAAAATTTTCCAAAAGTAATATAAATTAGGAAACATACCAGATTTGTTCGAGATTATTTATTTTAATTATATACGGAGGAAAAAAAACCCAAATTTCCAAAGTATTAAAAAAAAAAAACAATGGATAGAAGAGATATTTTGTTAGCAATAAATCGTAGAGAAGAAGAAAAAACATTTTTTGGGTTAGTAACAGCTTGAAAAAAAAAAAAGTAAAAATAGGAAGTAAGGGGTAAATAATAGAATGATCGTAGTTGTTCTTATTAAAGTTGTCGCAAAGTACCAGTTAGTAGTAGAGTTTGGCTGGTTTGGATAAATATACACGCGACTGTGCGTCGCCAAAGAGTACAGCGTTCGAGCGCAATCCTTTTTTTTTTTTTGTTTTCATTCCTTTTTTGTATTTTTTGTATTTTTTATTCTCGCTCTCTCCCTCTCTCTTACTCTTTCACCGATTCTGCGTCTTCTATAGCATCGTTTTCTTCTCGCGAAGTCACAAATAGTACCGGAGAAGGCTCCATCATCATCATCATCGCACTTCGTCGAAATTAATTGCGTCGCGACGCCGATTCCTTCGCCACTCTTATTTTCTCACTTGATTTACACTGTCAAAGTTCATAGCTCGTCGTATAGGAATAGGAACCCACCATAGAAAAACAAATTAGGATGATGAAAAGAAAATATTAATGAAAAGAAAATATAGTTTTTAGTTTCATGTCAAATTATACTCATATATACATTTTATCTTATAACTTTGTATTTTTATTATACTTAGAATGTAGACATTATTAATTATCTTTACTATACTACGAAAATATATTTTTTTTTGTTCGTTTTCTTATAAAATTATATTTTTTCACAGTAGAGAGCTAAGAGTCATTGATATCTTATAGTATCATTTTCTGTAGAAAATTAGATCAGTATATTTAATATTTTTATTTTATCTTTTCATAGAAAAATTGGTCATTTCTTTACATTTTCTATTTCTATAGATTTCATTTTTACGAAGAAATCAATTTTATACAGAAAATAAGAGCGATGACACTTAACGTTTGAGTCATTATTTTTCTGTTTTTCCTTTTTTTCTTTTTCGAGCTCAATGAACGCGTGTTACCGTTTATTAGCCCTTGCGTTGTTAGTTTCTTTCTTTTTATTTTTATTATTTTTTTTTTTTTTTTATTTCGTCACGTTTATACGAATTGCTCGAACTCTCACGTGTTGCTAACCTCAACAAAATCGTTTTCCGCTCGAATTTCGCTTAAGTTCGTAAGAATCTTAACATCGAAGTATAAGATTCTACGTAAGCAAGTGTTTGACCCCTTTTAACGTAAATCTTTCTTTTTCTTTCTTCGTGCCGTGGATTATCAAAACAGCTGTTCAAGCAGAAGAACCCTCTTTGCCGGTCCTCAACATCTCCGCGAGTTTTACTCAGAAATTGGAAGTTCCCCGTGAACCCATATGTGCCTTTCTTTGTGACGTCAACAAAAAATTAAGATAACTCCTTACTCACTGTCAGTTTATTTGTCTTTTTTAATATCATTCGGAAAATCCGTTTCGGATTTACGTAATACAAGTCTCTAAATTGAGAATAATCGATTTCAAAATACCGATCAACGATTATATTCATCATTTGAATGCATAATTCATGATTCGCATAAAATTAACACGTATTAAGAAATATAATAATTATCTTATATCAAGGCAATCAAATTAATGATAGACGAGAAATTAAAGTTTCATATAACAATAAATAACGAGGAAAACAAAGTTGATGAACAATTTTCTTCATTCTCTACTTAACGATTAAACACGAATCTTGAAAAAGTATTGTTCAATTATTTTCTGCAAAATATCTTACTGAAAAATAAAGATAGAATCTCTGTAATGATAGAAAATGGTACCGACAATTGTTTACATTTAAATGTATATTGAATAATGTTGAATCGATCGATCGTAAATAAGTTTACAAAGAGGATCTATCGAAAGAAGTGAATCGTTCTACGAAAGTTTCACGATTCGTCGAGAAGTGGCATCAACTATTGCCTGTTCCAGCCTCTTCTCACCCTACCACAAGGAGTTCTCGCGTCGCGACGCTTAAGAATCTTCCAATGATCGTCGTTCTATCCCTACCCTTACTCTTGACTAACTGAACACGTCCCATCGAGTTCGAAGGTTACGTTGAATCTAACACAACAGATACTCGAACAAGTTTCGTTCGATGTTTCGTATAACGCGCCGTCAACAAATGCAATATTCTGATTGGTTGTTTAAAACAGTAGTGGGGACCTATAAATGGCAGAGTAAGGTACGTTCGAGTTCAGTTGGAGCGTGTCCGTTGGCATGTTCGGTATTCTCGTATAATCGTTTTCATTTCTCATCAACGGGGTTTACGAGCTTTTTTTTCATGTGGATAGAATTAAAAATAAAAATAGAAACAAGTTATGGAAAGTTATAAATAATACGAAATTGTATGGTATATTTGTAATTAATCAATCAAATCGAAATTCGGTATGTTTGATTTTATATTTCGTTGTTGGCAACACGATTATTATTTAAACAATCGTCGGAATGATTTTCTCGATTAAAAATCAAATACATATTCGTGCGTGACGAATGTATTATCATATTATATTGTTTATCGTTTCTACACGAACTCGATTTATTTGATTTTAAATATGATCAACGACGGGAAGTACGATGCTTATTTTTAAACTTTGCCAGTGCAACCTGGAAAAGAAACGTGCGTGATAATTGGAAGTTTAAATATAGGAAATTACAAAAAAAAAGGGGTTAGCAGCAAATAGAACTACGTCCAAGTGGATGATCGATTTAAGTTGAACAACCAAACGTGTGCCCCCCACCCCCCAACGATTTTCACGTGGATCTCAGAGAAAGGAAAGGAGACCGAGAGAGCGAGAGAGAGAGAGAGAGAGAGAGAGAGGGGATTCATTCTTGAATTGCCATGACCATGGTCGTCAACAAGATCAACATGTCGTCGTATTCAGCCCCACGACGTACCTTCTTTTCGGGTTTTCATACGAAGGTAAGATAATAGCAACGTCTTTGGAATAATAATTATAGAAAAATTATTATTATTATGCAAAAAACGTTTCTACACTTTAACCTGACATGTTCAACTTTACCTGTGTACCTTCACCTATTGAAACCAAGAGAAAAGAAAACGATAAGAAAAAAAAAAAAAAATACAATCCCATTAGACTATGTTCACTAATCAAAATTCTCATCTTTTCCTTCATGCAACTTGTGAAACACTAAAGTAAGAAAGAAATAAAAAAAGTCAAGAATAGTTGGATTTTACTATAGTATTCTTTTACGACTCTCTACCGCTAGAAAATAAATCGTCGTAGAAAGCATTGACTCTCTTCTTCTGGTATAGGTATAAGATTATCCTCACATGGACATCGTCTACAGACGACACAACGTTTATGGCACATTCCCGATTTAGCGATAAGCCGCATAACTCTCTAAGCTATATGTACGAGCTTACCGCTAAGAAATCCCTGAGAATCGTTCTAACGGTCCTACCACTGCGGCCATTTTCATTATTACAACGTCTACGTAATTTTCTTTACTGTCCACGTCCACGTCCACGTCCACGTCCTCGTCCTCGTCCTCGTCGTCGTCGCCTTACGAAACCTATTTGTTATATGAATCTTACGTTAGATCCAAGAGTACGTGTGTAATTCCTTTTAACCATTTTTCATTTGAACTTTATTGCCTAAATTTATTTTTTACATCTATCAAACATGGCTTATCTAGGTGGAAACTTTTATATGTAAAATTTGTCATTGTTTATTTTTTAACACTAGATATACCAGACGAGCCATTATTAATTCATGTAACATTTGATTTCTGTAAATAATTAAGCGTTTAAATATCAGTCATTTTGACTAGTGTGGTTGAAATAGGTATACTAAAAATGGGATGGTATATCTAATGTTAAATAGTTCAATCATATTAATAAGAAAAAATGTAATAAACAGATGCGATTCGAATTGTCTTAAAAAGAATTTCCAAACGTGTTTAATATTGCAATAATAAAATTCATATTTTATGCTAATGAAAATTGGATGAAAATGCAATTTTCGAATCTGAAGTAAATCGTTCTCGTTTACGCAACAACTTAACTAAACATTTCTCTGGTATTAAGGGATTGGATAAGAGCCAGTTCTATTCCTATATTTACTTTATATGTTGCTGCTTACCAAGATACGAGAGATGTATCGCATCGAATACTGTTTGCATATATTGTGCAAACAAATTGCATTGCTATTTTTTTGTTTAAGAAAAAAAGAAAAAATAATACAAAATAAATAGATAAATCAAAAAAAAATATATATATATATATTTGTATATTTTTGATAGATGCGTATTTTTGTTTTAGTTGTAACTTGATCGTGTCACGTGGGAGATAAATATATATACATATATATATATATGTATATGTATATATGCATAATTTTTTCTTCGTGTGGCCATGAACGTGACCGTCTCGTGTTCGAGATAAAAGAGAGTAGAAAAATAATACATGTATATCTTATGTATTCCCCCTATTTTGTTTTTTATTTCTCCCTCTTTTTTTTATTTCTTCCTCTTTTTTTTTTTTGTTGGCTCTTCGCCATAATTCTTCACAGCTGTTGATTTCTTTAGTATCTCGAACCATAAACCATAGAATTGTTTTGCGAAGACAATAAAATGATTAGGTAGTTCGGAAAAATCCATTTCCAATATTTACGAGGATAAACAATTCGATTAGATTCAAAAATATGAAGTTAATGGAAGGTAGAAGAACGAGTCTGCCATTGAATTGGATAATGAAATGAATAATAGGGTGGCTCGTGCCACGATCACTATCATTAAACGGACGCTCGGTGTCGGTTAGAGTGACATTAATATCAATGTGGTGTTCTCTTTGTAAGAGATGTTGCGATGCTTCTTTTCGAATACCTTTGATGATACGTTCGTGTAGAAAAGAGGAATGTCCTCCATCTTGAATATCAGATTACATTATTTGATTAATATCAAAAATTAAAAAGAAAATATAATCAAATAAAATGAATAGAACAATTCTGAAGTTCCAATAGACTTTTACATTAATTTTACAATGTGAACAAAAATAAATTATAATAACAATTAATTGATTTAAAAAAAATATATATATATATATAATTTTATAATAGTATAGCACTCTTTACGGTAAAGGATAAATCACGTGGGTGAGGATAAATCAATGATTGATAATTAAGCACGAAAGATTATTCAGGTTAATCCTCCCGAAGCTCGATATTCGTGGGATTAGGTTCTTTTGAAAACAAACAAAAAAAAGATGAAATTTGAAAGAACGAATCGGAACATTCTCGAGGAGTCAGTGAGATCGTCGTAAAGGCGAGTCTGCGAGAGGCATAAAAGATTCATTTTGTCGAGAGAGGTGACCCTGTCGACCCAGCATCCGCTCTCCGTGGGCGTCTCTCTTTTCAGCGCGTTTTCTACTCTTCGTATTTTTCTTCTTTTTTTTCCTTTTTTTTTTTATATTTATACTTTCCATTTTTCACAAAATAAATCGCGAAAATTTCGTGCTGAAACGTAAAACGTATAAAATAATATTTTATTAATTCTTATGCGAACGATAAAATAAAATTCGACGTGGACATTGAAAAAATTATAAGGGGGAAAAAAAAACAAACAAACAAACAAAGGATCCAATCGATTTATTGTAGAAAAATATTCTACGATGGGAACAAAATTAGAAAATATATTTTACTTAGGGAAAGAAAAAATCATTTGAAATAGGTGATGAACTTTGTCGAAAAACAAGCAACGCGTTAAAACTATAGACCGGATGCATTTAATCTGTGGTCATAATGGTTCACGACTGAGACGGCCGAGAGACATAGTTATGATAGTAATTACAACACAACGCTGAGGACCAGCTTGCTAATACTTAGGGAACGAACGAAAGAGTTACAAGTATTACTATACATTCGTTGTCGTGCGTCATACGTGATCCTTTTAATTATCCTAAGTCGACTTTAACTTTTAAATTCGATCACATATACATGTATATATATATACATATTGCACATTAATTTTTGTTCAATCTCACAATTTATTATAGTCATAGAATAAAATATCCCAAGAGCACTAATAATATTTTTCAAAATAAATAATAATTAATATAAGTATAAAATAAAAATGAGAAACATGATTTTATGATGTTCATTTATAGAGATCACGTTATTGTGACAAGCAACTTGGCGTTTACAATCGATTTGGCTTAGATTCAGTATTAAAACATCCCTAAATTAACAATTTTATAGTACAAGACATCGAAAGTTGTAACACTACTAATCTTCTGTTAATACGATATCATCAGTCAGTAAATCTTTAAAGTTTACACTTAGGCCCTCTTTCTTGGCATCTAATTTCGATATATTAAGTTCCATCGAATCAAATTTCCGTTGACATAGAAATAATACGCACGATCTTTTTCAGTTATGACTAGGTAGATTTGTACAGCTAGCATAACTTTCATACATTATACTTAAACACGGGTTATACTTAGAATTGTATAATAAGAGTTCTAAGTATTTTGTTGGAACACGAATATATATACACACAATATTTTAAAACAAATCTAAATTCATTGAAATTGAATATCGAATATTTTGTTAATTTATTATGAATTAGTATACAAGTTCAATAAAATGTTGGCACTAAAATTGAGTATAGTTTTATAGGTAACTGGCTTATATATCTAGGTAACGACCTAGACTGGAATGCATTTTGATTCAGTTCACTTTGAAATCGGTTCAAAGAGAGAGAAGAATTTTCTAGTATTCATTTTTCTTTCATCTATCTATGACATAAACGATAGATATTTTTGCTTCGAGCTATTGATTAATAGAGCTACTAGCATAAAGGTATTTAGATCGAATTTATTCAACTATTACCGAGTAGTGACACTTACAAATATCCTCTCTCTCTTTTTTTTTTTTTTTTCCTTTTTTTTCTTTTAAAAGGCAATATTTTTCATCGGACGATATATAAGTTAGAAATATATTTCGTTGAATTTATCCAATTGGTCAATCGATACAAGCGTTAATTACGAGTTCTGTCCAACCGTAACCGTATAAATAATATTAATTATTAATAGTGCGCTCGTGTGTTTCTTTCTCTCTCTCTCTCTCTCTCTCTCTATCTATCTATCTATCTATCTTCTATGGTATTTGACGATCTCAAGGAAGATGTGTGTAATTATAATTAATGATAAAATAGATAGAGAAAGAGAATTATAAGAAGAAGAAGAAGAAGAAGCACGCGAATGACCTTGTCGAGTAAGAAAATCGATCATGTTTTAATAGACTTATAGTTTGCAACGATATATACTCCTTGCAGCGAATTCTCGTTAAGTCGATAATTAGTATCGCACGTTTTCTCTTATTTACTGGTTATCTTTGTTTTTTTTTTTTTTTAATTAATTTTTTTTTTTTTTTTTTTAATACAAGATCTCTCGAGAAGAAAAAGAAGAAGAAGAAGAAGATGAGAAGGAGGAAGACACGTGATATGTGTTCACCTTCGACCTTATTCGGGATAAGGATATTTTTTTCGATTATTTTTTTCATGTAACGAATTAACCACGTGAATTTTATACAAATTAATCCCTCATATCCTATCTTCCAAAGTATCATTAATTGCACGTAACAATACGAAATTAGTTTTTTTTTTTAATGACACATTACAGCGTTTGTTGGATCTTTTTTTTTTTTGACTCCAACTCTTACCATCGTCCAAGACAATCAGCGCGGTATCTCAGAAAAATCTTTTAATTAGGCTACCGTTTTTTTTTTTTAACATTTCCTTTGTGTTTCTTTTTTTATTCATTTTGTTTTGCCTTGATTTGCTTTATTTTTTTTTTTTTTTTTNGACTCCAACTCTTACCATCGTCCAAGACAATCAGCGCGGTATCTCAGAAAAATCTTTTAATTAGGCTACCGTTTTTTTTTTTTAACATTTCCTTTTTTTTTTTTTTTTAGTTTTTGTGCTTCTTCCTTCCCTTTTCTTCTTCTTCTTCTTCTTCTTCTTCATCATATACTTGGGATATGTATATAAAGTGCTATATATGACCGGATGAGACGAATATGTCGCATTTCGTAACGATTTACGAGCAGTTCAATTAGCGATTTCCTCTATAAATTCTCATCACCAAGGCGTAACGTGTTTTAACCGACAAACTCGGGAAATAAGCCGACAGAGAAAGAAAAAGAGAAAGGAGATAGAGAATCGCGATATTTTTCTAGGATCAAAACTATAATTAAACGTCATTTTATCGTCCTTGCTCTTAAAAAAAAGAAGAAGAAAAAAAAATAAACCAACTCGTAAAGCGTGGCTTTTGTTTTAACATTTTGACCGTGACCTCGATATTCGCGTGGTTATATTTTTTTTTTGTTTTCATAGATTTTAATCTGCAGTCTGTCACTTTGAATCGTTTAAAAAAAAAAAAGTATTATTTTTTTTTTCGTCGTGAGGATTATCTGGTTTTTTTTTTTTTTTTTTTTTATTGTGATACGAGAAACAAATTTAACAAATATAAAATAAGATAAATTTAAACAGCTCGCTGTATCGTTGGACCTTTGTTCGAATAATATTTTAATAGTTACCACCAGTCGTTAAATATTTTTTTCAATTAATTTCAACAGATATAAAATATTCTTCTTCTTTCTCTCTGTTGTATTTTTTGTTTTTTTCATAATCTCTCAAACATCAAGCATATATTTCGTCGATGTACATATTCGTCTCTACTCGTTTCTTCGAATGAACTTTGAACAAATAAATTTGTCTTCTTGCGTTACTAATTACGTTCTATCCAATTATTTATTTGGACAGAAGAAAAAAAAAAAAGAAAAAAAAATTTTTCCATAAGAAACAACATGGAGAATCCGATTTTGTATCCTTCACTTTTCACGAATATCTTTTTTTATTTTTTTTTTTTTTTTTACGATATCTTCTTTAATATAAACTTAAACAACGTTACTTTTGGTTTCAACGTTTAAATACGCGAACCAACGGCGGATGTATATGTATAAATTAGCATTTCTTTTTATTTTTTTATTTTTTTTTTATTTTTTTTGAAGAAGAAGAAGAAGAGTTCAAAGACTTTTTTTTTACTTTTAACTGGAGAAAAGAGCAGTAGTATAGGGCCTTTAAATCTCATTCAGTTTGCTCGAAGCAAATTTCTCTAATTATTTTTACACGATGTCGAATAAAAAGTTTCTCTTCTTTACGTGGCAAAGAAGATATATCCGTTGAAAAAGCACCGGTGGTGAAGAAGAAGAAGAAGAAGAAGAAGATGAGGAGGAGGAGGAGGAGGAGGGGGAAAAAATGACGAAATGACAAGAGAAAAGAAAACCCATCTAAGCTCAAAGTACTTTCGCACTTGGCAGTCGTCGAAAACACATAGCAAATACTCGTAAAAAGTATTAGTGGGTGCTCGAAACTACTACCGACCATGTCCAGTATTTGTTTCTTCCAAGAAAACAAGAAGAAGAAGAAGAAGAAAAAGTAGTAGTAGTAGCTGCCACTTCGTAATACATAATAGCATAGTACGACTATGCATTTACTTTGTAAAAATAAAAATTAATAAAACAAAACAATTGGAAGTAAAGAAAACTTAAACTTTAAACGTGAATGATTTTGCGATTGATGACAAACGAAAAACCCATTACGAATAAATCGAGTATGTTTGACTATAAGAGAAGGAGTTGTCAAAAATAAAATGTATATTCAAACAATACGAAGACTTATAAGATGATAATGTTCGCATATGTGTGTGTGTGTATATATACAAATCGAATTAAAAGAGTAGAGAGAGAGAGAGAGAGAGAGAACAAGAGGCAAAGCACCAGTGGAATCGACCACTTCCGGCGCCATTGCGTTTCCGCATGCCTGAGTAGCATTAAAACGATTAGGTAGGTACTTGTAAGACTCCTTTAGGATTAAACTATCAATCCGTTTTTTTCTGCTTGAATAATTAAATAGAATATACTATAAAATGATCGGTTGAAATGAATATCTTCTTTTAATTGAAATATTTTTTTTTACGATTATAAAAGTACCTACCTATACTTATTATAAAAGTATTCGTAATATTTGTATTAAAAATTAATGTTAATATTGAAATATTATTAATAATATATCTGTGTGTTACTCGCTGTAAAACTCGTATAATATTAATCGATAGAATTACTTTATTTCAACATTCGTACTCGATATGATCGATTTGGTAGCAAACGGAAATCGTATTTCCGTTTAGTTGGAATTTCTTATTATCGTCGACGACAAATGACGTTAACAATTTCACTCCCGAGTATCGCATTACGCATTCACCATACGTTTCCTTGCAAAAGTGCATTCGCATATGTTCATATACAGATGCACATAGGATAGATACCCATGCATATATATATATTTATATATACATATATGTGTGTATACATAAATACATATCAGGATAACTGACGTAATCGAGCGTGACGGAGGTCATTTACATCGTAGTTTACAGATCTCGTTTCTTCTCGCCACACATTTTCCTTTCTCTCTTTTGCTATCTCTTTCTCTTTCTCTTTCTCTTTTTTTTTCCTACTCGTCAAATCTTTTTGCGTTTCTTCCGCAAATGTTTTTTTTTTTTTTATCAGCGAGTCTCAAGAATCACAGGTTGTGTTGATAGGTTGCTCGAGTGGCGCCGTTCTTGATTAGCAACACCCACGGAATACTTTTTTTTTCATTTATTTTTATATTTTTTTTTTTTTATACTATTTTTTGTCTTTCCACTATATCGACGAATGTAATTAAGGATCGTGTCTTATGTAACCAACGAAAGAGAGAAAGATATATATATATATACAGAAACTAAACTTATTCTTTATAATGGTGTTTAAGAATGATTAAAAATGATATTTTAAAATCTTGAATTATTTTCGAATGAATTTTTGAATCAAAATACAATCAATCATTTGTATCCTCCATTTTGAGAATAATTCAAAAACTTAAAAAGATTTTTTTTTATTATTTTCTGCAACAATTTACGTCTGACATATTCAACAAAGGATACTAAATCGATCCGAATATAATCATTCTAATTGAAAGCTCATTTTTCTTATAATTTTTTTTCTTTTGTTTCCCCCCCCCCCCTCGTTTCATACATTTTCGACGTTTTACCAAACACGTGCATCTAGCGATACCTTTTTATATTATTATTATAATAATAAAAGGAGACTGGAACACGATCGTAAATCATTTCTAAACGAGCTCCCAACTCCTGTTTCGTCGTCTGCGAATTCACAGGACGAGCAGAGACTCGAATTTCCATTTGAATCATGCTCCTCGAATCATATGAGTGGGATAAGGGAAAAGACATCACCGGGCAGGTAAAAAGATTTATTCTTTTTGTTTTATTTTTTTTTTTATTATAAATAAAAGTTATCCTATTCTTTTGTCATGCTTTTTTTCTACATTTTTATGATTGAATTTAATTCTCTCCTAGTTTTGCAGTTTTATTATATTTCGAAAAAAAGAAAAAAAAACAAGTACTTAATATAGGTATTTGAAAATGATGATAAAAACTTTTGGTACATTCTCTGTAGATTGAAAAATACAATTACATCAAAGACACGGCACGCGCGTTTCATGTCGAAATAATTTTGACCGTTTTTCTTTTCAAACAACTTTGTTCTCCTGTTTGGTACTCTTATTACAAACAATAATCCCCATAATTCCTGTCTCGAAGAATTTCAAAGGGTCACGAAGTGGCACGAAAGGGAATATAACCAAAAAAAAAAAAATAAAAGGAAAAAGAAAAAGAAGATGAAGAAGAAGAAGAGTTAAAAGACGTTCTCATAATACATGTTGTTAGTAGGCTTTGGCCCCTTTTGGTGAACGGGATGAGTCACAAAAGAATCACGAAGGAATTTCAGTCACGAAAGAGCTCGACTTTTTCATTTTTTTTTTTTTTTGTATTTCTTTTTCTTCTTGGTTCAGTCATGTCTCACACGATCACACGTGTCTCGAATTTATTTAACCATGTGTGTTATCATAAATTTTAGTATCTATTATTTTTCGTATTTACAATAAATCTATATATATATATATATATATATATATATACAGAAGATTGAAACGCAACGCATTTAATTTTTTTTTAGATATATTAGTTTTTTGATATATATATATTTTTTTAATGATATTATATTTAATATATAGATTATTTTATGTAATTAATTTTATTTATTTATTTATATAATTAATTATATTTTTATTTTTAATTATATTAAAATTATATATAAGTGCTATTCTGTTTCACAACCTTTCTCCACCTTTATAGGTAACTTAAAAATTTCGTCCTTCCAGAACTTTTCAGATTTTTTAGCAAAAAAAACTTTATGCCACCTACCGGCAAATCGGCACGAACTTTCCCTGACAATCCTATGTATATATATAACTTTTATGTATTCCATGTGTTTTAAATGTCATTTCGTACATTTTGTTCAGCTTGTAGGTATATAGATTATATATAAACAATTTGAATTAAAACTTTATCGTCTGGTTATTCCAAATTGTAGGTTATTTAGGGAGAAAAAAGGAAGTTAGTAAGAAGTATTAAATAGTAGTATGATTTTTTTTTAGCCGTTTCTTGATGATAACGCATAATACGATAAAGGGAGAACGTGTCTGTGCATATAACGTAACCTTGAACTTCCTCCGTAAATGATTCACTACGTGTTCATTCATTTGTTCGCTCATTCATTCATTTTGTCGAGTTACGACGCGTGCTGCTCACGCTTACGAGTTAAAAGGCGATAAAAATATTCAAAGGAAAAAAGAAATAAAAGGAAAGAAAAAACAATTCAAGATCATACGTCGTAGATCCGTTGTTTGATTCTTTTGAAATTATGCGAACAACAATTCATTGACGTATGAAGATAAATATCGAAAAATTTTCATTCTTGAATACAAAATATTTTATATTGAATACAATTTATTCTTTTTCCTGTTTTGTTATATATATATATATATTTTTTTTTTTTTCTATAAAAAAGATGAAAAATATACATATTATAAAGTATGACCGAATGATTGCTCTCAACCAATCACGCGTCTTATCGACTAGATGGGATGATTCATTCTTTCCTCCAATCCCCAATGGAATGCAAGCAAGCGTGCGACTCCCTAACGGAGAGTTGTGTTGTAGCAAAGAAGAAGAAAATTACATATCTTCGGAGAAGAGACTTATATGATTCATCGGTGAATCGTCATACTAACTTCCGATCTTATCTGACATTTTGAAAATTTATTACGAGCTATCAAAAGATCGTACGATTAAAAACAACATCATTTGATAACATCTATGTAAATAATTTTAAATCGAACATTGGCAAGTTTTATAGAATTGAAAACAAAACAAAAATACAAATTAATTAATTAAATTTAATAACCAAAAGAAAAAAGAAAAGTAAAAAAAAAAAACAAATGAAAAAAAATTTTTAAAATAAATAAAAAATTAGTTCGTCATTTTTTAACGCTTTTTGCTTTACGTAAAGGAAATTGTTACATAAACTAAATGTGAGTGTACTCATCGAAGTAATTTTGATTACTTTTCGGTACCCCTTATATATTTCTTACTTGATTTGTTAATTTTTTTTTTAAATTTATTTAATAATTATAATTATAATAATATATAATAATATAATTATAAATTATAATATTGAGAGAGACGTTCACGCGTTCGTTACTATAATAATAATTACCGTTATAATAAAAATTCTTCTTAATTATTTACAATAATACGTGATAAATTTAATCATAAGAAAAATGAAAATAATCCATATGCTAAGTTGAATGTTTTTTTATTGTCGCGTCTCGTCGAAACGCAAGTAGAAATGTATGCACTACTACTACTCGTGACTACTCGTGACTACTCGATAAGAATGCATGATTCATATTTCAAACGTCTCCGATGCTCGTGTGAAATAATAAGAAGCTCGTGCCGCCTCTGGTGTCTTTCTTGTTTACCCATGTCCACGTAAGTCTAGATACAGTTTATTATCCCCTAAAAAGGATATGAAGCATAAATGACAATGACGAAGATGATTCGTTTCTCGTTAAAACTCGTGACTACTCGATAAGAATGCATGATTCATATTTCAAACGTCTCCGATGCTCGTGTGAAATAATAAGAAGCTCGTGCCGCCTCTGGTGTCTNAAAAAAAAAACAAATAAAGTTTCGATTATAAAATAGTCGATCATTCCAATTGATTTTTGTTGTATCTATTAAATTCACGCGTGTGACATCATCCAATCCGATAAGATATATTTGTTACCAACATGCATGATACACACAATACACTTTTTAATATCGGTAATATTATTTTATTAACACTCGAGATATATTAAAATCCTAAGTTATTACTTTAATTGATTTATCGTGTATGATACCCTTGACGATAATCTTTAAAACATATTCACACGATCATTGAACCGATCGATCGATCGATCGATCAAATCTATTTTCTCGAAGAATCCTTTCAATATTCCTTTCACGTTGACACCCTTTCTCTTTCTCTTTCTCTCTCTCTCTCCCTTTCTTTCTCTTTTTTTCTTTCTCTGTTGAAATATTTTTATGCATGAGCAAGTTGAATTTTATCGATCTTTCAACTGCATCGTAACGAAATGAATCAAAACTATTTAGCATGGGCTTGCAATTTACAAGATAATAAAACTGACCGTAAAATATACGTTAATGGATACCAAATAATCGATATAATATCTATCGAGTAAAGCATCGATATAAATTATTTCTTATTACTCCCCTATCAAAGTCATAACTGATCATGCATCGAATGAAATATTTTATCGAATATAAATACTCACACGCGCTTCTTTAATTGATTTAATCAATTTGAAATAGTTTTTGGTACTCGAATTAAATTATAATATTTGTATTTATTTTTTGTTTGTTTTCTTTTTTCTTTCGATTCAATTGAGAAAGACTGGATTAAAGTGTATCTCGATTTAGAAACAGGTATCACGAAGTATCATACAGTTGGAAAGTGTAGTTGGATAATTTCAAGTTTTCAATGACGTGCAATGGTTAATTTAAACTCTCGAAAGCTTAACGATAAGCCAAGATATTTCGTTTGCAGCCAATTTCTATAAGACTCTAGATCTGATTTTATTTACGATAAATTCTGTCTCTGCAGGTTTTATTTAAGAAAAATCATGTATATATGTAGGTATGTGTGTGTGAGAGAGTAGTACTTGTATTTATTTTTTCTAGATATATATATTATTCTTTTTTAATTCATAAAAGTCCTCTCTTTCAACCAATACAAAACGTTTTAAATAGAAGGGAAGTAAGTAGGAAGGCATCCATTTATAGAAACTTCAAAGAAGTTATGCCAGGCATCCTAATAGAGGAACCTCCTGCTCTTATGAGAGTCTTATGAGGTTCGACGAACCTCATGCTATGCGAAATATTCGACTGGATCGAGGCAACCCTTTTGCGAACTTAAGTATTCTCATTTATATACACACATAAATAAATATGTGCGAGGTTAATATTTCTTTGGTCGATACTCACGTATTCCTTCAACTCTCGCAACTCGGAAAAAAAGTTGATTTTCTTGGTACTGGAATTAAAGTTAAAAAAGAAAAAACAACATTTATACAATAATTGTATAATTGTTCTATTTCATAATAATTACGTGATTAATTTTATTTTTTATTTTGTTCAAGAAAAATGATGTATCGAAATGTATATTTAATTCGTCGAAGCGTGTTACGAGTTCCAAGCATTCGTGAGAAATCGTGACATCCTTGACTCGGAAGTGACTCATAGCCGGCCGAGTTACGCTAGTTGAGTAACACACACACATACACATATTTAAAAGTCCAAGTTCATGGTTTTCTTCGTTATTTCCACGAAGGGTTATCTTCTCGTTCGCCTCGTCTATGATCGAATTTCTTTTCTTACACAATTTTCACATACATTGATATTACAAATATTATTATACGCGTAAATTATTTATTTTATAATCCTATTTTAATTTATATATATATATGTGTGTGTGTATTGATAATTATTGAAGATATTATCTCGAGATAAGTTAAAAACGTTTATAAATAGACACACGCGTAAGATGATAAAATAAATTAGTGATATCTTTATTAAAGCATTCTTTTTTTTTTATCTCATCATCATCATCGTCATCGTTGTCATCATCAACGATAAAAGGTTCACGTAACCATAAATAAACCTTAACATCAGTCTTTAAGATTCTTCTTCTTAGTTCGTGGTAAACATTTATTCGAAAAAGAGAAATAGAGAGGGAGAGAGAGATGTTAAATTGGTTATCACAGATTGCACGTGTCTTCTTCTCGTTTCTTGTGTACATCCATAGATGAATACATATACATAAATACACATAGTAGTTATATACAACATCGTCTGGTCAATTCAGAATCAGAGAGTTAGCGATGACGGCCCTGCACCGACTTACACCACTCCGTACGCGTAGTACGCTCGTGGTTACGTCATCGGTCGAGTGAATGGACCAGTGACTACTCGTTTCTGTCCAATAAGAAACGAGAATGGATCGCAACGATTGAATGGACGCTTGGAATGAACAAGAAATTCGTATACGTTTGACTTTTGATCTCAATCCCTTACGTGTATATTCAACTTTTACTTAAATGAAATCAACAACATTTCAAATCATTCATTTCAACTCGTTTCATTTTATTATAGTCTTATTTTAATGATAACAATTTTGTACATTGCATAATATCATATCTTATTATATATTATGTGTATTAATATTAATTAATAAATCTATACCAAGAAATATGAAAAATAATTATTGAAATGAATCGATACAAGACACAATTATGGAAATCTGTAGAATCCGAGGAAACAACTTGTTAAATACGTGCGCCCGCCCACATATTTCGGTTCCAATAAACAGGTAACGTACAGGTTATACGTACACATTTGTCTCACCTTTTTGCGATGAATCATTGAATTCCTGGAAGATTTAAAATTGACCCACCACCACCACAACCACCACCACACTACTACTACACTACACTAATTCCATCTCCACTTTATTCAATGTTAGTCTTTCCTCCCCACTACTCTCTTATCGGTATAGAGACGACGGCACCTTCCTTTTACTCGAATCGTAAGCGTACTTCTCCTACTCCTACTCTACTAACACACACACACTACCACCGTATTATTACCACTACCACCACCACCTGCTTAATAGTAAACAGGTCGGCAGCAAAAGACTCCTCGAGTCGCGTCGTTCTGATAGTCAGTTAACGCGTGTTCCTCCTTGGCGACGCATCATCGAATAAATCGATTTGATCGATTTGATCGATCTATCGAACGAACACGAACTCGTGAAAACCGGCACAATCAACAACCGTACTTATATAGAGATAGCGAAACGATAAAAGTGAGCGTACAAGTGAAACTCTTCCCTCTTATCACGTTAAAACAAACCCACGTTCTTCATTCATTTTGATTACACATTTTTCCAACAAAAATTCCTTAAAAAAAAAAATATTCGTCAGCTTTTTTCAATGTGTACAATTTCAACCAACGAATTCATCAACGCGTAAGATCCATCATTTTTACATTCATTTTGTTTCGATCCTTTGCGCGTTTGTTTTTTCTTGTTCTTTTTATACTTTTCAAAATTTTCTTCAATTTTTTCAAATGTACAATATGGAAAGAATCTTTTAAACGAACATGTGTATGTGATTGTGTTAGACGTCAAGCTAGCGTGTAAATAATAATCATCGAAGCATGCAGTAACTCGATGCACGTGCGACGAACATGCAACGGGAGTCCGTTTACGGAGATTCGATACGTGATTTCCGGGAGGAAACGAATGTTGTGTTGCCTTTTTTCTTTTCTTTTCTTTTCTTTTCTTTTCTTTTCTTTTCTTTCTCTCCTTTTTTTTTCATTCATTGAATAACAAAATTAGTTTATTTTTAAATCGATATTGTAATGAAATTTTCGGTTTGTAGATCTGTGCCGTACCATATCGTGTCGTGCCGTCGTTCTATTTCGTGCCGTGCCCCTCATTCCTATCAGCATTGTAAATAATGTTTGAGACCGATACCGAAATCTTTTCCATGAACTTTATCAGAGAAGATATTGCTAATAAGAAATTTCTTTTGATAAATCTTACCAAAAGTATTCTTAAATTCTTCGAATTTTAAATCGTCGTTCGTTATTTATAATGATTTATTTCAAATATTTCATATCTAATTGATAAGTATTGTATATTTATATTATTTTATTATTATTATTATTATTGTTATTATTGTTATTGTTATCATTATCGTTAGAAAATCAACATAGACAGTTTCCTCATACTTTAATTATTCAATTATTATTTTTCTTTCTTTTTCGGTACCTTTTTTCAAACGAGCATTGTTAAACGCGTCAAATGTGTGTGCGTGTCCGAACAAATTGGCGGGAATATTTGAACAGCTGTTACCTTTATAGTATTGTTATAAACACGTTATTATCGACCTTGCACGATCTGTTAGTCAACACTTCTCGCGCGTTCTTTTGCCAGTAATAAAACAAATCCGATATCGCGATATTAGTTCGTAAATCGAGTAAAATAGTATATATATCTTTTCATTTCTTATTATTGAACCTTGTAGTTAACTTGTTATACCGGAACTCTCAATTGATAAGGAGCCTTTCTTATCAATAACATTTAACATTGATAAAACTTGGAGGAGATAAATGAGAAGAATACTTGAGAAGAGATTTTTGAAAGTTTTCCTTTCGAAAATATTTCTCAATTAAAACTCGATACTTAAAACGTGTATTTTGTTAAGTTTTCATTATTATAATTAACTTTTCATAATTTGTAACGGCAAAGGATCGAAAGAAATTCAACGAAAAAAAGAATTGTTTTTTTTTTTATTTTAATTACGTACTTAAAAAACCAATGAAACAATAATTAACACGTTGACTGGCACAATAGGAAAAACCTATGTGAATTATCTACGATTGACGTTATTATATTGTTTTATATTTGATCTTAAAATCATGACCCCTTATAACAAAACGCGTACAAAATTAGGGGGTGACAGTCAACGTGTTAAGGGTAATCAAAACAAAGGTCAATTTTTACTCACAGCTGTGCGAATAATTGTGACAGTTTGGAGGAAGTGATTAGAAGACGGAGGGAAATCTTCAGACGGTCTATGAGACCTTTCGATTTTTATGAATGAGCGTCGACAGAGGATTAAACATGCTGCACAAGCATGGAAGCAAGTCGCTGCAAAGTTCCGTCTACAAGAACAGTAGGGGTGCCTTCTTGAAATCTGTAAGTTCCCCGTGTAAATGTTCAAATCATTTTTGTTCCTTTTGTTTCTTTTTTTGTACGTGCCAAATCAAAAGCTAGCTTATATGTGTTTTTTGTGTCGTACGATTGTTTCGTCGTATCACGTATGAAAAGAAAATCCTTAAATAAAAGGAAATGATGTCTGAGATAAACAGCATCGTTGTCGATTTGTTTGCACGTCATTACAAACATCGATCACGAATCGTTAAAGTAATTTAATCATTTTTTCTTTCTAGTTTTTTCTTTTTTTTTTTCACAAAGGAACGCATACTTTTTGTATTACATTGAAAGATGATATTCACGGATGACATCATCGTGCAATTATTCGAGTAGGTGTTTTAAAAGAAGAGAGAACCGATACGCTCAGAGATAACGACGGAATCGACTTTAGCAAACATTTGTTTCGGAAGATATTAGAAGAATCAGGGGATGAATGGAAGAAGAAGGATGAGGGAAGAATTAGACTAGTGGAAATAACAAATTGAACAATTTTTCTTTGATCGTGTTACATGTTACATATTATTATTTTTGCGTGTGTTACATAAATCCCTAATCTGTAGGTATTCCAAGGTGTAATTTAAATATTCATCCATTCTCTCTTCGGTATGCCAATGTATCATCTGCACGTGACCGTTGGGAATTTAACTTAGGAAAACATTAAACATCGTGCTCTTTTGTAGTCTCTTGGCGAAGCAGAGATTCATGAATAAGTGGGCTGGGTCCAAGTATTTCGTTGCATTCGTTAAATCCTTCCTCTCTCTCTCTCTTTCTTTACATCTTTATTATCGAGTTCTTCAATTTTCGCAGATTACAACGATGTTATGTGACATTTATGACAAATGTCAGGCTACTATGACAATTAAGATTATTGCAATATATTGAAGAAAATAAAAATAAAAACAAAACAAAACAAAAAGAAAAAGAGAATCGTCTTATTATCTAATCGACATTATGGACAGGGATTCTCAAGAGTATGACATGTGATGATTGTACGTTAGGTTAAGAGAGAGAAATAAGAGATATCCAGTTATGAGAACCACTGAAGTTCGTTCTCTTACGATCTAATCGTGAAACGTCACACTCGTGGACTATGCGTCATCGTTCGACTCTCGCAAACGAGATTCGCACTTGTAATATCTGACGAGCAATCAAGACACCACGTCACGATCCGTTACAACAACGTGACATCATCGGGTTAAAACGACGCCGATGCTGTTGTCCATGCCGTCGTCGTTCGTACCGTCGACGTTCGTACCGTCGTCGTCCGGTAACGTCGTCCGGTAACGTAGTCCGTGCCGTCGACGTTGTATGTTGACCTCTCGTCTCCTCCTGTCTGGAGAGATCAAATCCTGGTCATCGCGTTTCTCCTCGAAGAGACACGCTTTTACACACAAGCACGCATTCGCAATACACACACATACGCGTATATGTATATACTGACTAGGTCAGGTTTTCATTCCCTCTTCTTCTTCTTCTTCTCCTCCTCCTCTTCCTCCTCCTCATTCTGTTTCTGTTTCTTCTCCTTCTTCTTCTTCTTCTTCTTCTTCTTCTAACTCACAACGATGAGTAATCATTGTTGATTGTTGTGATGACTTATAAGACTCATTTGAATCAAACGATCGACTCCTCTTTTGTGAGAATTTCCTTAGCACAATATTCGAGAGAGAAAGAGAGAGTTTCTTTCTCTCTTTTCGAAGATTCCTCAAACCGGTTTTCATTTTACCTTTCTAGAAAGAAAGGTATTCTCCTTTTTTTTTATCTTTATTTGTTTAAAACGAACTCGAGTTAAAACAGATCGACATCGAATCTCTAGTGAAATCTCAATGTATTCAATTTTCATACACGACTAAGGATTATGATAATTCAGAGATTTGAAGATTTAAAGTAGGATCTTAATAAGTTGTTTATTTCTTTCTATATTCTAATACAATTGGCCTTGATTTAGAAACTGGTTTTAGACTGTGTTCTACTTAGAGATGCATTGGTCAATCTTTTTCTTTTCGATTTTGATAGATACATACGAGTACCGTGAATTTTTATTCAATATTATAAATAAGCGTGTGAAATGACTAGATTATTGTACGAACGAAAGCGGAAAATTTAAAACGTTCTTTGTTCGAAAGAAGAAACTTTGTCTGACGGAAATTGGCGGGGCTTTTCAAACGAGTATGGGCAACATAAACACACTTTCCTCTTTGTAAATCCACGAACTGGGAGAGTTCGCGGGATGATTTTAAAAGAAGATGCTTCGGGATTCTATTCGTACTGCCTGACGCAAGCGCTTTTCGAAATGTTGCAAACAGGTTAAAGAAGTGTTTCTCGGTAGAGTGCTCGATACTTTGGCTTCTGTCCCCGGTATTCTCGGAAGCATACGTTAGTTCCTTCGTTCCTTCGTTCAACGTTAAACTCTTTGGATGAATACTTACGTGTACCGGTTTCCATAATAAGCTGGTTTGTCTTCTCTCTCTACCTATCTACGTATCGATCTATCTATCTATCTATCTATTTATCTATCTATCTATCTCTGTCAATTGCGTTGCGTAATACAACTCGTCAATAGTTTGTACATCAGTTCTCGGTTTATCTCAAGTTGATCGATCGATCAATCGATCAAATATTTGTTCATAATTATAAAACTTATTTGCACGTGAATAGAAAAACACATTAAATATTCGAATGAAATTGTATCAACGCGCGCGATACAATTTTATTTGATTTTTTCTATTCATATATTATTTGAATATATATTTAAATGATCAAGAATATGAACTTCTCTGATAAGTCTCGATCATGCGTGTATCCGATCTAAATGCATTTATGTAACGACCTTTGTTAACTTTGTTGCACTAGAGGAATAATCGAATGAAATGTCTGACTATTGAATCATTCGTAATGTAAATAAAATAAAACAATAAAAAATAATAATGGCATTATTTGTCGAATAATTATGCGATTACATGGATGGGTAGATCCTTTAACCCAATGTAACATATTGTAAGATAAAACGTATTTTTCAAAGCTTATCGAACAGAGTCTCCAATACCAAATGCCGTGGAATTCCCTGTCGTTCCAGTTGGTCTCTTTTCAATCTATACTTGTGTGCGTGCGTGTACTGTGTATGTATGCGGATAAGTATATATGCGTGCATGTTTAAGCCGTAGAAGTTGTACGAGCACGTTCTCCTTGGGTACTCCACAGAAGATCCCTTTGTTCCGTGAGCTGGCATAATATTCATGTGTGTACATTCACGTATGCGTATGCATACGCATAGAGAATATACTTGCTTACATTATACATTACGATAATATTCGGGAGTTTGAAATACGATCGATTGTTTTTATTTAAAAAACAAATCATCGATTATTCGCGTTTCGATAAGGAAAACGTGATTATTTAATTATAAACGTTTAATCGATATGCTAATATCGTCAGAGAGAGAGAGAGAGAGAGAGAGAGAACAAAAATATAAATAGATGTATATATATATTATGCATATTCGAAGAGAAGATTATTCGAGGCCAATCGAAATCTGGTTGAAAGATAACACGTAGAAGAGAGATTATGTAGGACGTTGAGAAGAAACTCAGAAACACGATCGTACGTACACGTAGATACACACATATATATGTATATATATATAGTTGCTTATATACGAACATATAACGATAGTGTCACGAAGAGACGTCTCCGAATCGGCTCTTTGTGTCTGGCAACAGCCAAGACGCCTACAGCTGTCTGCCAATGCTCTCGGCGACAGAGACCCTTGATACGTCCAAGACGCATACTCGATTAAATACCAGTCCTCTGAATTTTTCACTAAAGATTTTTTACTTTTTATCCAAACATTTTAATTATATCGTCCACCGATTCAAACATAAAATTGTTTTGCACGCGTCCAACGAAGCACGTGATTCTTCTTATCACATTTTTGTATTTGTTCAATCAAGCGTTAATGTAAATACGTCTCATCGTGATCAAGTTTTAATTTACATCAAATTTTATTACGAAATTCGCAATTTTTCAGAAAGAAATTTGTTGTTTTTATTGTATATCAAAATAGGATAAAACGGTTAGATTAGATTGAATGTCGCTGACCCATTAAGGGACTTTCTTTTTCGTCCAACGCACATTCGTATTTTTCAATTCTTTCTCTCTCTCCTTTTTCTCCCCCTTTCTCGTACATATCTCTCTCGCCGTTGGAAATCCCTCGGCCGTTCGTTCCTCTCACGCTCCCACTTTTCGTTTCCTTTCTCTCTCTCTCTCTCTCTCTTTCTCTCTCTCCTACTATTCCATGAGACAAGACATGTGTGAAGGTTTTCGAGGACACCCAGTACACGGTATGCTTTCGCCAAAATTCCACACATTCGAACGAACCGTCGTGTTCTTAGACACCTTGTTAGACCACATTCCACTCTGTATTCCCCCTCTTTCTCTTATCCAGTCAGCTGGTCGCTCTTTTTCAAAGAAATAATGATTGACGATACGTGTCCATACTAATCTGACTCTTTAAAAAGCATACCCTCGATCCTCATAGAACATAACATTCTTGATCATTCAAAACAATATTTTACTGTAAGAATAAAAAAAAAAAAGAAAAGAAAATAAAACTTTCTACGATCTCCTAACGGTATACTTAACTGCATAAAAAGATTGAAAAAGAAGAGAAATAAAGATAGAAGGAGATACCAAGAATAAATTTATTTCAAGCCCGACTAAACACCATACGACTATGTTTATAATCCTTTTCCTTAAGATTCAAAGTGGGTCGCCGATAAAACGTTAGTTCGTGGAAGGACTCACACTCCTCATTTTCTTTCCTTTTTTTTTTTCTTTTACGAGAACGCATTACGCAACGCGTTATTCACTTTAAAAGTTTCATTCATAAATCTCAGACGTTGGTTGTTCGGTTGTTATTGCGTGGAATTCTACGAAGAAAAGGGACTAAACGTGTCCGGAATATAATTATAATTTCAAGAGAAAGATAACGCCGGAAAGAAATTTCATTGAAATTATTTTCAAAGACAAAAGAGGAAGAGGAGACACGTGGGGTCGGAACGAAAAGAAAAAGAAATGTCTTGAAAAAGGCGCGTGTTGCGCGCGCAACTGTTCACGAATTCCTTAGTTACGGCGACCATCGGCAGAGTGCGCTAGGGTCGCGCGCATCGCATCCAACCGAGTAGGAGATAGTCAGTGTTCTTCCGACCGTCCACGTTGTCGCATCTCGAGGTCAACGGCAGTTTCTATCTTTTTCTTTCTTATTTATATATGTATATATACATATATACATAAATATGTGGACATATAGATAGGATAGATAGATAGATGCATATGTATTTATATATGTACGTAACGCGAGTTCTTTCTTCGTGCAAAGTTAACATTATATGTTTCTACTAACCGTATACGTAACATCGATTTATATATATATATATATATAACTCTCTTTTCCTCTCTGTTTTATTTTCAATCAGTTAAGCAATAAAAATCAATAGATCATGACGATTGGTTATTATAATATAAATGAAATGTTTTCGTCGGAAGCGTTTATATTCGAATGTCGAGGTTAGATCGCGAACATCGTGGCTCCGAAACGAAGAAGAAATTTCATCGTGAAATTTCGAACCAACGGATTGTTTCTTCCTCTTTTACGTGGGGACGAGAATACATTGCCGTCTAAATGCGCATTATAGTGAGTACAATATATCGGTGCTTAAATAAATTTTCTTTTTTTGTTTTTCTTTTTTATTCCCCTCCCTCCCTCCCTTTTACCATCTTCCTCTCGTTTCCTTTCTTTTTCTACTTATTTTTCTTTTTACACTCGATAGTACTTACTACTTACATACTCACGATTTGATAGATTGCCAAATGGAATGACTCGAACTCGAAATGTCTTTCCGCATTTCTTTTTTTTCCTTTTTTTTGTTGTACGAATCATACAACACGCACGCGCACACACACACATACACACTACATACACAAAAAACTCGAAAGATATTAACATATCTTCTCAGAGAATTTGGGGTCAGAGATCGAATTTAACTGAACGATACAAGAAAGCGTACACGCATACACATTCATACTGAAAGAGATATACACGCGAATATTATAATCATTTTTTCATTTCTTATCTAAATAAACCCAATTATTTTGATTAATTTTTTGTTCCACAATAAATAAATCATATAATTATAAACAATTAGTATTTGTAATTACTTAAATACTTATACATCGATCACCCTGTACATATGAAAAGTAAAATCGATGAATGATTCTCTGTTTTGTTGTTGGTACGCAAATATTTTTATACATCTTTGTTTGACAGCGTCAACGTTCAGGGTAATCTTTGACAAAAAGATAATTACAGGTAACGACATTATCGACAATTCCATATTAATAAAAAAAAAAAGGTCGAATTGGACGAAACGATAGAATTATTGTAAAAAAAATCGATTGTATCTCTATCGAGAATCGCTAGATATGCATAATATGTCGTATCGATTTGCGGGAAAGATCCGGGTTCGAATGTGACCGCACGAGCTTTATAAATTCAATTTTTTTCTTTTTTAACTAACACACACACATCTATACATATATACATAGCATACGCGTGCACGCGTTTACACATACACGTGGGTGTTTGGATTTGCATGTTTCACAAGTTTAATGGAGAGTATCGCATTTTGCGCTCTGATAATTTAACTCGCACGTACTTCTTCGATAGATCGATTTAATAAATATCTATCCTCGTATTATTGTACTAAAAACAAAAGTGTATTGGAAAAACAGACAGGGAGAGAGTTTTTAATTTTTTTTTTTTTTTTTAATTTTTTCTTTTAATATTGATCGATCGTTATATATACATATATATATATATATATATATATATATATATTTTGGCGTGATCGTTTTATTACGCGCTCGTGTGCAATTTATTTCACGTTATTGATCATTTCACGCTCTTGTTATTTGTTATTACAGATGTCGGAGTTCCCAGTGGAGGGGGGAGAAAACGGGGACATGCAAGCGGTCATGGAAAACTTTCAAAAAAAGAACAATCTGGTCACTGGCCGGACCCATGTTTCCCATCATCCACAAGTTACTACTTCATCACAGGTTGTTCCTCCATTTTAAAACAAAAAATTCATTCCATTTACATTAGCATAAGACACGTTAACACATAATCTTTTCGTTATTATTTTGACCTAAAAAATAATCCTTAATCATTGATAGTAAATTAATAGTTTTGAAAAAAAATAAAAAGAGAGAGAGAGAGAGAGAGTAGTACATTTATTTTACATTTATTTTAATTATGATTATTTTACAAGCAGTAATTGTAACAAAATTTTTTTATTGAGATTAATGATCGATTAGTATTATCGAATACTTAGCAATCGAGTGCAAACATCTGTGTAAATATTTCGTGGAACGAATGGGTTTTTTTTTTTTTTTAATTTTATTTCTTTCTATCTTTTTTATATTTTTCTCACACGAAAATATATTTAAGTATGGACGTGGACCAAGTCACAAAAAAGGGAGAGTGAGAAAGAGAGAGAGAAAGAGCTGATTTTTATGCACCCGGCGCCTAACCAAAAGAGAAGAAATATTCATTCTCGTTAAGCCAAAAGTACATCCTTTGCTATCGAACTTTCTATTTTAAGATCGCACGAGTCGAAACGACCTTCACCGTAAGAAGAGTCGCGACGTTTTATTCGCCTACGTTATTTCTTGACCAATTCCAACTGATTTCCCGAACAATCGCTAAAGTTTTTACTTTCCTGTATTATTTTAAGAATTTCATTATTTCTCATTCACACATTCAGAATGTATAAAAAAAGATATATATATATATATATTTTTCTGTTAATAAATGTGAAACTTTGAATAGGAAATACAAATGATAAAGATTAAATAATAAATATCATTTTTGTATTAATCTTGCCTCGTGTCTAGCACAATTACTCTCGTTTATTATCGATTATGCAATAGTGCAAAGTTCGCATGACTCTGTGTTACGCCCACCAATTCATGTGTGTCTCTTTTATCTTATATATTAGATTCTTTTATAACTATATTTAATGCTTTCTCTTACTGTGAAATCCATTGATTCTCGTATTTTTCGAAATACATAATAATTATTTACAATGTAAATTTTATCAAGCAACAATTTTCAAATGAAACGTTCCATTTCGTTAAATTCAATGGAAACAAAATTATTAAACAGATCAATTTCTTCTAATTAAATTTACACAATATCCAAATCATCGATTGCTAATAAGTTTCTTCATAAACACGAGCCAATTCATTCGTCGAATATTTTCATTGAAAATATTATGAAACAGAGATACGAAGATAGAAACAAGACATTTTGAAGTTGAAGATCACTTTAAGTGTAATCGAATACCAACCATTCACGTTCATGTTTTTTTTTTCTTGCCATCATTTTTTCCTCTCTTTTTCTTTGCTTTTCAAGTGTTGTACTTTCATTCGAGAAAAACATTGCCATATAATTTATCTTGATTTTCATTCTCAAATATCTCGGTAACTACTTACAATAAGCTTTAAATGAGAACATTGGCACTTTCTTGTTTTTTGTTTAAACATTCCAACAACTCAATCTTTGGTAACAGCTTGTCGAAAATGTTGCTTCTTTGGCTACTCACCAAAACAATCTTCTACTTTGTCTTTGATTACGTTAGAACGTCAGAAATCTTCTAAGTCCATTTATAAACTTTACGCATGTACAATAATTAAATAAAAATAACAAAATAAATGACATTTTTATTCAAATTATTATGAAATATTTGTGTTTTTATAATTGTAGTAAAATTCGTATTTGCATTGTATAATAAATAAATAAATTAATTAATTATTCATTGTAACAAATGGTTATGAATTTTTTTAACAATGTTTTGGCACAAGAATATTGGATCAAATATCTTTTCTCTATTTATAGTACTCAAATAATTGCCTTAATTTAATCAAATTAGTCGACAATTCGAAGGACTCGGTACTAAAAGATATTTTACTTTTGAACCCTTCTTAAAATAATGTTAGAAGGTTATAATTACACTTACTCGGTTCTGTTCCAAGCACACCCTCTCTCTCTCTCCCTCTCTCTCTCTTTGGATTCTCTTCTCTTTCTTGGGACTCGAAGTAGGCATTTTCTTCTTCCTGAACCCGAGTTCTCTCGTCCGAGACGATATTTTACTACCTCACTGCGGTAGGTCTCTTCGTCTCGTTAAATTTCTTTTACTGTTGTTGACTTTAAGGATCGGTTAACAAAATGCGCTTGTTAAAAAATACAATAAATTTTCATTCATTTTAAACTATTGTAAGGATACGTGGTGAAAAGAGTTAAGTAACCTTTCTTCGTGCATTTACGTAAAATAGAAATATAGATGGATTATTTAATCCTGTAAAAATAGAACATTGTAATAATAGCAGCAATGGTATATGGTTCATTGTATGAAATATAGTTGTACGTGCGTGCGTAGGTGTGTCTGTGTGCTTTCAAATTTTTGGAAGAAATAGAAACTTCATCGAATCGAGACCGTGAAAGAATTTTGAGATCACAGGTTATTCTGATTTGGATGATTAGAATAATTTTGGGAAAATGAAAGAGATTCGAGCCAGAGAGACTCAAGTAAAATAACGAGAGAAAGAGAGAAAGGAAAAAAAAGAGAGAGAGAGAGACAATCATATACACACATATACACAAATACGATTAGATAGAGATGAGTAGAGCAATACGCGTGTGACTCACCTCACGTGGATCTTAAATAGAACGTAAACGACTTTTAACTCGACAGATGCTAACGACGAATCAGAGCCAGAGCAGCAGCAGCAGCAGCAGTAGCAGCAGTTCGAGCAGGGTGAAATCCTCCCAGAGGATTTCCTCCCTTTCTACATCTTCCTCGTCGAGTGAAATGAAGGCTAGCTCTATGAAGAGCGATCTCACCGAATTAAAACGTGGTATCTCGGAGATGAAAAATATGTCCTCGAATTTTTCCCAACGATTACGTAGCAGCATGGAGAATCTCGTTGACAGGTAAATACACTTTTATTTTACAAACTTTCATGTCAATTTATTTCGCTTTCATTTATTTTTAAAATAAAAAACAAAAAGAATATTTAGAATATATGAAAAACGGCTAATACTTAACTTCCTTGTTTTCTACTTTTTTTTTTCTTTTTTCTTTTAGAGACGGACCTGTTGCCGAAGAAAATGATTTGACCGAACCACTGGTAACATTCCCAGATCCTGACACCCCACCACCTTCCACAGGAACTGTAACTTTGACAGGAGGTTCACCGTCACAATTGAGTTCTCTCAATTCGTTGAACAATCTTCACAATATGAGTCCACCGATAAATATGCCGAATATTACGAATATGACGAGTATACCTGCTGGCCAGGAAACTATGAAATTCGAGCAGAAGAAAATGACGAGTGCGTCCAAAACGAAGGTCAGTGAAATGTTTTTTTTTTTTTTTTTTAGTGCAATGAACGTACGATCAACAACAACAAATATCGACATGACGAGAATCGTCGTAAAATAATCATCTAATAAATAAAATTAAATAAAAATATCAATCGTGACCTTCGCGTTTAAATAATAATCATTAAAGATCATTATAGATCATTCTAACAATTTGTGTAATTCTAAGTTTACATATTCTCTTTTACGACTCAGAGCAATTAAATGATTATCCGCGTGCCAAGATATATTTTTTTCTCTCTTTCTCTCTTTCTCTCGTAGAAGAAATCTAAAGATCTAACATTAGAACGACGGATCTCGATCGGTTGATCATCATCATCAGTTCGTAGATCGCACGTGGAATAATCGAGCATAGCAAACGACTCTCGAAGAACGTCAAACAACGAGGCAGAGACTACGCAATGTTTAAAACCCGAGGTGTGGTTTCCTTTACGTAGTCTAGGTCAAGGACTTCGACTCTTCTTTTTTTTTTATTCTATCTCTTTCTTATAATTTATTTCATTTTTTGTTACATCCTTATTTTTTTTTCTAACTCACCAGTTGTCAACATCGATCGTATTATCGTTCCATTTTTATTATTATTTTTTTTCGTCGATCTTTCCTCATGATTATAAATTATTAACATATTGATCATGATCTTAAACAATTATTTCTATAACATTTTAATGAATATATTATTTAATTGTATTTATTTGTTAATGATTAGGTCGTTACCGATGGATTTAGTGCCGAGAAGGCAATAGCTAACAGTGCTGAAATGAGAGCACTGCAAGCAGGTGATGTTTCTTACAAGGAACAAAGTGCATCGACTGCAGCAAGGGCACGCGTTGAATTGGACGGTGTTTCTGCTGAAAAAAGAGTCGCTGCTGCTAGGGTAAGTATCCACACATGTATAAATATATATAATTATTTTATATTCTAATATTTATAAACACAATAACGTGTCTTGGATTCATAGTGTGGAAGAGATTCGTGAATGAACTTACAAACGATCATATAATTAATTATTTTGCATTTATTTCTAATAAGATTAAATGTTTTATATTTAATCATTTCATTAGTACATATTTTGACGCGAATATTTTTTTCATATTATAATAAATTTGTTAAGATATTGGTTAAACGTGATGAAAAATTGTCTGTTGTTGTTCAAAAGCATTCATTCGATATCTCTGTTATAACGCGATAATAGGCGGAAGGAGGATTTATTTTCCATCGAATTTAGCAGTCGTCGAACTTCTCAGCTTGGAATGAAATGATTACACCGGCAAATGTTTTCAACCATTGCGTAAGATATTTCTTTCACGCGTCAGAGCTTTCCCAGGTATTTACGTTTCATCGCTTTTCTATATTTAGATGATTTTAAATTGAAAGTCAGTCTCTTGGTGTGTCGGTATCGGCTACGTGGCTCTTGAGTCAGCTTTCGAATGCTTTTTGAATCCCAGCCAATGACTTCTCGATCACTCTCGATAGATACAAATATATGTTATGTATACATATGATGATGTATATATAAAAGCAATTTGATCATTAGCAGCAATTGTATAGAATCTTCAATAATACCAGATGTTTATCGAGTAGGTTGAACGTTCATTGATCAAATATTTCTACGAACCCCAATTCACTTTGACGTATCCTTGAATTTAAAAAATACATTCAGAAAAAAATTTTTTTTTAATCTCAGTACAAACGATTTTTACATACAAATGTATACATCTATATATTGTGTATACATCATCATATTGAGATGAATCATCTTATTTTCTCTATCAACGAGAGATACTTTTGAAGTTTCCCGCAGGATGACGCTAGAATGTAAAATGCTTAGGTTTGACCATGCGTTGATGGTCGAAGTTACCCCAACCGGTCGATGGAACTCGAAGCACTTTATTGATTTTCTAAAAAAAAGTTCGTTGAAATTCGTAAGTCTGGTGGGTGGTCCGGTGGGTGGTCTGGTTGAGCTATGGGCTTTTCCCGCATTGACCTTGGAATGTCTAACAAACAAATTGGTTTCTACGGGGCGTGTTTCCAAAGCCACCCACCTACTCCCATTTCAACCGCCACTCAGGGGTAACTTTAGTGAAAGCTTGGGGTTGAGTATTGATCGAGTTTAGTTGATAAGAGAACGCTTTCAGAGTACAGACAGACCAGTTTGTTGTTTGCGTCGATAGCTTACGTATGTCAATGGGACAACGATTTTCAAGGCTTGCACGAAGCCTTTTTCCTGTTTTAAGGACACGAAATATAAATGCGACTAAACGTATTCTGGGAAAAGATGATCGAGCCAAATCTATCGAAAGGGTAGGCTTTTTCTAATCTAAATTTCAATTTATTTCTTTTCTTCATGCAACTTATTGCATTGCGTGTTAGATAAAAAGAGAAGGATGTGTTAAAGGATAATTGACGTTAATCGGTGATTGTCATCTATCTCAATTAATCGACACTTTTCGATTACTATAATAGAAGTGAATTCTAAGTGAAAAAGTGATAGTCAACGTTCGGTTCATTAGCTTTGATTATTTCAAATCATATAAAAAGATGCTTCCAAATGTTTTCGTATGGCATTTGAGTTATGTAAGACACAAAAGTAGTGTTTGAAATATGTTAAAAATAGAAGAAGAAAAGAATAAACCGTAAAAGTTAAATTTCGCGTATCTATTTTTTTTTCTTTTCGCAACGTCATATTATTCTAGGCCCATTCAGTGAAGTGGTTTCTATGGTGGCGCAATCATTGAAGATTTCAATAAAATTCAAAGGAAATCTGCTTGCCAACTAGATGTTACTGTCACCGATATCTTCCCCCTTAACTCGAAATAGAACTCGGCCGCGAAAGACTCGGGTAAATTGCCAACTTGTAACCCCTCTTCTCTTATAGAATGCTTTCAAGATCCGTGCACGTTCAAGGTTCTATGTGGATCCAGTAGATTGCCAGAAATTGTCATCACCGGAATGATGTTATCTTCCTTGTATTTTCAATTTAGGCCCAACGATCCAAAGGCTTTTCAAGTTCAAAGAAAAACCGAATGATTTTGTTCACGGAAAGTAGATTGTTTCTTTTTTTAGGATTTTGTATTTTCCCAAATTGCATGAATAAAAATGTAGTCGGTTGTTCTTCAATTAGATAAATTGAAGAAAATTTAGTGATATTTTGAAAATTAAATAAATAATATTTTGAAACTGTTATTGTTATAACGACAATTTAACATTTGTCAGAAAGAGAAATTTTATACACGTTGAAAATGCTTACGACGATGACGTTTCTAAAATGAAATTCTAACTAATACAAAATAAACAGTTAGAATGTTTATTATAGATTTATTTTGTCTGCTGTTTACGCTTTTAAAAGTTCGCGGTATTGGTGTCACGTGACCGGTCAGTTTTCGCGCGCAGCGCGCAAATAGATGAAATCGTGTGTCCATCGACTTGACTTGCTAAGATTAGTACGTGTCTCGTCTTCGTTTAATACGATCGGTCAATCATACTTACGTGTGTAATTTGTTCGTATTTTGAGTTTCATTTAGCGTGGTTGTTATGAATATTTATAAAGATGAGCGTACCTTGGCCAGTGCATCGTGGTATATTGCAACGAAAAATTTTCGATGGTTTGAATTCGGTAAATTATTTTATTTCAATAAAATATTATAATGTGATCATTTGATTATTTATTTTGAAAATAAATTTTGTGTCATTTGTACAAAACATTAGAAGAATATGAGAAGTGTTTCATCATAAAATTAATTTGATTAAGATTAAAAGATTATTTTTATATATTTGTCTAATAAAAATAGAAATTAATGTGAAATAATAGGAAGGAATTAAAAAACAGGAAGTATGTGTAACGCGGGTAGGATTTGAATGTATAACGACAAGAAAAAAAGGAAGATTCGTGACGAAACGCTTGGCTTATATTTAGAGAAATACGTCAGAAGGCATCGAAGAGGTCGAGATACATGACAGGAACGTTCAGATTGCTATGGAACTGCGACGGTTGTGCTTCTCTCTTTCCAAATTCGCCTACTCGTGATTTATCTGGAATTTCTCGAAAATTTTCTTCCTGTTTTTCTTTCTTTTGATTTGTTTTTTTTTTCATATTTTTTTCCGTTTTTTTCGCTCTCTTTATTTTATCTCATAACTCGATCATTCCTAATCATCAATTGCAATCAACTCTTATTTGTGAAAGTTTGACAAATTTCAAGAGGAAACGAGTAACAAGAGTTATAGTGAAAACATATCATGTGTTTCAAGGATTTTTTAATTCTATTTTTTCTTATTTTATATGTTTTTATATAATGTTAACGATACTTAATTAATGTTCGATATTCTTCTTGATAAATAATTTCGTGTTTTATTTAGCAATCATGTGTGATGAGAGGAAAATAAATCCCACGTTAGACTTGTTATCATTAATTTTTATTCGAATTAGCACGATTATTATAAGTCGTATATAATAATAATAACCTTCGATCGCTCGCGCGCGCGCGTATGTTAATATTTTCTTACACTTCACGTTGATTTTGGACAAAACTTTATTGCATCCTATGTTTGTTAACTTAATCTAAAATGCATCAAACTTTTTTTTGGTTTTTAAGCAAACTCTTCCACGAATCCAAACACTTTTACATTAGTTAGATATATACGCTCATGTTTGTATGTATTCTCTCTTTCGTTATTATAGGAACAGCGAAGCTTGAAGGCTGGAGATTTATCGCATCAAGAGAGCAACAACATGGCAGCGTCGACTATGAAGTTACAAAGTGACTCATTCAGTTCGGAAAAGGTTTGTACTTATAATAAATCGATAGAAATAAATTTATAGAAATTTTATAAATATTCGAACGGAATAATATATTATATTTCAAATAAAACGCATAAATCGAAATTTGTTTAAATTGGAACATATTTTACTCGAATACGATAAATATTTATATGTATACATTTGTGTTTATTTTTTTCTTTTTTTTTTTTATGCGCAATTTAAAAAACAATAAAATATTATGCTTGTATTTTTTGAGAGATCGGTGTACGAGAGAAAAATTTCGAGATGTTTCTTGAATAATAGAATATTCTAGGAAATGTTACACGCACGCGCCTCGTATACGATGAAAACATAATAAAATATAATGATTTCTGGAAATCTGGATATAAGATCTTATTTTCTTTTCATTCGTCACTTTGGCCGATTACCAAAGAATGCGTTTTTCGTGCTAACCATAAATCGTGTAGCCTTTAACAACGATTTCTAGACGAATCTACCTAACTTTGGCAGTCGTGCGTGTATCGTCGTACGTATCGAAAAGTCTTCTTCCTACTATCTGCGATCATATTTGTAAGAGAGTGCGCGCGCTTGTATTCAAATGCGCACACACACACATTCGTGTATATATATATATATATATATATATATACATATATTTCTCACAATTTCGAGCGTTTAAAGATTCACCAATTTAAACGGTGCCGAGGCAGTCGTCAGCCTTCAGTCTTTCCCGATTTTCTGAGCAACGAGCATATACGCGTGTCCAATATACACTCTGATACACAATATTTATTCTACACTTTGTTTTTTGTTTATCACGAAACGAAGAGACTTTGGTGATTTAATAGTGAAATAGTAGACTATAAAAAGAAAGAATTAATATAAAATAGTGGGTGTTTGTTTGTTTTGGCAAATGAAAAAGCATGCTACGAAAGTGGAGCCTCGATTCGAGAATGGTAATTTAAAAAACGTGCTCTTACATTAGTTAAATAAACAATAGAGATGTTTCATCTTCGCGGATAGTTTATATTAAAGTCTTCTTTTTAAAATGCATTCCACTATTGCGTCATTCGTGACAGAAATAAATTAGTTACGCAAACAGGATGTGACAATCGGAATTGATAATTTTATTTAAATGGAAAAGCTTTAACTGATTGTGTTGTGTTATTATGTTTTACAGAAGGCGATGGCGGCACAGCAACAACGTCAGACGGTAACTTCTTCTGGGATTTACAATCACGAGAAACACATGGCTTCTAGTTCGCAATCGAGCATAACTATAGCTTCGAAAGGTGTGACATCTAAATCATCGATGATCAGTGCAGCTAACGCGGTTAATCAATTGATGAATGGTATGAGGCCAGCAGAGGATGAACTTCTTTCTTTGCCATTGGACGATTTGGATTTGTTATGTTCTAAGTCGAATCCTCAAGATGTGGATCGTGCTATTACTAAATACTGCAGTTTCTTGGATAGTTTCGTCGAACGTTTGAAGGCTAACGACGGAAAGAACACGAAAGCACCATTATTGTTGAACAGAGTTAACGAAATCATCAGGAAGGCTTGGGCTGTACCTACTCATGGTCATGCACTTGGTTATACTTTGTGTAATACTCTCAGAACGAGAGGTGGTTTAGATTTATTGATGTCCAATTGTATCGCAAGCGATCAGGAATTACAATTTTCTTCGGCGAGATTATTGGAACAATGTTTGACCACCGAAAATCGTGCACACGTGGTGGAAAATGGTCTTGAAAAGGTCGTCAACGTGGCTTGCGTTTGCACGAAGAATGCCAATTCCGTTGATCATTCTAGAGTAGGTACTGGGATCTTAGAACATTTGTTCAAACACAGCGAAGGTACGTGTAGCGACGTTATCAGGCTTGGTGGTTTGGATGCAGTATTGTTCGAGTGCAGAAAGAACGACGTTGAAACGTTGAGACATTGTGCTGGAGCATTAGCTAATCTGTCGCTCTATGGTGGTGCCGAAAATCAAGAAGCAATGATCAAGAGGAAAGTGCCTATGTGGTTGTTCCCTCTTGCTTTCCACAATGACGACAACATCAAATATTACGCTTGTTTGGCTATCGCAGTTTTGGTAGCCAATAAAGAAATTGAGGCAGCCGTATTAAAATCTGGTACTCTTGACTTGGTCGAACCATTCGTAACATCTCATAATCCTTACGAGTTCGCTAAATCGAATTTAGCTCATGCTCATGGGCAAAGTAAAAACTGGTTGGAGAGATTAGTACCTGTATTAAGTTCGAAAAGAGAAGAAGCTAGAAACCTTGCCGCCTTTCACTTTTGCATGGAAGCTGGTATTAAGAAACAGCAAAGCAAAACAGAGATATTCTGTGAGATAGGAGCGATCGAACCATTGAAGAAAGTTGCCAGTTGTCCCAATGCAATAGCTTCCAAATATGCGGCTCAAGCCTTGCGTTTGATAGGCGAAGAAATACCGCACAAACTTAGTCAACAGGTACCACTTTGGTCAACGGAAGATGTTAGAGAGTGGGTCAAACAAATCGGATTTGCCGAATGTGCCGCGAATTTTGTTGAAAGTAGAGTGGACGGTGATCTTTTGCTCCAATTGACAGAAGAGAATCTCAAAGAAGACATTGGTTTAACGAATGGAATTAGAAGGAGACGTTTTACGCGAGAGCTTCAAAACCTCAAAAAAATGGCAGACTATAGTAGCAGGGATACCGGAAATTTAAATAGTTTCTTACAATCGATCGGTCAAGAATTTTCTATATACACTTACAGTATGCTCAACGCTGGCGTTGACAAAGATTCGATTAGGAATGTGTCGGAGGACCAATTATTGACCGAGTGTGGTATCGGAAATAGCATACATCGACTTAGGATATTGGATGCAATCAAGAACATGCAACATAATCAGTTCAGTTCCTGCGAAGACGAATCACCGAATAAATCTTTAGATGTGTTCGTTAGTTATAGGAGATCTAATGGATCTCAATTGGCTAGCTTACTCAAGGTTCATCTGCAGCTACGCGGATTTTCAGTCTTTATCGATGTCGAAAGGTTAGAGGCTGGTAAATTCGATAATAATTTACTACAAAGTATCAGACAGGCCAAACACTTCCTCCTTGTGCTCACGCCCAAGGCTTTAGACAGGTGTATACAAGACGGCGAGTGCAAAGACTGGGTCCATAGGGTAAGATTTCGTTTTTTTTTTCTTTCCAAAAATTATAAACGATGTTAAATCATTCTAACTAAATGTTTTATTTATTTACAGGAAATTGTGGCTGCGTTACAATCGCAGTGCAACATTATTCCCATAATAGACAATTTTCAATGGCCTGAAGCCGAAGATCTTCCAGAAGATATGCGAGCGGTTTGTCACTTTAATGGCGTACGTTGGATTCACGATTATCAAGATGCTTGCGTAGACAAATTAGAAAGGTAAGTTCTACGTGACTCGTAGATTTTGAATTCAGAAAATAAGGATCATATTATTTCTATAGGTTTATGCGAGGTGAAATTCCTGTGAGATCTGAGTTGTCTGGAGGTATACCAAGAAGTATAGCATCTAAAGACGTAACAGCACCTAGTACGCCAGGTAGCACAAATATCCGACAGGCGCCGAATTATCAGCGAATGCACAGCAATGAAAGCAGAGGTAGCGATAAAGATTCAACCGGTGGGCGAGATTGACTAGAAGGCCCGCCCACAGCTATTCCAAACAGGTAATTCTTCCGAGTCATTCCTTTCAATGCGCACGCATATACTCTTATAAATTTATACCAACAATTCAAATACTAA
Source organism: Polistes dominula (assembly GCF_001465965.1). The sequence continues at coordinate 1,803,577 of NW_015148991.1, read as the reverse complement.
CATAACTAATTTCTATTTTCCGCAGCCGAGATTATGAACCGCGATAAGACAATCACGATTAGGTTAGTTAGTGTACAAGATATTTTTTTTTGTTATTTATATGAATATTTAAAGTGCACCATTGTGAATAGATCCTTGTTCTCCACCCATCTGTTATGAAATCATTGTCATTCGTCTGTATTATCACGCTTGTACATAGGTTTTCATTTTAATGCATGTTTTATGTAAATTAGATCATTGTTCGCACAGTCTAATGTTCGTTAATAGTATGTATGAAATTTGGAGTAATCATCAATTAAATATTACTCAGATTATTAGATAATACTCTCCTGTTGATGGGACATTTTGTTTGTAATCAAGCTCGTATAGCATCGTGCACAATGAATTTGTAAGATACAAATTGAATTGTAAAATTCAATATTGAATTATGTTCATTGTTGGCTGTTATTGTTCTCTTCTCGATGCACAATATCGTCAACATTTCATTGTCTTTTATTTAGTAATTGTGTTTTTGTAAAGGACCAATGTTGCTTAAATGTATCTCGTTTAGTAATAGTAATAATTAATGGTGATCTAATAAAGATAATAACCAAAGATTATTTTGATCTCAGATTTAGAAAATCGTCGAGTCCGTCCCGTTGGTTAATGGGTTTACCACCAACGTCACCTCGATTGAAATTCGTCCACACGCATCCTGGAGGAAGTCCAGTACCACGAAGACCTCCGCGACACCCACCTTCTCCATCTACACGATCTCGATCATTAGAACTCTTAGATCAAGATGAGAAGAAATCAATCTTGCCAGTTGCTAAACCTGAACCAGTGCCAAGGCCAAGATCCAAAAGTTTGGATGGTCTTTTGGACGAGGATGACGTAGTTTCACACTTAAAGACTGAAGAATTGGATAAGGGGGAAGAGAAGAGAAACGATGAAGTTGACAACGAAAATCCAACTAGTTCTAATGACACAAATCAAACATCAAATTTAGAATCAACGACAGATGAAAATTTGGACATATCTCGCAAAACTCAACAACAAATCGAACAGTCCAATAGTTCTGAACAGGCGAAGGATAATACGAATTTACCATTACCTGTTCCACGTTTAAAAACAAAAATGTCTAGCTCTCTGTTGGAAATTTCTAAAGTGTCTAAGGAAGAGAATAATGAAAGAGTTTCGTTCGCGGAAAAAAGGAACGACAAAGAAGACGATTCAACGATGTTGTTGCCTAAACAATTAAACAGATGCACGAGTGCAGACGGCGAGATCGAATCGTCGAATTTAAGGGACGATCGCGAGGTGACAAATTCTCAAAACAGGCAGCAAACCATTGAGCTTTGTGATAATAGTGTAGAACCAATACAGGAAAGACTTATGACGATAGTAAAAGATAAATCAACATTGTTAAAAGCAAAGAGCTGTGGGGCGGGATTAGATTCAAACGAAAGTGCTTCGTCCAACGATTACAAAGCTGAAATAAAGGAACAAGGCTCGTTGCTATCTTTGCCGGCAGGAGCTGAGCCAAAGAGAAAAAGAAATTTTATGGACAAATGCGTTAATAAGGTGCGGTCTTTTATTAAGAGATAATAAATATCGCGACCTTCGATAATAAGTTCGCAGTGATATCAAGACTTTTATTAAATAATTTTACAATATTTCTTTTTCTTCTTCTTCGTTTCCTTTTTTTTTCTTCTTCTTCTTTTTCGTTGATACCACACCGATGTTAAATATTTTTTATTCATAATTCCATCAGAACGGTACTAGTTGTTAAAAAATGATTTATGTGTATAGAGAGTATATTTAAAGATAAAAAGAAAAAGAAAAACAAACAAAAAAAAAGATGATATATATGTACGAAATGTTCTGTACGTCTGTGTTTTACTGATGGAAATATGAATACTCGTTGAAGAAATGAAACTTCGTGTATAATGACAGACAGCATGAAAGTATAATGTTGTGCCTAAGATTAATGTGTCTTTGTAGAAATCAAAGCGAGACCAGAAAAACTGTTGAGATTTTTTATCTTCTTTATTTCGAAGAGATATAAATACAAATAATGGTCTACTTGTTTCAGGTGCCTTCTTTTATATTTCATTAATGAATTGTATTATATAAAAAAAAAAAAAAAACACTTAAAACTTGTAATTAGATAATATTTTAATTTGTAATACTATTTTCTATAGAACAGTTATATCTTTTTTTTTATTATCAACCGTACTCGTGTAACGAGCAATATTATAATAAAATATAAAGGTTGTTTTAAATGCAGCTAACTTTGAAAATAAAGGTGACAACTTTAACGGTAGTTTGCGAAATTTTTTTATTGTGTTGACATCATTTTTCTTTTCTTTTTCTTTGTTTTTTTATACATCATATGTTTATATTTTTATCTTACAGTCAATCTAATTTAAAATATATACACATATATTATGTATATAAAGTTTCAATGGATTGGATTTATGCATTTATAACATATATAATTTACCAATGTTTTGTCAAATTAAACTAATTACACCCAATTTATAATTTATATACACCTTTTTTCTTTTCATGTTTTTTTTTTTTTCAAATAAATTTTATTAAAATATTTCATTTAATTATATAATATCATATTAATTAAATAAATATATTAGATTTAATAGTTTTTAATTTTGTTATGTATTAAAATTTATATTTTAATAATTAATATATATTAATTCACTATAAATATAAAACTATATAAATCTGCTACATAAATATATATATATATATATATATANTATATATATATATATATATATATATATATATATATATATATATATATATATATATATATATATATACGTAGAGATTTATATAGGAATATAAGTCATCTTAAATTGAAATATAAAAATCTAAAAAAATATTTGTTATTTACACCGTAACCTATCGTCGAAAGGAGCATTAGATACTTAAAGTATCCAAGTTAAGTAAATCATTTTGTATATGTTATATACATAGTCACAAATTCACGTATTTACATATGTACACTGTAAACGAAGTTTTGCACTATTATCGAGAAATATTTATTCTCTCATGATTTTAATAGAATTTTTTTCAATATGTTCATATGCTTCGATTTCTTTCTACTGGACTTTTTTTCTTTAGATTTCTCTTTGCTTATTTCTGTCGAATCTATCGTAAGACTTAATGTACTTAAATTATTGAGAGAGGGCAAATATGGAATAGTTTCCTGATTTTCTTCCATATTTTCCTTTATATAATCATTATTTAATTTATTCAGAACTGGAATATAAGATGTAGTTTCCTTATTTTCGCTTTTAATTTCCTTCATATCTCCGTCGTTTAATTTATTTGGAACCTTGACGGAATCATTTAAATTATCAGAAGATGACAAACACGTAGTTAAATGATTATCAATTTTAATTTCTTTCGTCATATTTTCATTTTGTAATTTATTTGAAACTTGAATAGAATCTCTTAATCTTCCCCAAAAATCATATAAGCCGACTTTGGTATAATCAAGAACAAACATGTAGCTTAACTGAGGCGGTAATACACACTTTTTGTATATGCAGGGTATAATTTTTCTCTGACGCTTATCTGCAATGAAACAATTTATAAAAATTCAAATATATATTAAAACATAGTAACAATTGTTTATATAAAGATGTATTATAAACTTTTAATACCTACCAATGCTTACGGCTTGAGCATAGTTCATAAAAAATTGATTCGCAGAGCTCTTTAAAAAGTTAGGAGAGATTATTATGATCATTCTATTGCAACGCTCCGATATGAGAGTCATCACAGCCTCGTGCTCAAAACTAATTCCTCCGATTAGATCTCGATCCTTTATACAAAGCTACAAAAAATATTTCACGTTAAGATTATAATATCATTTGATATTATAATACAATTTTTCATGTTATTACTAATTAATTATCCTCACTTTTATATCGAAATTTTCAAGCTTTTTAATCATTTCATAAGCAAAGGCGATATCTTCATCTGCGTATAAAACAAGTGCATCGTATATCTGATTTTTCAAACCTCGTCTAATTCTATATAGATCATCTGTAATATATAAAATAATTGATAAGATAACAAAACATGTTATGAAAATAGATGGTATGTCATTTTGATACCAACCTACTGTAATTATTTTAGAATCAACGGTTTCTTCTATCGCTTCAGCCGTTGTCTGAGCATTTTTTATACTCTTTAAATATTTTTCAGTATCCTCTTCTGTAATATTAATTTTATATGTAACATTATATATACAACGTAACATGAATTAAGAACACGGGACAAAAGTTACCAACCAATGAATTCTTGAATATCATCAATAATATCCCACCTTTCAAGAGTAGATAACATACATTGAAAATTTGCTATGTTGTTGTCATTTGTCTTTTTCGCTATAGTATTTAGAATATATTCAGTTGGATCAGAATGCGATGACACAAAAGGAAGGAGTTCGCCTTTTATATTTGCTAAGTGAGCGAGGCCTCTCCAATCTCTGTCATAAAAAACATGATTTAATTAATGACTATGACATACCATTCTCATTAAAAATCTATCTTTCTTTTTTACAAAACAAAAACAGAGTGAAAATAAAATTAAAATTACCTTGGTAAACCATTATCACTTAAAATATATTTTGTTGGATTTAACAGATTAGAAATAGCATTTTTAGTTCTTAGAGACAATGCTGTAATTGGTACACTTGACAAATCCATTTTAGATTCTTTTTTTTAGAAAATTTATATAAGACAGTCACCACTCCAAAGTTAATAATTACTTTCTAAGAATAAAAGATTAACGGAAGTAGACATACGTGTCAACATTGAGTTCTACCTTAAGCCGAACACACATTACTTTAGCTGTCTCGAAAATAAAAATTGTTAATTAATACAATTAATAATTATCATTGTTTAATATTTATTTAAACAATGTATTAATTTATTACATATTGTTTATAGATACGAGACATTTTCATTGGATAGTGGGAGAGGTCGAAACGGAAGAGCCAATCAGCGAGCGGTACCAAAAACCAATTAAAAGCATAATAATAAAAATAAGAAAGAAGACGCCTGTTACGCAGTACACTACGTTTTATTTTTCTGCATTAATTTCTCTCATTGAATATATTTTAATTAAGGTGAATATTTACAGTAACTCATATAATAGAAAATTCTAACATTTAATAATATTTATAAAAATTCTACGACAATTCGTTTGTTTATAACCAAACTAAATTTGAAATAATCAAAATGTCTACATATTTTGATCAATAGATTAATTTTCTTATTAATTTTATTTTAATTTGATATTCTTATAGGTATAAAAAGATAAATATTATTAAACGATCTTTGTTTACAATAATTACATTTTCGAAAAGGGTTGAAGCAAGAATTCGTAAATTAATTCAAAAGTTGACCACGTGAGCGCTGTATCCGAATTCCCACTTGTTTGCAATAGTGGTTGTCATCTAACTTCACTTTTTCCGTTGATCGCGAATTGAGTACCAAAGAGAATCTCGTCGCGCCGTTTCACCGAGATAACGGCAGTGTGATTAATGTGATTGTTCTAAATGGAAAGTGCCAACAAATAATACATAATTATACTCTATAGTGTTAATTAAGGTGAGGATACATTTTTATCAACAACCCAAAACGAATAATCAACATAATTGAGGTTAACAACCATGCGAAGAATATATTTTTTTTTTTCAATATTCTTATTTGTCTGTTTCAGAGTAATTGATCTAAATTTCTAATATTTCCTATTAAAAAGATTAAATCTGTCGTAAATTTTTACTATTAATGCAAATTTAATTAAAATGTTTTATACATCATGAAATTCGCACGTATAACATTTCATTAGACATTGATAATTATGTTTATACATAATAATAAATTATATTTGACAAAGCGGTCATTATTATACTCGTAAAATAAAAAGTAAAATAGTAACGTTTCGCAATTTAATTTATCGTTTAAAATTACTCAGCTTTCTGAATTTAGATAAAACATTCTATATATTATGCGCTCATAAACGTTGAATTGTATTTGTGCGTCATCTTTCGGTAAAAAAAATAAATGTCAATGTTGCTTTGCATTTGTTGGTAAACGAAAAATTATGGCGGTAAAATTTAAATTCTCTTTTAAAATATTACAAAAATGCACTAATCCTCAAAACGTTTTCCTTGTATAAAATCAAACTAATTAGTTGATTTTGTGTTTTTTTTTCAGTGAGTGAATAATCGTAATAAGTGAAATATCTAAAAATGACGGAAGCAAAGCCATCGGGAATAAGACCACCTTCGAAAATTGGCAGACCGTGTTGTGCAATGCCACCAAGACCGGCTATTCCTCCGTCGTCGCCAAAAGCATCAGGAAGTAAGTAAAAAAAAAAAAAAAAGGAACAAATGGTTATTCTTTTGCATGTTTGTGTATTGCAGTTTAGTTCTTTCATATTTCACTCGATGTTATTAGGCTTTCTTTTTTCTTTTCTTTTTTTCTTTCTTTTTATGTCACCATATTTGATCAAAAATGTTTTTTCTTATATTTTAGACATATATAAATATTTAATATAGATATATTTTGTATATTTATACATACACCTGAAGAAAATAAGTAGTTAGCACAATAGAATTATGCTTTAAGAAAAAGGGTTGCTGCTAAGCTGTCTGTATATGCATACAAAAAGAGACCATACATTGTATATACAATGTAATATGAAACTGCAGTTACTTTATAATGAAAATATTGAAAAATAGTATGGAGACATATAAGATTAGTCGTTTCGATGAATTATTATACTCGTATCCATATAATATCGCTTTTGTCAGTCTCCATTTACAAGGTAACGAGAACAGATCACCAATCTACTACGTCACCTTACGTACGAGAATACGATACACGCTTGCGAGACCCTGAAACGAACCTGAACGAATGCTCTTACGAGTTCGAACACGCGAGCTTCTTGTAAGTCGTTCTTCCACCTCTCAACGCGGCGCATCTCACCTGATATAGGCCTGCTTAATATTGTTCCTGATCGATCTATTTAAACTGCAAGTACGATTTTCATTCTGCTGAAAATCTTGTTAAGCGAGAACAACTTTGGGTTTTTTATTCCTTTTTTCTTTTTCTTTTCTTTTTTTTTTTTTTTAGAAATATATTTTACACATACTGTAATAAAAAAAAAAAAAAAAAAAATATTGTCATACTCGAATGATTCCGAAACTTAACACGATTTTCAACCGGTTGCGTTCAAACGAGTTCCTAATCATCAAAAGTGAGTGTGTATTCGTTATTTTTCTTGGCTACAATCATAAAAGTGATATTTTACGATAGTATTTCGTGTAACATTTGAAATAATATCGTTTTATTTATTTTCATAACATGTAGGGTATATTTTAGAGATGGACTTGAATTAAAATAATATTTGTAGATTTTCACGTGTCATAGAAATTTCTTAATATTTTCATAGAGGAATCATGAGGTATTAGAAATAATCTAATTAAAAAAAAACAAAAAAAAAACAAAAGACTTTTAAGATCTCATAAATTACAAAGCCTTAACACATAAACAATTTAAAAATGAATTAAAACAAAATCAAATGTCTCAATTAAATTTTCAAAGGAATATAAATATTAAGATTCTTGACTTTATTTATAATTGTTGAATGAGTTTAAAAAAAAAAAAGAAAAAAGTAGGGTGAGGTAAGAAGATTCGCGAAGACTTTAACGATTGTATGCAAGAGACGTGTTAAAAAGAATCGCAATGAAGAGAAGTTGCATCGAGGGCACGTATCTTGCCTTATTCGATCATGTCCAGTGGTTTCCTTAGCTGAGAATCATGTCCAAGTAGGTAGCTTAAGGGGCGAAGAAGCGAAGAATAAGAAGAATGGAGAACAAACTAACGAATACACACGTTTACTTTTTCTCGATCATGACGCATGATACATGCATACATATATGCATTTGCTTATGCAATCCGTCTTATTCATTATATGCGTTCACATTGTAGTAGTTTCGATTTCGAAGCATTCGTTTCATCTTTCTCGATATGTTTTTTTTTTGTTTTGTTTTGTTTTTTATTGCTCATTATTCTCTTTCACTTTTTATTTATTTATGTTTCTTTCTCGAAATGGCATCTCTCCCATTGCGTTTGGTTCATATTTCGCAACGCGATAGGGAAACTCAAGGCAATGATAAAATTTATTTTCCATTTTATCCTTTCAAATCGGATCGATTTTACTTTATTCTTTTTATTCCTTTTTTTCTTTCTTTGTTTATTTACTTAATTTCAATGCAAGCAACTCCGTCTCAATTCGTTAGATTTTCTCTCATTTTATTTGATCGATTAAAAATAATAATAAGAAATGATAAAAGTTTTCCTTAGATTTGTGAACATTTCCTCGATAGATTGAAATCTTTTTCCCGGTAGTAGTCGTGATGTAATCAACATTCTGCTCCATGGTGTTCCGTAACTATGACACCATCGTCTAAATATGGAAAGATTAACGGTTTATGACCGTGTCCCTTGGTTATATTAGTCGTCGTTTTAACCTTCTTTTAATATTTATCCAAGTGTGAATTTATTATAGATCCGGTTTTTATAATACTTTTCTTGGCATTTTAAAACATCGTTCGATACAAAAATCGAACATCTTCTTTCATTTGACATCATCATCATCATCATCATTATCATGTTTATTTTTTTGTTGAAATGAAATGAAAAAAAAAAGAAAATAAATCAATTAGAATAATCGAATAATTTCATCAAACGCGTTATCAAACGAACGTCATCGTTCATTCTTAGAAATCACGATCACAAAATGAAGAAAATCGTTGTTATGCTAAGATGTTGAGAATCTCACGTAGATCACCGTGTTTATCCGTTCATAATCGTGAAATAATCTCGTTGAACATAGGCGCCGTCCTACGCACAAGTGCGTTTATGCGATTACTACTACAACGATTTATAGTAGATCTGATCTTATGGTTAGTATATTATTTCTACTCCCACGAGTACTCATAAATAATTCATTCGATATCGAATAGAGATAGACCCGGACATACCAGCGCGATTCCTTTTCTGGATTTTTGTTTTTTTTTTTCACCGATACACAACTTGAAAATTAAAATGAACGTCTCTTCTTCTTTTATCAAAAATTAGTATTTCCAAATCTTTCATTTTATACAATCGGTTATTATTATAAATAATTAATATAATCATCGTTATCATCATCGTAACATGTATATTTAATTATTAATTGTTAATTATCTATCTAACGATAAATCGGTTGTCATTATTACATAAATCATAAACGATATATCATTATAACGTTTAGTATGGTTCGACAGGAAATGTAAACAGTAAGACACATCATATTGTATTCCATTCGCATAATAATATTGCAAGGCGGTGTTAAATGGTCATACGCGTCCTGGTCTATTAAACGTACGTTTGGAATTAATCGATTATCGAATCGATCGTAGAAATACTACATACACACTCATACTTTCTATAGCAATAGAATAGATAGAAATGATCTTTATCGTTCAAGATAAATATCCTTTTGCGTAACGAGATTAGTATAAGGATTCTCTTGCTCGTTCAATTTCCGTTTGTAGATTCGTTGCTGCTGTGTGACAATTAACGTTCAGAGGAACGGATGCATGTAGCGGACCAGAGAAAAGATTAGATCGATTAGAAGGAAATTACTCGTCGATTGGTTAATTAACTTTCAAACGTATACATTGTTATGGTTCTACATTTTAAAAATACATTTGATATTTCATTTATGTTTTTTTTATTTTTTTTTTTTTTTTTCTATGATAATTCTATGAACATATACAAATCATACGCATTTAAGGGTTGAAAAAGAAATCAATCGAATTAAGGTTGAAATAAAATTCTATGGCTTCGTTGTTACACGTCCAAGCGCATGTAGTTTGTCGTTTTTAGTATGTTTTGCATTATTTTGCATGGCAACTCCTACCACAGACAGCATGGATCACCTCTGGGAAACGCATGGCCGTAAATTAAGTGAGGCTGGATTGCGCAGAGGATCAGGTAGGTTGGCTTTGTAGATTTGTATTTTTCTTTGTGTTCTTTGATTTTTTTGTTATTTTTTTTTATTTTTTTTTTTGTTATAGAAATTATTCTATTCTTAAAAGTGTGGGGTTTATCAATGTTGACTGTTCAATAAATTCATGGTTCTTTAAAAACTCTGCTATTTACATGGTCAGTATTTATAATATTAAAAAAAAAAAATATGCATCTCCGTGTACGTCTATATTTTACAAAATATTGACCAAGTAAATAGAAATATTTTTAAAAATGTATTTATGTATTTTTATGTTGCATAACTAACGATTTTACAAAATATTGACCAAGTAAATAAAACTATTTTTTAAACTGTATTTTTGTGTTGCACGACAAATGCATATATTTGAATTATTATCAAAGACACGCGTGATTTGAAATAATTGGTTAAAAAATGAGAAAAGTAATACATGTATATATATATAGAATAAAATCTTGTATAATAGATACTAGTGTCGTATTGACGGAGGACACGGACAGCTTCATAATAGGAGATCGAGTATGGGTTGGTGGCACAAAACCCGGTTCAATAGCTTACATCGGCGAAACACAATTTGCCCCGGGAGATTGGGCTGGTGTTGTACTCGACGAGCCCATTGGTAAGACAAATAAATAAAGAAGAAACAGAAAAGATGATAATGACGATAAAACGATGATGATGATGAGACAAATCTATTTAATTGGATAATTTAGGAAAGAACGATGGATCCGTTGCTGGCTGTAGATATTTTCAATGCGAACCTAAACGTGGCATTTTTTCACGTTTAACGAGATTGACCAGACAGCCTTTACCAGAATCATCATCGTCACCAATTCTAAGAACTCCTACGACTCCACCAGACAGTACAAGGGGATGTTTGATGAAATCCGTTTCACCCTCTTTGAGTAAGGATCGATGCCACAAATATTCGTCGCACGCATAAGATTTTCTTTTATTGTTGTCCTTCATCTTTCGATGGATGATACTTTTTTATTTTTTTATTTATTTTTTTTGCATGACCAACCAATATTATATATCGTGATAATCCCATGACATTTTGCTCTCAATAAGCATTTGTTTTTTTTTTGTTTTATATTTTGTTTATAAATGAAAATCATAATATTTAAGTAGATGATCTGTGTCTCAGCACATTAACGTAGAGAATACATGATGCACAATTATGTATTCGTAGAAATACATGATGCAGTTAGTTTAGATATTACTATGTAACTGCTATCTTGCCATTTAAGCAATTTGCAGTTGTCTGCAAATTTAACTGTCTCGCTACGCGTGCTATATTTCAATTTGACATTATTATTTATATTTTTTCCTTTTTATATTGTAGTTAATTATCATGTCAACTCCCCGAACTGATTTAACATTTAATTTCCCCTATACGTTTTAACAAGTTTCAAATAAATATATTAAAAAATAAATGTATTGTTTCAAACACATGTATGAGAACAGATCACGTGACACTAGCTTAAAATATTACGCAATATGTATTAGATATCTTTTCTTTTTTAAACAAACGAACAAATACAAAAATTGTATTTAATTCGTGTAAATATATAAATATCACCTAACACAAATATACGCAGACGCATCGACGACCAGCCTCTCGTCGACGGTGTCGCAAAGGGATCTGAAAATAGGTGAAAGGGTCATAGTATCCTCCAGTCAGGGCAGCAAAACAGGAGTACTTCGTTATATGGGAATAACAGAGTTTGCGTCTGGAGAATGGTGTGGAATCGAATTGGATGAACCACTTGGGAAAAACGATGGTTCTGTCAATGATAAAAGGTCGGCAAAAAATATTCGATTACATTTTCGATATCATTCGTCTACTTTATTTCTTCATCTTTTTTTTTTTATTATTATTATCTTAGAAATGTTGTCAAGCCTTCATCGATTAATAAATTCACGTATCCCCTTTGGTTATGCATTTGACATGCGTATAAGCACGACCTCCCGTATAAGGGTCAGTCGTTCGTACTCGAACTTTGCATAAACGACTAGTATTTGGGTCATTAGTGAAGAAAGGGTTAAAACAAAATCGATAAGGGTTTTAGAATTTTGAACGGGCACCTTAGATCGAACGAACTTTTTTTTTTTTATCGCTTTAAAATGTGTGCATACTATTGTTATCTGATAGTTTTCTTTTTCTTAAAGAAGAAATAAATAAGTAGAATGAAAATAAAGATATAGGGTAGGATACTATGAGGATGACGATGACCATGTGTAATATATTTGAACGTAGGTACTTCGAATGTCGACCGAAATACGGCCTGTTTGCGCCAATGCATAAGGTCAGTAAGTCACCCTTGAACAAAAGAACATCCTGCGTGGTTCACAGGCAGTCTGGTGTTGCAAATAACACGACTTGGAAGAGGACAAATTCTCGAGAGTCATTAGTCTCGGTTTCCAGCGTTAACAGCAGTATTGCTGGCTCGAGAATTGCTACAGGCGCTACGAGGGTAAGATTCAAGATGCCAGAATGACAAATTCGTCGCTAAAAAAGCAACATTAAAAAAAAAACACACACACACAATAAAAGAATAAAATTAGATGACAACGAGGACAACAACGAGATAAGATTATAAAAAGAGATAAAAGTATGATGAAGCGCTTTTGCACGAAGTCCTTTGCCACGGCAACGCACGCAGATGCTATTGCGTCTTTTCTTTTATCATTCTAGGCTATCCCACCCTCTCCACCCCTTTATTTTAGTTCGCTAAGAATTTTGGAGTACCTTATATATATATATATATATAAATCCGTCCTTTTTCCTCTTATTGTTACATTCAATTGCTATTAGTCATGTTAATCCTATTTCTTCTTATTGAAATAAAGGATTGATATCGTTTGTTTCGATTTTTGTTGAATGACATAGTCTCGAGTACTCGTACCTAAACAATTAATGTTCTAATCTGTCTAATATACATAAATGTATTAATATTTTAGATACAATGTAACAAGTATAATAACAATCGTAGAATAATTAATCGGGACACACTGTCATCGAACAAAATTCGAATCTCTGTTTTTAGTGATACGCTAATGATAGATTTAGTTGTTGTTAATTTATTATTTATGTTTCTCCCTATATTTTGTTTCAACAAAAGAAGAGTGTTTATGTATTGTTGTCCGAAGTGCATGATTGAATTTTTGTTGCATACAATATTCCAGCGGCCTGGTATGCGCACGTCGACACCCATTCAAAGTTCATTGCAGGTGAGAACACTATTAGTAACATATTAATGACATGTAATGAGAATGAATTAGTTTTAAGCAAAACAAAAAAATCAATCTAATAATAACCGAGCATATTATGATGGTATTCGGTAGAATTTGTAGTAGAATACTATTGAAATAAAAAGCGCCTTGTGATAATCTTACATATGGAAACCTAGCATAATCGTAATCACGATAGTTGATCCTAAAATTAGATACTTTTAGCGATTAGAAGCTACCTTTTTAATGTACATAATGAAACATAATCCACGTTTATTGTATTTATTATTTATTAATTGTAGATAGTTGAACAACAAATCTAGTTATCTGTGTGTATGTGTAAATAGTTTTATTTCATTGGTAGTAAAACAAAATTAGTTTATTGTTTAAAGAACAAAGTATCTTAGATTAAAAAAAAAAAAAAAAGAAACCATGCAAATTAGAAAATTCTTATTTAGAAAGAGAAATAATTGTATTACACGTATTACCTTTCAATAAAATCCTTTGGGCTTTTTTTCTATCCTTTTTCTCGTCCTCAATAAAATTCAATGTTTTCAATTGAGGTGAGTATTCTGCGTTTTTTTTTTTTTTGTTAATAGCAAATGCAATTATTACATATCGGGAATTTAAACACGTATATGTTTGATTTAGACACTTCGTTAGACGTACGTGATGATAGAAGAATATTAATACGATGCTTATATGCACACATACATACTTACATACATATATACACATATATATATATGCACGGGTATTGTTTTATTTGTATTAGTTTGAAACCGGTTATTTAGTAGTACAAGGATTTGCCAATAACAAAGGATGGTTGTGAGTTTAAATGCGATTAGACAAAGTTAGATAAGCTCTCTCTCTCTTTTTTTTTCTCGAGAAAAGAAAGAGAGAGAGAGAAAGAACGAATGTTATGTTGTTACGTAAACTTATGCGTATCAAACATAAACACTGGCTTACATATTAATGAGATTAGAATTAAAACAATAATTATTAATGAATCATGTTTCTAAATCCATGTTAATGACTCAAAACAAACATATGATTTTTATTAGATTTTATCTATACATTGATTATTATAAATGTATTAATGAAATGTATGTGTAAAAAATGTGTGTATACAAATATATATATGTAATTTCATTTAAATTATTATTACATATTGCTATTAACAATATTTATATTGAAATGTTAGCGAGCTTTTGTTATAATAGGATTATTAAAAAAATTTGAATTAATTACGAGTAGATGTTAATATAGAATAAATAATATATCCATTTTAGGAAATATTAAAGGAGAAACAACAGGAGATTGAATTTCTTCGAAGAGAACGAGATTTGGAAAGAGATCGTGTCACGAAAGCTGCCAATCAGGCTGATCAAGCGGAACAATCTGTGATCTTAATTAAACAAGAATATGATAAGGTAGAAAGATCATAGATAATTATTCATTATTCATATATATACAAATTGTAATCAATTTTAACCCTTTCCGGATGCGTTTCCACTCTCAGCCACCAAAGCCTTTTTACCATTCCGGTCGTGTCTGCTCTCAGCCACCATACAAGAAACCGTGCTAATCTTATATCTATATATAAATTAATTCTGACCACTATGACACCCATGTCCAAATTGAATACGTCCGAAAAGGGTTAATTAATACCCCTTTTGCCACCTTGTATATTATCTTACATAATTACATTTGGTAAAAAAGAGAAAAAAAATAATGATATTTAAAATTGTAGTATCGCGAGGAGATGCAAAAAGCCGTTCTCAATGCGGAAATAGCCCTTAACAAAATTTTAGAAGAGAAGAATGCTTTGACCATACAGTTAGAAGAGGAAAGAAGAAAATGCGAGGACCTTCTCTTCCGTTTTGAGGAAGAATCCGTCAATAAAGACGATATACAAGTAAGTATCGAGAAAAATGACATATCGTTAAATTAATTAGAACGAAGAGAAAAAAAAAAGTAATTATTACTTTTAAACGATTATCTTATATTTTATACGAATAGTGATATT